>SJXQ01009092.1:32527-71554 GCA_006408695.1 Aepyceros melampus
AATCAATATAGTGAAAATGAGTATACTACCCAAAGCAATCTACAGATTCAATGCAATTCCTATCAAGATACCAGCGGTATTTTTCACAGAGCTAGAACAAATAATTTCACAATTTGTATGGAAACACAAAAAAACTCGAATAGCCAAAGCCATCTTGAGAAAGAAGAATGGAACTGGAGGAATCAACCTGCCTGACTTCAGGCTTTACTACAAAGCCACAGTCATCAAGACAGTATGGTACTGGCACAAAGACAGAAATACAGATCAATGGAACAAAATAGAAAGCCCAGAGATAAATCCACACACCTATGGACAGCTTATCTTCGACAAAGGAGGCAAGAATATACAGTGGATTAAAGACAATCTTTTTAACAAGTGGTGCTGGGAAAACTCTCCCCATCTTTCAGGCCACCCAATCTGAAAGAGAGAAAAAGAAGCTGAAGATCATGGATTCTAATATCCTCTCCTCAAATTTTACCTGGAACCCTCAACACTGAATACTGAGGCTAACACAAGAAATGTATGTTGTGATAGATTGTTGTTGTTCAGTCCCTCAGTTGCGTCTGACTCTTTGTAACCTCATGGACTGCAGCATGCCAGGCCTCCCTGTCCTTCACCATCTCCCAGAGCTTTTTCAAACTCATGTGATAGATTATTGTTCAGCTAATATTAAATAGCCACTTCCTTCTATTCTACTGCAAGCTGTAATTCATGCCACTCTTCCCAACAATGGGAAAGGCCACATGAATTGTTTGGCAAAGGGAGCAAACACAATTTAAGAGAGATATTAAATGATTTCATGATTGGTGTCCCTCTTGCCCTTTTGTCTTCTGCTCATGAAAAGATGATGTCCTGTTCCCAGATTAAGAGATAGATGGGGGAGACCTGAAACCAACCTGCAGCCTGAAGCAAAAATACTCAACTAATCCAAAATTCTTGAGAGAGGGGAAAAATTGCATTTTCTTGTATCTTTGAGGCTATTTTCTTATTATGATTTCTTAGCATTGTATGAGCTCACAAAATAATCCTCTTTGTCAGCCTATGATACCTGCAACATTTTTCCCTTTCTTTCTTGTCACTTTCAATGAGGCTGGTCACCTACCACTGCCCATCAGCCCACTTTTTTCAATGCCCATTGTATGACTGCTCTTCTTGGTACCAGTGATGTCATATCTTAATACTCCCACAACTGCCCATGTAGTCCTGTGTTCTCTGGAGTATTGTGTAAACATATTCAACTGCATATTAAAAGTTCTAAATGGTATCTTGAAAATTTTTAATAAAATTGTAAAGAAATATATCTTATCATTTGATGTTTACATAAAATTATTTCTCTTGCCACATCCAGAACTAAATTTTAGAAATGTAAGTATAGATGTTTGATCTTATCTACATTATATCTATTTCCAGCTTTCCTTATGATGTCTAGAGATGGAATTGCCACAAACTTGCCTGTTAGCAGTTCAATTAACTGAGCATTTGAAAGTAATTAATGACAAATGTTTGGATTTTAGTTCAAGCTCACATTATTTTTATTGATATTATATAAATATCTTAATAATTGATTTCCAAGATTTTGATAGAAATGCTTCAAATACAGTAAAGATCAATCAGCTCCCTTCTTGGTATTTTCTTTAGGATAACAAATTCAAATCTCCAAGATTTCCTTTTGAGTAATGTGAGGGTCTGCCTTCAATGATACATGACTCTTTTGAAAGTGTAAAAAAGTAAAATAAATTCCATTACCTTAGTTAGTTAGTTCAGTTGCTCAATCATGTCCAACTCTTTGCAACTGCATGGACTGCAGCATGCCAGGTTTCCCTCTTCATCATCATCTCCTGGACCTTGACCAAACTCATGTCCATCAAGTCGGTGATGCAATCCAACCATCTCATCCTCTGCCATCCCCTTCTCCTCCCACCTTCAATCTTTCCCAGCATCAAGGTCTTTACCAAGAGTCAGTTCTTTGTATCAGGTGGCCAAAGTATTGGAGTTTCAGCTTCAGCATCAGTCCTGCCAATGAATATTCAGGACTGATTTCCTTTAGGATTGATTGGTTTGATCTCCTTGCAGTCCAAGGGACTCTCAAGAGTCTTTGTCAATTACCTAGATATTGTCTATTCTGAATACTTTCATAATTGAATCTCTTAATAATCTAGTAATTTTTAACAGGTACACTCTTTTAAGCAGGAAAAGTACTTTTATGTACTAATTCTATCCAATGCGCTTCCTATATATTTACAACACAAAAGATTTCACACAATAACTTTTCCAATTTCCTTCCTCGTCAGTTTCCTCTAAAATGTTGTTCCATTGTCAAATCTAAGTGTTTCCGTATCTTCCTTGGAGAAGGGAATGCAACCTACTCCAGTATTCTTGCCTAGAGAATCCCATGGACAGAGGAGCCTGGCGGGCCACAGTCCATGGGACCACAAAGAGTTGGACACAACTGTGCAACTAACACACTAAGGATCTTCTTATCCCATACTTTATTATTGAAATAGAGACCAATTCTGATTCTATTTTTAAAGTCTTTACATGGAGGAAAGACTTAATAATCACAGTATTTTCCTTTATTCCTCTTTTAAAACTGTTTTAAACTAATCCTCTTTTTTATTCCACTGTTAATACATTTAAGAATTTATAGCTGAAATCCAATTTTGATGTTCATGATAATAACACTTTAGTGCACGTTCACCTAATCTACAACAGGAAACACAGTACAACATCCAATTACATGTTCTATTGTCTTGTTAGACACTATATATCATCTGCTTATTTCATCAAGAAAGTTTATTCTCATTATGTACTTGCAATAATTTTTAGTGCCAATCAAACTATCCTGAATTGCAATTGCATGCCCTTCAGTCTCACCAAGCATTGTATACCACGTCAGTTACAAATTAGACAATTTCTTCTCTATAATTTTGGCTAAGTTCCTACATGCATCAATTTTAAATTTTCTGAATGCTCATAAAATAAATTTAATCTTCACACCATATATCTAGAAGCTTAAGTTAGTTTTTCTTTAATAATCAAAATATATATAATTATCACTGGATAAATGTCACAAAAATTATATATCTATTTTGCTAATAAAATGACTTTTAGAGACAGGTTTTACTCATTTTCTAAACTCTGGTTTACAGAATTCCAATCCAATAAAGCTGTATCATTGCACTTTTTTTTTTTTTTTAATTTTCAACTGTTTTCACCTGACCCCTGTAGAAGGTAATGGCAACCCACTCCAGTACTCTTGCCTGGAAAAATCCCATGGATAGAGAAGCCTGGTAGGCTACAGTCCATGGGGTCACAAAGAGTAGGACACAACTGAGTGACTTCACTTCACCTGAAGTTCTCCCAACTGGTACATATCATGAAGCACTTTGCTTTAATGGTGAATGTACAAGTGTTCTAATGTGTTGCCACTACAGGACCAGGAGAAGGCTCTTGAGAGTCCCTTGGACTGCAAGGAGATCCAACCAGTCCATTCTAAAGGAAATCAGCCCTGGGATTTCTTTGAAAGGAATGATGCTGAAGCTGAAGCTCCAGTACTTTGGCCACTTCATGCAAAGAGTTGACTCATTGGAAAAAGACTCTGATGCTGGGAGGGATTGGAGGCAGGAGGAGAAGGGGATTACCGAGGATGAGATGGCCGGATTTCATCACGGACTCAATGGACGTGAATCTGGGTGAACTCCGGGATATGGTGTTGGACAGGGAGGCCTGGCGTGCTGCGATTCATGGGGTCACAAAGAGTCGGACATGACTGAGCGACTGAACTGAACTGAACAGGACCAGGAAAGAGTTTTATAGTTTCCTGGTGGCTCAGTTGGTAAAGAATCCACCTGCAATGCAGAAGACATCTGGGTTAAATCCCAGGGTTGGGAAGATACCCTGAAGAAGGGAACTGCTACCCATTCCAATATTCTGGTCTGGAGAATTCTATGGATAGAAGAGCCTGGCAGGCTACAGTCCACGGGGTTGCAAAGAGCCAGCCATGACTGAGTAACCTTCACAACTCTAACATAGCTCACTATTAAACAGATTTGTGTATTGGTGCATTTTCAAATTACTTACATTTTTCCTTTCAGTGACAATACTACATACAATTTATAAAACCATTTGTCTACAAGAATAGTAACTTTCACCTCAAATTCAGGGTTTTCTCTATATTACCAATAAATCAAGTAGCTATTTCTTTAGTGGCTGGTATTACCAGAACTGTTTGACTCTGCAACAAAAGAATTTTTTCTGTTGCCTTATGAAATATTTAGGACCTAGATTGTTCTTCAGTTCTTCTATCAGCCAACATGCCTACTCTTCCTTTCATCCAATTATCTCTGCCTGTAGAATCTCTCTTAAGATTTAACCGGTCTGAACTAGAATTATATGTAAAAACGTAATCTTAATTACATGTAAGAACAGTAATTACATGTAAGAACAGTAAAGAGGTAGATCATTCAGACATCCCAGAAATATTTCTTAAGAATGAAATAAAAATAATCATTCTTGAAGGGTACCATCATTTACAGCATAAAATTGTAATTTTCTTCAAGGCACTATATAAGCCTTTTTTCTGAGAAGATAAACATAGCTAAGAATGCCCTTTTATATATTTTATATATTTTCCTGCTATGACATAATTACCTACCACCTTCAACTTTAAAATAGGATATTCAGTTGAATGTTCTGTTCTACTTTATAGACTTGGAAATCAGTGAAATATCAAGAGTAAAGTACAGAACACATAAGAATATATGGATATGAGCATATAGATGCTAAATCACATGTCTTTAATATTAATTTATTTCACAACCTAAACATCAGTTAGAAAATTGTTAAGACACTAGCATCACTTGAAAAAATAATTCAGAGAAAGATACTGTTATGAGCCACCACTGTACTGGAAACAAGATTTTGTAGCTGTCTTAGCCAAAAGGATACTGTCTACAGATATTTTAAAAAAAGGAATTTCATAAAGGATAAGTTCCATAGTCTTGATACAATTCCAAGTGAATTTGACAACAGATTATAAACACTATGAAGGTTTCTCAAAAAACTAAAACTAGAACCATATAATATAATTCATATAATCTAGCAATCTCACTTCTTGGTATGTATTCAATGAAAATTAAAGATACTAAAGAGATGTATGCACTCCCATGGCTATGGCAGCATTATTCACAATAGCCAAGATATGTAAACAACCAGAGTATCCATCAAGAGATGAATGGATAAAAGAGATGTTGTATGTATAAACAATGGAATATTATTCAGCCATGAGGGAAAAAAAAAAAAGAAAATCTTGCCATTTGCGAAAATGTGGATGGGCCCTGAGAGTATTATGCTATGTGAAATAGGCCAGGCAGAGAGGAAAACAAGCACTGGCTGATATCACTTACACGTTAAATCTAAAAACAAGTCAAACTCATAGAAATAGAGAGTAGAAATTTGTCTGCAGGAGCTGGGGACTAAGGGAAATAGATGTTGGCCAAAGGGTACAAACTTTCAGCTTTAAGATCTGAGGATCTAATGTAAAACATGGGGAGTATAGTTGATAACTCTGTATAGCATAACTGAAACTTGCTAAGAAAAATTACTCATCAGATCCTCCTCCCAAAGATAAATATATGAGTAAGTAGATAAGAGGAATCTTTTCACATTATACCCTTCTATTAAAATCATCATGATGCACACCTCACATATCTAACAATTTTATCAATTATACATCAATGAAATAGATATGTATTTTTAAAGTAGTCAAAAAATACATACTTCAGCTCAACTATAGGAGAATATGACTAAGATGTTGCCCTTGTCTTCAAATAATTTACAACTATAAAGAAGTAAGATCTCATATGGTAAGAGTCAAAATGACAGCTTCACGTCTTTATTATTCTTAGAATATTCAAAAATGAATGATGTCAAAAATAAATTCATTCATTCAACAAATATGTATTGAACACCTTCTATGTGCCAACAATTATTTAGGTCCTGGGGAAACAATGGTAAAGAAAATGAAACATCTACCCTGTATTGTAGTTGGATGAGACTGACAAAAATTTTTTACCTTTAAAAAAATATTGACTTAACCTTTTGTGGTAGGACTAAGCACCATGGAGAAAATAAAGCAGTATTAGAGAGATAGAGTGGGGTGAGATGGTCTAGGATGGAGTGCTCTTTCATACACAGTCAAGGAAAAGTCTATCAGAGAGGCTGACTTTGAAAAAAACAAATACTGAAACATATGGATATCTGGACAAAAGATATTCAAGAACAGGCAAATGGCAAGGTCAAAGTATACCAAAGAATAAAGGGTAGAGAATGATGCCATTTAGGTAGTAGAAAATCAGATAATAAATATTTCTTTGACTTTTACACTCAGTGAAAAAGAAACCTATTAGAGAGCTTTATTCCCAGGAATGACTTAACAGACTTTAAGTAATTTTTTAAGGGACTCCCTCTGGTTGCTGTATTGAGGAAGGAAATGGCAACCCACTCTAGTATCTAGCCTGGAAAATTCCATAGAAAGAGGAGTCTGGCAGACTATAGTCCATGGGGTCACAAAGAGTTGGATACAACTAAGTGACTGAGCATGCCCACACTGGTTGCTGTATAGTGAAAAGATTATGAGCAACTAGTGGAAGTAGCAAGAAGAATGTAGCAGTCTGGGTCCAATGAGGAGACAGAAAGCACACAGCAATGTGTAAGTTTAATATTAATAACTAATATATCTGAATCAGTAATAGAAAAGTTAGTATAAATGAGGTAAAGAGAAACCTAAATGATAAGGGCTCCAGGAGAAGACCTAAGGAAAGATACATGTGGAAGGGTGGCTTCCTCCTTTCAAATGGGCATCACACCATATAGAGGAAGGTATGGTTGCAGTCCAGTGGACGGCCAAGAAGTTCACTGGTTTGCCAGTGCCAAGACTGATTCACAAGCACTGGCCAAACAGAAAAACAAATCCTCTGGGGAACAAAAAAGACAAGCCTGATAAGTGGGCATGCAGAGGGAGTCAAGAAGCTGCTGCAGGTGCAAGGTCAGGAACGTGCAATGCCCATATTGGAAGAGCAGCAGCAAAGTGGTCAACCCAGAAAAGACCATTTGGGCACATAAGTGACCAGATGTCCCCACACGCCCATACCAGTGAGAGAGCATATGACAAAAGTGAAAATCAGAAATAGACTACATGTGAATCAAGAAAAGAAGAATTTCCTCCTAAAATGTCCCTCTAGCATCTTTTACTGATAGAGTAAAACATCATGCTCACTGTAAAGGAGAAATGCCTAAAGAGTCTAGACCATTGTCACAGATTAGGCATGAAGAGTGGATTTGTATTTAGATATAAGAAGTGTATAACTGTCTTAAGCAGTTAGGGGGAACTGAAATAATTTTAGAAAAGAAAGGATATTAGTTTAAACCATGGCGGTAGCAATGCCAGTGACATAAGATACTTTAATATCAGACAACACATTTTCTGATTCAGGATGCAATACAAAAAAAAAAAATTGGAAAAAAATACTTTTGACCTGATCATCTAGAATGAGTTTATTGTATATTATAGGGATGATTATGAAATAAGCAGCTTTGGGGAGGGGAACATGTTTGGACATAGAAATGAGATGCTTAATAGATAAACAGATCAATATGTTGAAGGCAATATAGAAGTATTTGAACTTGACATGAAAATATGTCATCAAAAATAGATATTAAATGCCAAAGATGGAATGACATAGAAAAATTAGCATATAACTAAAGAGAATAGATAAAAAAGACTGCAGATTTAGATAAAAAGAAATGGTGTTTTGTGTCACTAAGTTGTGGTATGGCTTGTTATGCACCAATAGATAATCCTTACAGGTAACATAGAGACAATGCCTTTGAGGTTTCCTGCTAGAGAAGAAATAGCAGTTGAAGAAAATTACTGGGCCAAAAGATGTCTTTAAATTGCGGGAGTAAATTAAAACATTTTGTATGCTACTGGAAATTGAAAAAGATAAAACAATAACTTTAGAATATAGTGCCACTGTATGTAATTTTCATACACTATCATTTCAACTACTCTATTTTGTATTACTCATTGGCAGAAAACTATACCTTATTCATATTTGAAAATACCTATCCTGACTCACTATATTCATTAAATGTTCAATACGTAGTTCCAATGTATTGATTTTCTTCCTTATGAACTCATTGCACTAATTTTCATATTTTGAACTCAAATTCTGTAAACACTGAAGAGATCTGAGGTTTATCATCCAGTCTGTGGATACTTGGTTTACTCTCAACTCCAACTCTCTTTATACTCATCGAGTTTCAAGGCTTTAAATAACATCTATTCTCTGACATCTCCCACATTTATATCTCTAGTCCTGACTTTTGATCCAGAGTTAAACATCAAACTGACATTTTGACAACCTGACTTGAATATAGGTATCTCAAAGTTAAGACTCCCAAACAAAATTCCAGATATTCCCCTAAATGGTTTTCTCTCCCATCCCAGTAAATGGCAACTCCACTTATTCCAGTTGCCTGGAACAAAAATCGTGACCAAACTACAAATTCAACACATCAGCAAATTCAATTTGTTCAACCTTCAAAATCACTGTGAAACCACTGATTTAACCTTTTTTCACATTAATAAGCTGGGTTAGGCCATTCCCATCATTTGTCTGAGTCACTATCAGCTTTTAACGCATCGCCCAGCACTTGTCTTTTCTCTCCTCGCATTCTGTTTCACACTCAGCAAGAATATAATTCAGATCATGCCACTCACTCTTCTGGCTCAAAATGACATCCTACCCACTCATCACTCAGAAAAAGTCAACATTCTTAAAATTTATCTCTACCCAATATAACCCTCAGATTAACTTCTGCAGGCACCTACTCCTCTCCACCTCCCTCACTGCATTTCAGTTACATTAGCCTCATTGGTATTTTTATGAGCAGGAATATTTCTAACATGTCTCCACTTCAGGGACTTTGTGCCTTATTCTCTCTGCCAGAAATATTCTTTCCCCAGATATCCACATACCATCCCATACCCCTCAAACATTTTACTCAGCTTAGCATCCTTTCACAGTCACTAGGATTCCTCCCTCCCAATTACAGTGTTCCTCATCTGTTGACACTGCTAATTTTTTTCTTCACAGCCCTTATCATCATAGTACATATATACATATATATATATATTTTTTTTATTTTGCTTTTTTGAGGTAATATGTCAGACTATAAGCTCCATGTGGACAGGGATTTTAGACTACAGCTGACCCTTAACACAGATTTGAACTGCCTAAGTTCACTTACATGTGAACATTTTTCAATAAGTACATACTATACAATCCAAACCACCATCATAGGGGAAGAGAGTACTAGCTCTAGCTTCCAGGACTTTTATAATAAGAGCTTCCCTCATAGCTCATTTGGTAAAGAATCTACCTGCAATGCAGACCAGGGTTCGATTCCTGGGTCGAGAAGGTTCCTTGGAGAAGGAAATGACAACCCACCCAGTATTCTTGCCTGGAGAATCCCATGGATAGAGGAGCCTGGCAGGCTACAGTCCATGGGGTTGCAAGAGTCAGACATAGCTTAAGAGACTAAACCATCACCACCACCATACAATCCAAGTTTGGCTGGATCTCTGAATGCAGAACCACAGATACCAAGGGCCTATTGCAAAATTATACTTTAATTTTCAACTGCACAGAGGTTCAGCACCCCCAACCTCTGAGTTGTTCAACGATCAACTATATTTGTTCACTGCCAAATTCCACCGTACCTGATGTATTATAGATCCTCAAATATTTTTTTTAAGGAATGCATGTGAAGAATAACCCAAGAACTTTTTGGAAAAGAATATTACACTGCTATCTAGTAAAAGGATTCCTCTACATTCTGACTTTATGGATTTATTTTGCTGTCATATAGTCCTTAGCTTGTTCCATTCTAACATGGACACCTCATGGTTTCAGCTTTGTAATCCAACTAATTGTTAAATATCTCTACCTACTTATTTATACTGCCCTTAACTCAAACTTTGGGTGTATATCTGAATTCTTCACCTTCTATTTCAAGGAGCTATGGTAGCTATTTTTAAGTTTTTGTCATCATCATTATCAAATTTAAAAATATTTACCCTCATCTTATTGTATTATTTATTTGACTTTTATCTCACATTATACTGAAAGTTTCACAAGAACAGAGACTCATTTTTTCCTTTGACCTGCTTCAGAATTTTTAGCATATTGACTTAAAAAAGATGAAAATAAATATTTATGAAACAGAAATATATTATAGATAAGTTATGAATACCTGCTATACACAGTATATCTGGTTTTGTGTATGCATCATTACAGAAACTAACATAAAAATACTATATTATAAATGGAATCAATAAATATACCAACATAATAGAGATAGGAAGAGACTAAAAATTCTCAAGTGCCTTTTTTGGTGAATTCATGGTAACCTCTCCTTTCTCCCCCTTTTGATTCTATATTATTAAAGCTGGCTACAAATATCAATATATATCTTATATGTCTTGGTTGAACAATTAGGATGAATACTTTTACTCAGACTAGACTCAGTTCTAAGGCCTGAAAATGACAGTGGCAGGGCAACCACTTTCAAAATTTCCTTCCCTCAGTCCACAGTAATAGTCAACTTAGCAACTGCAATTCTGGTGGCATAAAAGACCAGGCCAGGAAGAATATATGAGCTATCAAGATGCCTGCTGAAGAACAAGATAGCTAAAGATGAATACATAGTTATTCCACAAATACCTAGAATAGAACTGTCCTAGGCTATCCACGTATCTTTATGGAGAGACAGATACCAAAGTAGAAATACTTCTAAACCTGACTCTGTTTTCCAGTCTCATTATAAACACCAAGCATGCCAAAATTTAGCCCCATGTGGGTGCGAATTTTACCTTCTTTCCAAATATTGGGAGTGTCACTGAAAAGTACTGACACAGTGTTGTATTTCACATAGTTTATCTAGTCAATACATAGCTAGTTACCTCCTCTTGAGAAGTAGAATGAGTGGAGGGACCAGTGAGCTCCTATCCATTCACATTATCAAACAGAGTTGGTTTCATCTGAAACTGACTACCAACTATATTTTCATTATTTTATTAACAAGCATTATTTTATTATCAATAAATATGTGATATAGCTACATGTTTAATAGTTACTTTTCCCTAATTAATGCCATAATCAACCTTCCAACTCATGTCTAACAGCCTTTACATCTTTAGCTCTTTGCCTGCTATCACATGTGTTGGAAAAAGTATTTGAAAAACATCAATTATTTATTCAATCAACAAATATTTTACAATTACTCAAGGTATTTCAACTAGTATGCTAGATCTACATGTAAAATGCTGCTCTTGATTTCTGAAAGTCTATAATATAGTAAAGAATACATACGGTTCTTTTATCTTAATGATTGCTTTCCTGTAACACATTTAAATATTTGAAAACAATATGTTCTCCTGAGAAGTTTACTATTCCTTCCCCAAACTAAAAATCTGATTACCCAATAGATTTATTGGCAAGTTGTTTTTCACAGATGGCATAGACGTTTTCAAGTTATCAAAAACTCTCATTTGAGTAGTGCAAATGAATGAGGTAATATTTTAATGTGCAGGGTTGTATTTGAAGCTTAAAAGGAAATGTATGTGTAAATGTGTATAAATTTATTTCACTAAGTAATTTAATATAGTCTCATAAATTCAATGTTAAAGTCTATGTTGAAAACATTCAAATTTTGATTATTAATGCTTTGCACTACCTAGATTCTAGTAATATTTCTAAGTGCAAACATTGCAATAGATGCCCTAGGACACCCAATTTCAGCAGGTCTAAATTTGATTATTTTGCCTTCTAAACACATTTCTGATAACTTTTCTATTTTTGCCATACTCTTCCCTGACATCTAAAACCAAAATATGTGGGAAATTGGCCAAGATGGCAGAGTAGAAAGACCTCAACTTCACCTTCTCTCATGAACACAACAAAATCACAACTATTTGCAAAACAACCATAGATGAAAAAGACAGAAATCTACCTGAACAAATCCTCTACAATTAAGACATAAAGAAGGAACCACAAGATGAGTAGGAGGTATTATACTCACAATGTAATGAAGTCCTATACCCCAGGCTGGACAACCCACAAACAAGAGAATAAATAGATAGCAGAGGTTCTTCCAAAGGAAGGAAGTCCTGAGACCCATGATGGGCTCCAAGCCCAAGGACCCTGTACTAGGAAGATAAGCTCTCAGAGCATTTGAGTTTGAAGCCAGAGGGCTTAGTTTCTAGAGTCCCAAAGGACTGAGGGAAATGCAGAGTTTAATCTTAAAGGGCGACTTCATAAAGGCTCACAAGCTCCAGGACCCAGAATGAAAGAAGCAATTTCATAGGAGCTTGGGCCAGATCTATTTGCTGATTCTCTGTTTGCAGTGTCTCCCAGGGAGGTGAAAGGCAGCTACAACTGACCCCAGGGATATTTAAACTGATGGCAGCCATTCTGGAGAGCTTTTTTTCTACCAAGTGGACACTGGTGCTGGTGGTACCATCCTTTGACTAGTTCATTAGTCACAAGACCTGGTCCTACCTAAGAGCTTATAGGCATCAGTTCTGGGATGCTTCAGGCCAAGCAACTAATGTACACAAGCCCCACCCATTAGGTGACAGGCTGCCTAAAGACTTCCTGAGCCCACAGCCACTTCCAGATATGCCTCTAGATACCCTACTGCCCACCAGAGAACCAGGACCTGTGTCCACCCACCAGTGAGCAGGAATACCACTCTAGCCTTTGAACCAGCCTCATCTACCAGAAGGCAGAAACCAGATGCAAGAAAACCACAGTCTCATAGCCTGTGGACACAACATACACACAGCAGGCCAAACACTGCCCTGGGATCACTTGGGTTATGGTCCTGCCCATTAGCAGGCTAACACAAGCTTCAAGAGGTTGCATATCCCCCTACCTGATCGTGTCAGAGACTTGCCCCACTCACCAGTGATTTGACACCTGCTCTGGAATTCCTCAGCCTTGAACCCAGACTCCAGGAATCAGCTCTGCCCAACAGTAGCCTGCCACTAACCTTAAGACCTGCCTTCACCCATCAATAGGTGAGCAACAGCCTTAGAATTTTCTTGATTCTGATTCTGCCCACTAGTGAACCAGCATTAGCCCCAGATCCCCCAAGAGGTTTGCAGTCAGCTAGCTAGTGATCAGGCTCTGCTAACCAGCAGTTGGCAGCCTCTGCACAAGGCAGGACCTGACAACCAATCAGACTAGGGGCCAATCAAGCCCACAATGGCCTCACGCCACAAGAGAAGAATGAAGGCCTCTGTCACAGAGGGAGTCCCTAGAGCATGCAGCTTGGGTGATGAGAGGGGAGCAAAAAGAACACAAATATGCTGGCAAGGATGTCAAAAAAAGGGAATTCTTGTACACTGCTGGTGGGAATACAAATTGATGCAGCCATCATGGGAAATTTTATGGAAATTTCTCAAAAAACTAAAAAGAATTACCATAGAAACCAGCAATTCTACTCTTCGGTATATACTTGAAAAATAACAAAACACTAATTTGAAAAGATACACACACCCCAATATTCATTTGTTCAGTTGCTCAGTCGTGTCTCTTTGCAACCCCATGGATAGCAGCACAACTTCTCTGTCCTTCATCACCTCCCAGAGCTTGCACAAACTCATGTCCATTGTGTTAATGATGCCATCCAACCATCTCATCCTCTGTCATGCCTTTCTCCTGCCTTCAATCTTTCCCATCGTTAGGGTCTATTCTAATGAGTTTGCTATTCACATCAGGTGGCCAAAATGCTGGAGTTTCATCTCCAGCATCAGTCCTTCCAATGAACACTCAGGGTTGAGTGTTCCTTTAGGGTTGATTGGTTTTCTCTCCTTGCAGTCCAAGGGACTCTCAAGAGTCTTCTCCAACACCACAATTGGAAAGCACCAATTCTTTAGCACTCAGTTTTATGATCCAACACTCACATTATATATGACTACAGGAAAAACCATAGCTTTGATGATACAGGCCTTTGTTGGCCAAATAATGTCTTTTCCAATGTTTATAGCAGCATTATTTAACATTTCCAACATATGGAAGAAGATGTGATGCACACACACACACACACACACACACACACACAGGAATACTACTCAGCCATTAAAAAAGAAAGTTTGCCATTTGCAATGACATGGATGGACCTGGAGAGTGTCATGCTGAGATAAGTCAAATAGAGAAAGACAAATACCGTATGAAATCATTTACCTGTGGCTTCTAAAAAATGCAACAAACTCTGGATCAACAAAAAAGAAACATCCTCACATAAAGAGAGAACAAACTAGTGGTTAGCAGTGTGGAGAGGGAAGGGAAAAGGGGAGTATAGGGGCAGGGGACAAAATGGCACAAACTATCATGGATACAATAAGCTATAAGGATATATTTTACAACACAGGGAATAAAGCAAATATTTAATAACTATAAAGGAAGTATAACCTTTAAAAATTGTGAATCACTGCACTGTATGCCTTCAAAATATAACACTGTAAATAAACTATACTTCAGTCAATCTAAAAAATCAAAATATGTGGCCATTCAAATCAACCTCTTAATTTTTACCATATTTCTTCAAAAAATGTCACATCAAATATGTTTATTCTTTTTTATTTTAATTAACCTATTCATTTGGTTTCTCAATAAGCAGATTCAAAATGATAATATGTGAAAATGTATGGCATTGTTAGAGAGAGAATCAAATGAGAGAGAATACAAATATCATATTCTGAAACTATCATACCTTCCCTTAACTTGGACTCATTTGCTCTATTCTCATGCCAACCTTTTATAATCCATCCTGTCCATAACCAACAGACTAATTTTTCTAAAATATAATAATGACACATTATGCCAGTTGTTTGCTTTAAATGTTTCAGTGATACCATATTGTCTATGTAAAAAATATATAAATTCCTCAGTATATCACTGAAAGTTCCTCCCATCTCCTTTCCTGTTTAGAAACACAATAGCCTATCATCCTCCCAGACAGAACCTACCCTGCAACAAAATGACTTCCATTTCTCTAGACATCTCTTGAGCTTTACCAACTCCAATACAGTGTTTCCATTTACAACATTCTCTTTCTCAAAATCTCATGCATTATAGACACCTATCCAAATCATGCACTATATAAAGATGTGATCTTTCTCTTCCTGGAGACCCACAGTCCTTAGGGTTAATAAATAATGTTCTCACAGTACAAAATATGTTGCCTTGATTTACAGTAATTTTTAAATATATCTTCTCCATTATTTTACTAAAAGCTCATTATAAAATGTTTTATATACTTCACAGGACCCAAAGGAGAAAATTAAACATAACTTCATAGTAATGTTTAATAAATTTATGAATTAAGTGTGTGTTGTATATGATGTGATGAAGTTTTTGCTGAAGCATGTAACCTTTTGTTGAAAAACAAATCAGTTCTGCTTATGCTCACTATCCAACACTAAATTATGTCAAGCAATGACTTCTACAAAGTGATCCTTAGTGAGGATCAGCCCGCAGTAAAGTTCTACATGAAACTGTTAATGACCTCACAAGTGGGGCATTAGAAGAGAAGAATGATTCCAATAACTTCACCACTACAACCTGACATTTGTAGTAGCATTTACAGTCTTATTGAGAAAATCTCTTATCTTCACAAAAGCAGAAGTCTACAAGAGAGGCAGTGACAAAGAATGAAAGATGCTCAGCAATCTGCTAGGCTGGAAGGAACCTAGAAGGCAATCATCTAATGCAATTAGATGGAGATTATTCCTTCAAAGCCTTGGGAGAGAGTTAAACTAGATAACATATCAAAAAGAAAAGAGAGAAATTTCATACCAGTAAATAGTACTGGTCAGATTCTGAAACTCTATTTGTCTGCACATCACTGATGGAGAACAGGAGATAAAAAAAAAAAAATTTCTGTTATAATAAAACACCAGATGACTATACCTATAAGCAGTAATATAAACTCTAATGAGTAGATACAAGCAGTTAGCAAACTAAGGCAAAACAGGAGGGTCACTTACCATGACAAAGCACCATCCAGATACTCAAAATTATAGTTGCAACATCAATTGCCAAACATAATTTATTAATATGTATTTGTTAATATTTGACACATTTATTCAACTAGTGCTCATTTTTGTTAGCTTGTTCTCTTTAATTTGGGGGGTGGACTTGCTTTTATTTCAAATACACACAAATTGTGCCATGAAAATGTGTTTAGTAAGACACTGGTCTTGACAGGGAACCATGGTTATAAATGTAATCATATATTTTAAAGTAAGTGAAGTGAAAGTTGCTCAGTCATGTCTGACTTTTTACAACCCCAGGAATTCTCCAGGCCAGAATACTGGAGTGGGTAGCCTTTCCCTTCTCCAGGGGATCTTCCCAACCCAGGGATTAAACCCAGGTCTCCCACATTACAGGCAGATTCTTCACCAGTTGAGCCTTCCTTCCACAAAGGAAGCTCAAAAATACTGGAGTGGGTAGCCTATCACTTCTCCAGAAGATCTTCCCAACCCAGGGATCAAACCAGGGTCTTCTGCATTGCAGGTGGATTCTTTACCAACTGACTATCAGGAAAGCCCAATTTTAAAGTAAAGAGGATGTAACTTAGAGCTCTCTGATGTGGGGTCCAGCTAGGCACTATACCTCATATAGCAGAATATATTTACACTAACTCTCTCTCTGGAGAAGGCAATGGCACCCCACTCCAGTACTCTTGCCTGGAAAAACCCACGGACAGAGAAGCCTGGTGGGCTGCAGTCCATGGGGTCACTAGGAGTCAGAACTCTCTCTCAGTTTATTTCTAGAAAAGAAAGAAAGAAAAAAAAAAAAAGCAAAACTAGCAAAATCTGTCCTGCCTCATAGAAATATGAGGGCTTTCAACTTGGGATTGAACAAGTAAAGTCACTGGTGATGGTTGTGTAGGTAACCTGAGGGCATGAGATCTGTAAGAAATAAGGGTGCCCCAAGAACAATGTGGTAAAAGAACCCCTTACTAACTCCTGGCATATAGCTAGTTTTTCTTACTCAGAACTCAGCTTTTGCTAAAGGGTATCTAGGAAAAATGCATGTTACAGTGGAAAACTATGCATTGTGGAGATCTTGGAGGACCCACTTCAGAACTGTCTGAAGGATCCTATCAAAGCTATTTTACAATTCTGTGAAGGTCAGGTAACAATAATGCAAAATAATTCTTGTAGGCCTGAAATTTAAGTCCCATCCTGTGTAAGTTCACAGCTTTCCCTTTCTCTTTCCCAATTTCCCTCTGCCATCATGGGGGAGAAACAAAAGCTGTTTGAATTTATGTCCAATATTCTTAATCTACAAAATGCATATGTTTCTCAGATTATTTTTGAATTATGTAGAAATAAAGACAAAAAAAACCACAACCTATTATTTTTTCATTTGAATTCAAAGTTTGCTACAGCAAAGTAGTCAGTCCACAATGATTTACATTTGTCAGAAATTCAAAGATGAGCAAGAGATTCAGGAGCTTTGTAGTGAACAAAAGACTTCGGGGATGCTTCGAATGGAGACTTCTGGCAGGGAAAGCTGCAGGTGGTTAAACTTAAATGGGGAATCTTATGTGTTGTTTGCATAGCATAGTCTCCTAATTTGGAAGAAAGGGAAAATTGAAGGTAAGAGATTAATGAATATGACAATCTTAAAAAATCACCATAGATAATTTAGAAATAAAATTTCAAAGGATAAGAATAAGGTGGGTATCAGATGAGACTGAGGAGAAAGAACATTGTGTTGCACAGAGGAAACGGTTAATTACAAAAACACAAAAACTGAGTTGAGCAAGGGACTTAAACAATCTCATTGTATCCTGTCTCTGTGTCCTGGAGTGGGAGTGTATGAGTGTGTAAAAGAAAAGGACAGTTGGGGATCAGAGTCCTTGTAAATCCCTCAAATTCACACTGTGAAGAAACAACCTACTTCACCTACAGAAAAGTCTCACTTTAATGGTATGTCTTGGGTCAAGGTCTTTTGTTAGCCTCCTTTAATGACTACCTAAATCAAGACTCAGCTGTACATTTTCTGAGGATAAAATGTTCTTGGGAGAAATTGGCAGATGCTTCTTTTAAGCCTAAGGGGAGAGTGAAAAAGTTGGCTTAAAGTTCGACATTCAGAAAACGAACATCATGGCATCCAGTCCCATCACTTCATGGGGAATAGATGGGGAAACAGTGGAAACAGTGTCAGACTTTATTTTTCTGGGGCGCCAAAATCACTGCAGATGGTGACTGCAGCCATGAAATTAAAAGACACTTACTCCTTGGAAGAAAAGTTATGACCAAACTAGATAGCATACTCAAAAGCAGAGACATTACTTTGCCAACTAAGGTCTGTCTAGTCAAGGCTATGATTTTTCCTGTGGTCATGTATGGATGTGAGAGTTGGACTGTGAAAAAGGCTGAACACCAAAGAATTGATGCTTTTGAAGTGTGGTGTTGGAGAAGACTCTTGAGAGTCCCTTGGACTGCAAGGAGATCCAACCAGTCCATTCTGAAGGAGATCAGCCCTGGATTTCTTTGGAAGGAATGGTGCTAAAGCTGAAACCCCAGTACTTTGGCCACCTCATGTGAAGAGTTGACTCATTGGAAAGACCCTGATGCTGGGAGGGACTGGGGGCAGGAGGAGAAGGGGACGACAGAGGATGAGATGACTGGATGGCATGACTGACTCGATGGACGTGAGTCTGAGTGAACTCCGGGAGTCAGTCATGGACAGGGAGGCCTGGCGTGCTGCCATTTATGGGGTCGAAAGAGTTGGACACGACTGAGCAAGTGAACTGAACTGAAGTTCCTCTAACATTCCATAGATGGCCTTGGAGCACTCTAACATCTTAGTTTGTGAACTTTCACTTTACTTGTATGAGCATTGTGTAGATCTGACATGAACACAGGGTACAGAGTGCTTTACAGAAGCAGCACATCTTTTTCCTCCCACCCCTGCTGTTTCTGAGACTTTATACTTTCTTTTCAATAGATTATACATTATGAAATTCAAGTCTTGGGTACCGACTCTGTCAAACTACTGGTGTGAGGTCAATGTGTTAAGACCCACTCTTCCCTCCTGAACTGCTTAATCCCATGATTTTTTTTTTACCCTAATATGACAGGCAAAGAGCACACCAGCTCTCCATATTCCAGTTTACCATGACATATTTTTCAAGTGGTAAATCCTTTCAGAAATGTACAATGAAAAACATTTTCAACATGAAATAATGGCACACACATCCTTCACAGCATTTTTCTCCTTTGTACTGCTAAAATAACTTAATACAGAAGCAGCTGTGCCCTATTCAAGTGAGAGATGTGTGGTAAAGTCTGTGTGTTGTAACTGCAAAGACAAAATTCATTTTCCTCTCACTATTTTTTGTCTTAGAATATGGGTGCTTGCTACTGCTAAGTCTCTTCAGTCATGTCCGACTCTGTGCGACCCCGAAGATGGCAGCCCACCAGGCTCCCCCGTCCCTGGGATTCTCCAGGCAAGAACACTGGAGTGGGTTGCCATTTCCTTCTCCAATGCATGAAAGTGAAAAGTGAAAGTGAAGTCGCTCAGTCCTAGCCCACTCTTAGCAACCCCATGGATTGCAGCTCACCAGGCTCCTCTGTCCATGGGATTTCCAGGCAACAGTACTGGAGTGGGGTGCCATTGCCTTCTCCAAATGCCCCAATTTATTTGCATTTGCTGCCCAAGAAATGCCATTTCATTGCAACAAGGCTTAGGACTTATATTTTGATGCTGCAACTAATGCTATATTTTGCCATCTACTGGCCAACAAAAAGTTCAGTTCAGTTCAGTCACTCAGTCGTGTCCGACTCTCTGCGACCCCATGAATCGCAGCACGCCAGGCCTCCCTATCCATCACCAACTCCCGGAGTTCACTCAGACTCACGTCCATCGAGTCCGTGATGCCATCCAGCCATCTCATCCTCGGTCGTCCCCTTCTCTTCCTGCCCCCAGTCCCTCCCAGCATCAGGGTCTTTTCCAATGAGTCAACTCTTCGCATGAGGTGGCCAAAGTATTGGGGTTTCAGCTTTAGCATCATTCCTTCCAAAGAAATCCCAAGGCTGATCTCCTTCAGAATGGACTGGTTGGATCTCCTTGCAGTCCAAGGGACTCTCAAGAGTCTTCTCCAACACCACACTTCAAAAGCATCAATTCTTCGGCGCTCAGCCTTCTTCACAGTCCAACTCTCATATCCATACATGACCACAGGAAAAACCATAGCCTTGACTAGATGGACCTTAGTTGGCAAAGTAATGTCTCTGCTTTTGAATATAGTATCTAGGTTGGTCATAACTTTTCTTTATAATTTCATACATGACACCCACTCAAAAACAGATATTTAAAAAGGAAAGCCCTTCACAGTATTTTATCATGTACTTTGCCCAAACGTACATCATATTTGGAGATAATCTTTCTTCTGATGGAAAAAAAGAATATCTTACAGATAAATTGACATATAATTTCATACATGACACCCACTCAAAAACAGATATTTAAAAAGGAAAGCCCTTCACAGTATTTTATCATGTACTTTGCCCAAACGTACATCATATTTGGAGATAATCTTTCTTCTGATGGAAAAAAAGAATATCTTACAGATAAATTGACAACTCATAACCCCAATTTCCACTTGAAAGTGATTATCATTTGCATATGACACCTTAAGAAAGAAATTTACAATTTTAACTTCAAGTTCAACAGGAAACTGAAACAGAGTTAAAAATATCCCAGGGTTCTGCTTCCAAAAATGGAAAACTCTGGAAGTCACTCAACCAATTAATACATAATAAGTAAACAAACACATGGCTCTAGAATCTTTGCAGCCATATTAACTGTTCTTTTAATGGGTGGTGGTGGTGGTGTAGTTGCTAAGTGATGTTCAACTCTTGTGACCCCACAGACTGTAGCCTGCCAGGCTCTTCTGTCCATGGGATTCTCCAGGTAAGGATACTGGAATGGATTTGACATTTCCTTCTCCAAATTTCAGGGGATATTTCCAACTCAGGGATCAAACCCAGGTATCGTGCATTGGAGGCAGATTCTTTACTGACTGAGCTATGAGGGAAGCCCTTTTTTAAGTATGGTATCTAAATAGTTGATAGATGTCAAATTTATATTCAAGTTCAGACCATCAGCACTGTTCAGTAGATTTCATGGTATACTATGACCAGATTCTTAAGAATTCTTCATGCATGCTCGAGAATAATTTAGAAAAACTATATACATTTAACATATTCGATAGAAATGCAAAATTTGTTATATGTTTATCTAATCACAAGTTATATATTTCTGAAATACATAGATATCAATACTTTAAAATTTATCATTAGAAAAATATTGAAATATCAACTACACCAAAGAGAACACTACACTGAATTCTCCCTATCTACTACCCAGACTCAATATTTGGATCTTCCTTCATCTAAAACTTTTTTCCCCTCCTTTTTGAGGCATTATTAAACAAATCTCAGAAATCAGTCATTTTGCTCTATTTCAGTATGCATTTATAAATAATATACATTTTTCCATTATAACTATTTTCATACCTGACAAATTAAGGATAAGTCCTTGGTTTCATCTGAGATCTCTAGTCTTTCCCCTTCTGTTCTTTTCTTCTATTTCTTTGCATTGATCACTGAAGAAGGCCAGCAAATCTGGAAAACTCAGCAGTGGCCACAGGACTGGAAAAGGTCAGTTTTCATTCTAATTCCAAAGAAAGGCAATGCCAAAGAATGCTCAAACTACTGCACAATTGCACTCATCTCACATGCTAGTAAAGTAATGCTCAAAATTCTCCAAGCCAGACTTCAGCAATACGTGAACCGTGAACTCCCTGATGTTCAAGCTGGTTTTAGAAAAGGCAGAGGAACCAGAGATCAAATTGCCAACATCCACTGGATCATGGAGAAAGCAAGAGAGTTCCAGAAAAAACATCTATTTCTGGTTTATTGAATATGCCAAAGTCTTTGACTGTGTGGATCACAATCAACTGTGTAAAATTCTGAAAGAGATGGGAATACCAGGCCACCTAACCTGCCTCTTGAGAAATCTGTATGCAGGTCAGGAAGCAACAGTTAGAACTGGACATGGAACAACAGACTGGTTCCAAATAGGAAAAGGAGTACATCAAGGCTGTATATTGTCACCCTGCTTATTTAACTTACATGCAGAGTACATCATGAGAAATGCTGAACTGGAAGAATCACAAGCCGGAATCAAGATTGCCAGGAGAAATATCAATAATCTCAGATATGCAGATGACACCACCCTTATGGCAGAAAGTGAAGAGGAGCTAAAAAGCCTCTTGTTGANATGCAGGTCAGGAAGCAACAGTTAGAACTGGACATGGAACAACAGACTTGTTCCAAATAGGAAAATGAGTACATCAAGGCTGTATACTGTCACCCTGCTTATTTAACTTCTATGCAGAGTACATCATGAGAAACGCTGGACTGGAAGAAACACAATCTGGAATCAAGATTGTCGGAAGAAATATCAATAACCTCAGATATGCAGATGACACCACCCTTATGGCAGAAAGTGAGGAGGAGCAAAAAAGCCTCTTGTTGAAAGTGAAAGAGGAGAGTGAAAAAGTTGGCTTAAAGCTCAACATTCAGAAAACAAAGATCATGGCATCTGGCCCCATCACATCATGGGAAATAGATGGGGAAACAGTAGAAACAGTGTCAGACTTTATATTTTTGGCTCCAAAATCACTGCAGATGGTGACTGCAGCCATGAAATTAAAAGACAGTTACTCCTTGGAAGAAAAGTTGTGAGCAACCTAGATAGTATGTTCCAAAGCAGAGACATTACTTTGCTGACTAAGATCCGTCTAGTCAAGGCTATGGTTTTTCCTGTGGTCATGTATGGATGTGAGAGTTGGACTGTGCAGAAGGCTGTGCACCGAAGAATTGATGCTTTTGAACTGTGGTGTTGGAGAAGACTCTTGAGAGTCCTTTGGACTGCAAGGAGATCCAACCATTCCATTCTGAAGGAGATCAACCCTGGGATTTCTTTGGAAGGAATGATGGTAAAGCTGAAGCTCCAGTACTTTGGCCATCTCATGCGAAGAGTTGACTCATTGGAAAAGACCCTGATGCTGGAAGGGATTGGGGGAAGGAGGAGAAGGGGACGACCGAGGATGAGATGGCTGGATGGCATCCCGGACTCAATGGACATGAGTCTGAGTGAACTCCAGGAGTTGGTGATGGACAGGGAGGTCTGGCGTGCTGTGATTCATGGCGTCGCAAAGAGTTGGACACGACTGAACCACTGAACTGATATTTAAAAAAACCCAATCATGTATTAGCCAAATGACTTCTTACTTTAATGGAGAAGGAATGGCAACCCACTTTAGTATTCTTGCCTGGGAAATCCCATGGACAGAAGAGTCTGGCAAGCTATAGTCCATGGGGTTGATAAGTGTAGAATGCTATTTAGCAATTAAACAACAACAATATACCTTAATAGGTGGAATTTTCTTTCTTTATTTCCACGTTTTGATTGCAAACCTTCTGATGTAAAGATTTGATGATTAGTATATTTGCCCCTCGGTGCCAGGGTAGTACTGCCTGCCTGTAGTGGGCCCATTGTGTCCCTCAGTGACAAGCTTTTTCATATATATGTATATATATTTTTTCTTAGTTACCCACATTGGGGGTGGAACTAATCAGATATAGTGAACAAATACAAGAATACATTTTATATGTTGACATTTTATATGCTGACAAGAAAACATTTCATAGGCTACACATATTATCAGTTATATCACATATTGAACAAACATTGCAAATGTGTTTTTAGCAATAGTTTTAAAGAAAGCAGTGATACATGTCATGAGTATATTGATAACTAGGAAACTAATAGTAATACATACTATGAAAATGATAAGCATCTGTAAAATAGGGTGGGAAAAAATGCTTATTTCAGAGAGAGTCAACTAAATAGATCAGTTACAGAGTTATTTTCCCTTATATCTTATGACCAATTTATCTTTGGGAAATTTTTTTCTAGGTATGTCTCCACTTCTCCAGAGGCATTGATATAAGAGCAATAAGTGTTGTGAGCAGGAGCACAAACATTTCTTGTTTAACCAGTAGAAAATCTAAGGCAATTCTGTTATCTGATACTTCTTGGGCTAAGGTATTTAGGTATGCTTGTTCCGACATGATTTATGTAGAGTCCTTGACTCTTTGACTAATGATAGCTGATAGATTTCTGATCATATACTCATGCCCTAAGAACCAAAATTCACAAAACACTTTGCAACCAAGTGTCTTGGTATCTTACTAATATAGATTTATTGACTTTGTAATAAAGAGAGGAAGGGATTCATCTATTTCCTTATATACAGACAGTGAGGTAACATAATGTCCCAATAAGCATAAACCTTCTATCTGCCAGATATTAAGACAATTTATGTGCCCATCCTTCAGAAACTGGGTCAATTACAATATTAAAACAAAACCTGGGGGACACAAGTTATTCCTCCCACAGTGCTCTCATTGAAAGTCGAATTAATTGGGAGTTTGGCAAACATAATGTTAAACCATAAATCATTTTCTTGCAGGCTTTCTAAAAGTCATCTGTATTGTATTTAACATATAGGAGTTACCAGAATAGTTTACTCCTATATTTCTCTTCAAGACATTTGTTAAACAAGCAAGTGATTCAACAAGGGGGCCTTGGGATGTGCTTAGTCTCTAAGCGTTGAGGACAGTATCAAACAAAGGATGGATCCATTAATATGTTGAAGAAATTGAACATGAAAGATTAGGCCAGACTGAGGTTTCTCTAGTTGAGTGGTAATTTTAGAAACACCTGAAAAGTTGGTGACAGGAATTATGAAGGGATTTATGTCAGTTTTTATTGACTGGGGAATTTGATGACAGATCCAAACAATCAGCTAGATAGCCATACTTTGTGACATATTACTAGATAATTTTATGTCCCTATGATCATTAATGGGATTCTCTGGTGGCTCAAAGGTTAAAGCGTCTGCCTCCAATGCGGGAGACCTGGGTTCGATCCCTGGGTCGGGAAGATCCCCTGGAGAAGGAAATGGCAATCCACTCCAGTATTCTTGCCTGGAGAATCCCATGGACGGAGAAGCCTCGTAGGTTACAGTCCATGGGGTCGCAAAGAGTCGGACACGACTGAGCGACTTCACCAATGATCATTAATAGCTTAGAGTAAAGCAATAATTTTCAATTTAAAAACAATAAAAAATAAAATAAAGTTGTAGGCAAAAAATAAATAGTATCTTCAATAGATTAAAAACAATAACTCAATTTTCATAGGGAGGCAAATATTTAGTAACTAGTTCATCTGAACTACCAGGATGGGTCTTACAGTCCTGGTTTGGTTCTTGGGTCAGCTGTCTACTACTGTTGTTTTCTCCTCCTTCTGGTATGGGTGTTATTTCTTCTCTGTTTGAGCACTGATTTAAGTTTAAACTCAGCAGTTTTCTCTGCAGACCAGTCTAATGCAAAGACATTTTTAAAAATAAGAGATGTGAACCCATGAGTCTGTGCCTTTTAATTTGGCAGTGCATGGATTATTTAACAATACCTAATAAGGTCCTTTGCAATGTGGCTGCAAAATAATCTTTTATTTGACATGTTTTCTAATAAACAAAATCTCCATATTGTAAATCATGATCCTTAAGGCCTTTGTTTCTGGGAAGTTCACCAAGAAATGAATTAACTACCAACTTTTTTCATTTCTTTTAAGTGCCTCAATAAGACCCTGACAATAATGTAATATATCTCCCTTGAGTAAGATTGGTTCATATATTCTCTCATCTAATTACATAGGGTGTCTTGTTAATATTTCAGAAGGAGACAGCTGATGTTACCAAAAGGCATAGGCCTAAATTTAAGAAGCAATAGCTGAAGAGCTTTTGCCCATGAGAGATTAAATACTTCTGAAGGTTTTGCCAATTGAGTTTTGACAGTGCCATTAATTCTTTCCTCCATCCTGAAGATGGGGGGTGATAAGTTCACTGAAAATACTGCATTATTGGCCATATGTCACGAATACATTTAATTATTTGTCCTGCAAAATAATTTCCCTGGTAACTGTGTAATTTGGAAGGAATTCCCCAAACAAGAATTATCCTTTCAAATATTAATTTAACCTTATAACCATTCCTCTGCTGTAAGAAAAAGCTTCACCTCAGTGTGAAAGTATACAGATTATTACCAAAACATATTTATACTCTTGAGACAGTGGTGTTTGGACAAAGTCCCACTGCTGTATCTCAATGGGTGCCTTAGGAAGGAAAAAGTGGCCTTGTGACCCATGCAGTGATTTTCCAGGATTATATTTAGGGCAGATAGTAAGACAAGCATATACTTTATGAGCCATCATGAGAGAAAGTTTCCAAACATACAGTTTTCCCCATATAGCCATTTTCTCAAGTGCCCATTGAGTTAAAGATTGTACATACTGGGGTAATGGTTGAACTCCAACAGGCACTATAATTTTTTGTTTTGTTTGTTTTATCATTTCCAAAGTATATATATGTGATGGGATCAAAATTACCTCTTCTTGTTGCCCTATTTATTTCTCTTCTTCAGTGGCAATTTCCTGAGCCTGCAGACGGAAATCTTCCACTGAGTTGGCAAGGTTAACAGAAAGCAGTGGCCATTCTCAAGGCTAGACAGAATGGGTATTTAAAGCTCCCTATTTGGCTACATCATCAATAAGCTGAATTGCTTTAGTTCCATACTGCCAGATTTAGAATGCCCTAGTATTTTAATAATTGCCAGAAGTTTTGGTATATAACACTTAATAACCTGGCAACCTGTTTTCCATTTTTTAATAAGCTGTCCTGAAGAGGTTAAAACTTCTTGTCTCTATAGCATTCCAAAGTTGTCTGCAATTTAAAGGCATAATGACTGTCACATTTGCTATATGATCTTTAGCTGGTTGATGAGTTCAAGTTAGAACTGTTAATTCAACTTGTGCTGACTCTGTTTTTGGTTAAAAAAAAAAAAGTATTTTCACTTATGTTCATTGTGGTTGTTACTGCATATATATCTTAGTAATGTCCCCAATCATTTTTTTAAGTAGGACCTATCTGTAAACAAAAGTAGACTAACATTATCAATAGATTTTTATTGTAAATTATTCCTTGGAGTAAGAAGATAATTGTTAGTAAAATGCAATTGTAGTCATTTCCTTTCCATGGTTCTGGAAGCAAATTTTCAGGGTTTAGGCTATTTTTGTGACATACAATAATGATAAAACTAACTAAAACTATGATTAATAACATTAAACTAGAATATATTTACATTTTAGCAGTGTCAAATGATCTGTACTACATATATTAATAATATTTACCCATACAATATGAGCTTCCCTGGTGGCTCAGCTTGTAAAAAAGACCCGGGTTCAATCCTGGGTTGGGAAAATCCCCTGGAGAAGGGAATGGCCACCCAGTCCAGTATTCAAGCCTGGAGAATGTCATGAACAGAGGAGCCTGGTGGGGTACAGTCCCTGGGGTCACAAAGAGTCGGACATGACTGAGCAACTACACACACACACACACCACTCCATCCCACCCCCCCATGCAATATAATCTGAGAAGATTTAGCATCATTCATTTGACATTGCTTCTCATGCAATTTAACATAGCAAATAAGCCGGATTAAGTTTAATTTTTATCTTGGATATGCTTCAGGTACTCTTGAGGAAGTTTTTCAAAGACATCAAAAGGTTTCAAAAGCACTTTGCTAAGTAGGAAAATAAATTAATATAAAACAATACTTATTCACTCGACCAAAGTGACAATAAAGGATTTGAAAGGCAAAAAATAAAGTTACAACAGACTATTCAGGAGACAAAGATGTGTAGAACAGTCTTTTGGACTCTGTGGGAGAAGGAGAGGATGGGATGATTTGGGAGAATGGCATTGAAGCATGTATAATATCATATAGGAAATGAATCGCCAGTCTAGGATGCTTGGGGCTGGTGCACTGGGATGACCCAACCTTATCATGAAGGTCTACTAACCCGGGATCCCCAGGATAGAAGTTTATCTGTATCTTCAAAATACACACTCTTTACTTCTGTACAACATACCCTTTTCTTTAATGGTTAAAATAAGTATGCAATGAGTGATTGATAGACCATAAGACAGACTTTCCCTGGTGGCTCAGAGGTTAAAGCGTCTGCCTCCAATGCGGGAGACCTGGGTTCGATCCCTGGGTCGGGAAGATCCCCTGGAGAAGGAAATGGCAACCCACTCCAGTATTCTTGCTTGGAGAATCTCATGGACTGAGGAGCCTGGTGGGCTGCAGTCCATGGGGTCACAAAGAGTCGGACACGACTGAGTGACTTCACTCACTTACAAGACAGACTTTAAGATGGTAGGCACTGAGAGAGGGCATCAGAGGGCAGACAGATGGAAACCACAATCACAGACAACTAGCCAATCTGATCACAGGGACCACAGCCTTGTCTAAGTCAATGAAACTAAGCCACGCCATGTGGGGCCACCCAAGTGAGACAGGTCATGGTGGAGAGGTCTGATAGAATGTGGTCCACTGGAGAAGGGAATGGCAAGCCACTTCAGTATTCTTGCTTTGAGAACCCCATGAATAGCATGAAAAGGCAAAAAGATAGGACACTGAAAGATGAACTCCACAGGTCGGTAGGTGCCCAATATGCTACTGGTGATCAGTGGAGAATTAACTCCAGAAAGAATCAAGGGATGAAGCCAAAGCAAAAACAACACCCAGTTGTGGATGTGACTGGTGATAGAAGCAATGTTTGATGCTGTAAAGAGCAATATTGCATAGGAACCTGAAATATTAGGTCCATGAATCAAGGCAAATTGGAAGTGCTCAAACAGGATATGGCAAGAGTGAACAATAACATTCTAGGAATCAGCAAACGAGGATGGACTGGAATGAATGAATTTAACTCAGATGACTATTATATCTACTACTGTGGGCAAGAATCCCTTAGAAGAAATGGAGTAGCCATCATGGTCAACAAAAGAGTCTGAAATTCAATACTTGGATGCAATATCAAAGTGACAGAATGATCTTTGTTCATGTCCAAGGCAAACCATTCAATATCATGGTAATCCAAGTCTATGCCCCAACCAGTAATGCTGAAGAAGCTGAACAGTTCTATGGAGACATACAAGACCTTCTAGAACTAACACTCCAAAAAAGATGTTCTTTTCATTATAGGGGACTGGAATGCAAAGTTAGGAAGTCAAGAAACACACGTGGAGTAACAGGCAAATTTGGCCTTGGAATAAAGAATAACGTAGGGTAAAGGCTAATAGAATTCTGCCAAGAGAACACACTGGTCATAGCAAACACCCTCTTCCAACAACACGAGAAGATTCTACACATGGACATCACCATCAACACCATCAACAGCAAAATCAAACTGATTATATTCTTTGCAGCCAAGGATGGAGAAGCTCTATACAGTCAGCAAAAACAAGACTGGGAGCTGACTGTGGTTCAGATCATGAACGCCTTATTGCCAGATTCAGACTGGAATTGAACACAGTGGAGAAAACCCCTACACCATTCAGGTATGACCTAAATCAAATCCCTTATGACTATACAGTGGAAATGAGAAATAGATATAAGGGACTAGATCTGACAGGGTACCTGATGAACTATGAATGGAAGTTCAAGACATTGTACAGGAGACAGGAATCAAGACCATCCCCAAGAAAAAGAAATACAAAAAAGCAATATGGCTGTCTAAGGAGGCCTTACAAATAGCTGTGAAACGAAAGGAGATGAAAAGCAAAGGAGAAAAGGAAAGATATACCCATTTGAGTGCAGAGTCCCAGATAATAGCAAGGATAGATAAGAGACTTCCTCAGTGATCAATGCAAAGAAGTAGAGGAAAAGAATAGAATGGGAAAGACTAGAGATCTCTTCAAGAAAATTAGATATACCAAGGGAACATTTCAGGCAAAGATGGGCTCAATAAAGGACAGAAATATTATGACTTAACAGAAGCAGAAGATATTAAGAAGACGTGGAAACATGTACCCCAATGTTCATCGCAGCACTGTTTATAATACCAGGACATGGAAGCAACCTAGATGTCCATCAGCAGATGAATGGATAAGAAAGCAGTGATACATATACACAATGTAGAATTACTCAGCCATTAAAAAGAATTCATTTGAATCAGTTGTAATGAGGTGGATGAAACTGGAGCCTATTATACAGAGTGAAGTAAGCCAGAAAGAAAAACTCCAATAGAGTATACTAATGCATATATAAGGAATTTAGAAAGATGGTAATGATAACCCTGTACGCAAGACAGCAAAAGAGACACAGATGTATAGGACAGGTTTTGAACTCTGTGGGAGAGGGAAAGGGTGGGATGATTTGGGAGAATGGCATTGAAACATGTATAATACCATATATGAAACAAATCGCCAGTCCAGGTTCAATGCATGATACTGGATGCTTGGAGCTGGTGCACTCGGACCAGCCCCAAGAGGGATGGTACGAGGAGGGCGGAAGGAGGGGGGTTCTGGATGGGGAACCTGTGTTTATCTGTGGCAGATTCATGTTGATATATGACAAAACCAATACAATATTGTAATTAACCTGCAATTAAAATAAATAAAGAAAGAAAGAAAGAAGAGGTGGCAAGAAAACACAGAAGAACTGTACAAAAAAGATCTTCAGGATTCGGATAATCACAATAGTGTGATCACTCACCTAGAGCCAGACATCCTGGAATGTGAAGCCAAGTGGGCCTTAGGAAGAATCACTACGAACAAAGCTAGTGGAGGTAATGGAATTCCAGTTGAGCTATTTCAAATCCTGAAAGATGATGCTGTTAAAGTGTTGCATTCAATATGCCAGCAAATTTGGAAAATTCAGCAGTTGCCACAGGCCTAAAAAAGGTCAGTTTTCATTCCAATCCCAAAGAAAGGCAATGCCAAAGAATGCTCAAACTACTGCACAATTGCACTCATCTCACAGGCTATTAAAGTAATGCTCAAAATTCTCCAAGCCAGGCTTCAGCAATACGCGAACCGTGAACTTCCAGATGTTCAAGCTGGTTTTAGAAAAGGCAGAAGAACCGAGATCAAATTGCCAACATCTGCTGGATCATGGAAAAGGGAAGAGAGTTCCAGAAAAACATCTCTTTCTGCTTTATTGACTATGTCAAAGCCTTTGACTGTGTTGATTACAGTAAACTGGAAAATTCTGAAAGAGATGGGAATACCAGACCACCTGATCTGCCTATTGAGAAATCTGTATGCAGGTCAGGAAGCAACAGTTAGAACTGGACATGGAACAACAGACTGGTTCCAAATAGGAAAAGGAGTCCATCAAGGCTGTATATTGTCACCCTGCTTATTTAACTTCTATGTAGAGTACATCATGAGAAACGCTGGGCTGGATGAAGTACAAGCTGGAATCAACATTGCTGGGAGAAATATTAATAATCTCATATATGCAGATGATACCACCCTTATGGCATAAAGTGAAGAGGAACTCAAAAGCCTCTTGATGAAAGTGAAAGAGGAGAGTGAAAAAGTTGGCTTAAAGCTCAACATACAGAAAACGAAGATCATGGCATCCAGTCCCATCACTTCATGACAAATAGATAGGGAAACAGTGGAAACAGTGGCCTGACTTTATTTTTCTGGGCTCCAAAATCACTGCAGATGGTGAGGCAACCATGAAATTAAAAGACACTTACTCCTTGAAAGGAAAGTTCTCACCAACCTAGACAGTATATTCAAAAGCGGAGACATTACTTTGTCACCAAAGTCCATCTAGTCAAGGCTATGGTTTTTCCTGTGGTCATGTATGGATGTGAGAGTTGCACTATAAACAAATCTGAGCGCCGAAGAATTAATGCTTCTGAACTGTGGTGTTGGAGAAGACTCTTGAGAGTCCCTTGGACTGCAAGGAGATCCCATCAGTCCATCCTAAAGGAGATCAGTCCTGGGTTTTCATCGGTAGGACTGATGCTGAAGATGAAACTTCAATACTTTGGCCACCTGATGCGAACAGCTAACTCATTTGAAAATACCCTGATGCTGGAAAAGTTTGGGGGCAGGAAGAGAAGCGGATGACAAAGGATGAGATGGTTGATGGGATCACCGACTCAATGGACATGGGTTTGGGTGTACTCTGGGAGTTGGTGATGAGGGAGACCTGGCGTGCTGTGGTTCATTGGGTCACAAAGAGTCGGATACGACTGAGTGACTGAACTGAATTGAATGAAGACAGACTGTGCTCAGTTCAGTTCAGTTCAGTCGCGCAGTCGTGTCCGACTCTTTGCGACCCCATGAATCGCAGTATGCCAGGCCTCCCTGTCCATCACCAACTCCCGGAGTTCACTCAGACTCACGTCCATTGAGTCCGTGATGCCATCCAGCCATCTCAATTCATGGCTGCAGTCACCATCTGCAGTGATTTTGGAGCCCCAAAAAACAAAGTCTGACACTGTTTCTACTGTTTCCCCATCTGTTTCCCATGAAGTGATGGGACCAGATGCCATGATCTTCGTTTTCTGAATGTTGAGCTTTAAGCCAACTTTTTCACTCTCCTCTCTCACTTTCATCAAGAGGCTTTTTAGCTCCTCTTCACTTTCTGCCATAAGGGTGGTGTCATCTGCATATCTGAGGTCATTGATATTTCTCCCAGCAATCTTTATTCCAGCTTGTGTTTCTTCCAGTCCAGCGTTTCTCATGATGTACTCTGCATATAAGTTAAATAAGCAGGGTGACAGTATACAGCCTTGACGTACTCCTTTCCCTATTTGGAACCAGTCTGTTGTTCCATTTCCAGTTCTAACTGTTGCTTCCTGACCAGCATACAGATTTCTCAAGAGGCAGGTCAGGTGGTCTGGTATTCCCATTGTGCGGTAGTTTGTGCATTCTTTGACATTGCCTTGCTTTGGAATTGGGATGAAAACTGACCTTTTCCTGTCCTGTGGCCACTGCTGAGTTTTCCAGATTTGCTGGCAAATTGAGTGCAGTACTTTCACAGCATCATCTTTCAGGATTTGAAACAGCTCAACGGGAATTCCATCACCTCCACTAGCTTTGTTCATAGTGATGCTTTCTAAGGCCCGCTTGACTTCACATTCCAAGATAATAGACTGTGCTAGTTAGCATAAAGTTCAAGCCAAGCCATGTATAAGCCAAACAACCTCAATATGTGAAAATTTCTTTCATCACTACTAACCTTATTTTATTCTGATTAGTCTAGCATATGTTAAGCTTTGGCATCTATGGAATATGTTATTGTTATCTTATAGAGAACACATAGATAGGCAGTTATGTGCATAAATAACAGAACACTTAAGAAATGCCAAATCCTGAGGTTCATTTGGTCAAATATTAACATTCTTTAAAGTTGTAATTTATTACTCTTTATCCTCTTTCTCTTGGATCTGTTCACTTAATTGATGTGGATTTATTCTTGATTTTTTCAAGAAAGAACCCTTTGAATGCAAATATTACCTTTTTTCTCCTAATCTTGGAATCTTATAGTTAATGAAGCTTCTACTTAGTTTTGAGACATTATTTTTTTTTATCTCCATGCTTATCCATCTTTATCTTAAAGGCCAAGAGGTAATTTAACTTCTTCTGTAACTCCCCAAAATAATCAAAATTTGCAAATTTTATTCATATCTGCCACTACTTCAATTTGCTTTTTTTTTTTTTCCATAAATGTTGATTGGGTGTTTTCTATCTACCACACATTGTGATAGGTGTTGGAAAGAGAACAATAAAAAGCTAATTTTGTAATGTCTTTGAGTATGCATTTGAAGAGTGAGATATGTAATAAACAAATAAAAATATAGTTTTGTAGATAATAAAAAGTTCCACATAGAAAAATAAGGCAAATAAAAATTTAAATAAGATGGAAAGTTTGGAGGAGTCTCTGAAGATTTTAGGTATGTGTGAAAACCAGTCACTACATGTCTTGTATTTAACTATGTTAACATGATTCTCTCTTTCTCTCTCTTTCTTCCCACTTAAATTTCACTATACATCAGTTAAATACAACCTACACCTGATTGTAATCCTTTCCATTTTCCTTTTAAGAATTTGAGTAGTAATTCTGAGAAAAATAACATAATGAGATTTCTCCTAGATTAAGAATTTCTATTTACTTCCCATTTTTGAAAAATGGCCTTTATAATTCATTAGTTTCTGCCATGAGGGATATCTCACAAAGAAGTAAGAAGTCCGTAGCTTTTGCTCCATGTCAGACAAGAATGACTCTTGGGAAAATAACTTTATTTACATTTGTTACTGAACATTATGATAAACTATTGCACTTGTTCTGCAAATATCAGTTTATCAGCACAATTGTTTGTATCTTTTCTTTACCCAACTCTCATGTAAATATGCACATATGTATGTTTTAGACAAAAAAAGAAAAACATGCTGTAATATCTCTAACATCCTGTGAAACAAATCTAACATTCACTTAGACATGATCTGTATAATCTGTTGAACCCATATTTTTTGAAAAGTCATGAAAAGTAGGAATTAGGAAAGAAAAACAGTTATTGAAAATCACAAATGGAAGCAGAAAACTAACATTTATATTACTCTCTGTGTTCCAAAAAGCATCCATAAGACTTGTCCTACTTTATTTTTCTTAATGTTTTACTATTCTCCACATGGTTACAATTTCACAAAACACAAAGAGATTCTAGGTGTTAAATAATTCACAGTGAAGCTTGGAGCTCACCGCGGTATTACCAGAAGCCTAGCCAAAACCAAATATGGTTGTTTTTGAAATCAGAAATCACTCTTATTGGTTCTCCTCTAGCACATAGAACTCAGCATTTAGATAGGTTCCTATAATACAAATTGATATGTTAAAATGCATATTTTACTGTTGGATGGTCTCATCCTATTGCAGCAGGATTTTTGCTAAGCAAAATGGAAAACTTGGAGACTCTGTAGCTCCTAATTATATCTAATGGTTTTGGTTGGGGAGAGCAGCTCTCAAAAACAGCACAGTCTTTTGGAGGGAAACTTTCTCAGCATATTTGTTGGTAGACTTTGGCCTCCTTGATTAACAGTGATAAACATTTCATGAAGACCAAAACAGATAAGGAAGAAATGTGGCCAATGAATATGAAAATAAACAAACCACTGACAGTGTTTTTCAAAATCTGTTTGATAAAATGAGAGAAATAACACTAATAGAGGAAAATTAAGTTGAGAAAATCTACAGAGAATTATTGCAAGAAATATGAATATATTGTTTTTTTAAAACAAGAACAGATCTTGGTAGTTAGATTTATACATAAGTTAAGATGGAAATGGTGACAATGAAGAGATGATAAATGAGACATTTGGGAAGTTGGAACACTGTGGTTTTGTTGTTCAGTCACTAAGTCATATCTACATCTCTGAGAACCCATGGACTGCTGCACAACAGGTTTCCCAATGCTTCACAATCTCCCAGAAATTACTCAAATTTATGATTTAATGATGCTATGTAACTATCTTACTCTCTGCCTCCATCTTCTACTTTTGCCTTCAGTATTTCCCAGGATCTGGGTCTTTACCAATGAGGTAAAGACCTACCTGCTCTTTACATTAGGCAGCCAAAGAATTGGAATTTCAGCTTCAGCATCAGTCTGTCCAATGAATATTCAGGGTTGATTTCCTTTAGGATTGACTGGCTTGATCTTATTGCTGTCCAAGGGACTTCAAGAGTTTTCTCCAGCACCACAATTCAAAAGCATCGATTATTCAGCACTCTGTCTTCTTTATGGTCCAACTCTCATATCCGTACATGACTACTGGTAAAACCATAGCTTTGACCATATGGACCTTAGTCAGCAAAGTGATGTCTCTACATTTTAATACTCTGTCTAGGTTTGTCCTAGCTTTCCTTTCAAGGAGCAAATGTCTTTTAATTTCATGGCTGCAGTCACCGTCTGCAGTGATTTTGGAGCCTCCCAAAATAAAATATGTCCCTGTTTCCACTTTTTCCCTTTCTTTTTGCCATGAAGTGATGAGACCAGAAGCCATGATCTTAGTTTTTTGTGTTGAGTTTTAAGCTAGCTATTTTACTCTCCTCTTTCACCTTTCTTAAGAGTGTCTTTAGTTGCTTTTCACTTTCTGCCATTAGAGTGATATCATATGCATATCTGAGATTGTTAACATTTCTCCTGGCAATCTTGATTCCAACTTGTTCTTCATCCAGCCTGGCATTTTGCATGATGTCTATGTTTATAAACAGGGTGAAATATACAGTCTTGATGTTCTCCATTCCCATTTTTGAACCAGCGCATTGTTCCATGTCCAGTTCTAAATGTTGCTTCCTGACCTGCAAACAAGTTTCTCAGGAGACAGGTAGGATGATCTTGTGTTCCCATCTCTTTAAGAATTTTCCATATTTTGCTGTGATCCACACAGTTGAAGGCTTTAGAATATTTAATGAAGCAGCTGTATATGTTATTTCTGGAATTCTCTTGCTTTTTTTATGATCCAATGGTATTGGCAATTTCATCTCTGGTTCCTCTGCCTTTTGTATATCCAGCTTATGTATCTGGACATTATCAGTTCACATACTCCTGAAGTCTAGTTTGAAGGATTTGAGCATTACATTGCTAGCATGTGAATGAACACAATCATAGGGTAGTTTGAACACTTTGGCATTAGAATGAAAATTGACCTTTTCCAGTCCTGTCACCTGCTGAGTTTTCCAATGTTGTTGACATATTGACTGCAACACTTTAACAGCATCATCTTTTAGGATTTGAAATAGCTCCACTGAAATTCCATCACATCCACCTGCTTTATTCATAGTAACGCTTCCTCAGTCCCACTTAACTTCACACTCCAGGATGTATGGCTTTAAGTGAGTGACCACACCATCGTGGTTATCTGGGTCAATGATACCTTTTGTTGTACAGTTCTGTGTATTCTTGCCACTTCTTAATCTCTTCTGTTTCTGTAGGTTCTTGCCTTTTTTGTCCTTTATTGTGCCCATCCTTATGCACAATGTCTCCTTGGTATCTCCAATTTTATTATTGAGATCTCTAGTCTTTCCCATCCTATTGTTTTCTTTACATTATCCATTTAAGAAGGCCTTCTTATATCTCATTGCTGTTTTCTGGAACTCTGCATTCAGTTAGCTATATATTTCCCTTTCTCCTTTGTCTTTCACTTTTCTTCTTTTCTCAATTATTTGCAAAATTCCCTCAGGCAACCACTTTGCTTTCTTATATCTCTTTTTCTTTGGTATGATTTGGTCATTCCTGTACAATGTTATGAGCCTCCAACCATAGTCTTTCAGGTATTCTGCCTACCAGATCTAATTCCTTTCATTTGTCACCTCTACTGAATAATCAGTCATTAGGGGTTTGTTTTAGCTCATTCCTAAATGGCCCAGTAGAGTTTCTTCAATGTAAGACTGAATTTTACAATAAGGAGCTTATTATCTGAGCCACAGTCAGCCACAGTCTTGTTTTTTTTTTCCTGACTGTATGGAGCTTCTCCATGTTTGGCTGCAAAAACATAATCAAGCAGATTTCGGTATTGAACATCTGGTGATAGCCATGGGTAGAGATCAATTTTGCTGTGTTGAAAAAAGCTGTTTACGATTACCAGTGAGCTGTCTAGGCAAAACTCTGTTTATCTTTGCCATTTTTCACTTTGTACTCCATGGCCAAACTTATCTGTTGATTCTAGGTATCTCTTGACTTCCTTCTTTTGCATTCCAATCACCTGTGAAGAAAATGACATATATTTTGGGTGTTAGTTCTAGAAGGTCTTGTAGGTCTTCATAGAACTGGTCAACTTCAGCTTCCTCAGCATCAGTGGTTGGGGCATAGACTTGGATTACTGTGACGCTCAGTCATTTACCTTGAAAATGAACTGAGATCATTCTGTCATTTTACTGCATTTTGGACTTTTGTTGACTATGAGGGCTACCATATTTCTTCAGAGGGATTCTTGTCCACAGTAGTAGATACAACGTTCATCTGAATTAAATTTTTCCATTCCAATCCATTTTAGTTCACTGATTCTTAAGATGTCAATGTTCACTCTTGCCATCTCCTGCTTGACCACATCCACTTTACTTTTATTCATGGACCTAACATTCCAGGTTCATATGCAATATTGTTCTTTACAGCATTGGACTTTCACCACCAGACATATCCACAACTGAGCATCATTTCTGCTTTGGAACAATGACTTTATACTTTTTGGAGCTATTAGTAATTGCCCTCTGATCTTCTCCAGTAGCATATTTAACTCCTTCCAAATGAGGGGCTCATCTTCTGGCATCACATCTTTGTTACTTTCATGCTGTTCATGGGGTTCCTGCAGCAAGAATACTGGAGTGGCTTGCCATTCCCTCCTCCAGGGAACTACATTCTGTCAGAATTCTTTACTATGACCCATCAATCTTGGGTGGCCCTGCATGTCATGGCTCAGAGTTTCATTGAGTTATGCAAGCTCCTCTGCCATGACAAGGCTGTCATCCATAAAGGGGATTGGGACACGAAAACATTTCAAAACTTAGATTGTGGTGTGGCTGACCACAGTAACAATAACCTGAGTAAAATAATTATTTCATGTTACACAGTAACCTGTGTTAAATAATTACCTCCATATTTGTTCCTGTTCAGTAGTGTCAGACTCTTTGCAACCCCATGGACTGCAGCACATCAGGCTTCCTTGTCCTTCACTGCCGGGGGCCAGCGTGAGGAACTCCGCCCATGGCAAAGGTCACGAGGAAGGAGGCTTGGCATATGCAAAGGCGTGATCAAGCCTCAGGAAACCCCCTGTCCCCGAGCATCTACCCCCAAAAACTAGAGTATTTTTTATGATCTCACCTACACCTCTGACTTTATGGGGGGCTCTCCCAAATAACCATTTCTCTCGGAGAAGGAGTTA
>SJXQ01009093.1:0-10577 GCA_006408695.1 Aepyceros melampus
AGACGTGAGTCTGAGTGAACTCTGGGAGATGGTGATGGACAGGGAGGCCTGGCGTGCTGCGATTCATGGGGTCGCAAAGAGTTGGACATGACTCAGCAACTGAACTGAACTGACAAGTTTTAGTATGCACCATCTGTGCTATCAGTTGTTTTTTTTTAATGTGAAGTCTGCACTAAGTGATACTAGTCAGTCTTTTTTTTTTTTTTTTTTTTGTGGTTGGACCTCACAGCTTGTGGGATCTCAGTTCCTCAACCAGCGATTGAACCTATTCCCTCTGCAGTGAAAGTGCAGAGTCCTAACCACTGGACCACCAGAAATTCCCTATCACTCAGTTTTAAATGCTTTTTTATTTCCATTTCATTTCTTCTTTAACCCACAGATCACTCAATAATGTGTTTAATTCCCAAACATATATATTCACATTTTGAATCTATTACCCCTCAGCATCTATCACCTCTCTTCTATGTTCCTTGGCTATTTAACAAGTGAACTAGAAATTTATTCTTAACTTAATCCCCCTGCTCCAAAAAATTTATAAAATTTTGTACAGTAACAAACACCAATCAAAAGTAAATCAGAACAAACATAAAATAACTACCACTTTATTCTGAATATGAAAATGAGGACAATGACAAAATCAGGGAGGAAAAAACCCAGAATCTGAAGTTAGGCTCTTTGTACAGAAGTATCTGATTAAAAGACATACCAGAGGCATTATAAGGGGCCATCCACAGAGCCTCAAGAGTTTCAACCAGAAAGACCAGAGCACAAATACAAACACTGCTTTAGCAAAGTATCAATACATCTGATTTAAAATAATAAGGCCTTAATCACTTTGAGTGGTGGCTAGGAAAAGAGAGAAGGAACGTCTGCCAGAACTATAAAAGTATCAATAGTATCTGCTCATTTATTGGATGTGGATTGCAAGAGAGATGGGAGAAGCAGAGAAATGAAGATATCATTGACAGAAACAGGTAAATGAAAAGAGGAAAATAGAAATAGGCAGAAAATAGAAATAGGCAGAAAATTGACAGGAAATAGAAAAATAGAAAATGAAAATTATATAGTTTTAAGAAATTACTAGTTCAATCTTGGGCACAGTGAATTTCAGATGATGAAAAATTATCATCTGAACTCAAGTTCAGTTCAAGCAGTATTATATATCCTGTGTACAAATTCTACTACAGTAAATCCACTACCTACGAATGAGTTCTGTTCCAAGAGTGAGTTCTTAAGTCCATTTTGTTCATAAGTTCAACAAAGTTAGCCTAGGCACCCAACTAACACAATCGGCTCTATAGTACTGTACTGTAATAGGTTTATAATACTGGCCACACAGATATACACAAAAACACAAAAAATAAAGAAAACATTTTTAATCTTATAGTACAGGACCTTGAAAAGTCCAGCAGTCCAGCAGGACTGCTGGCATACAGGGTCTGGCACCGAGTGAACAGGCAGGAAGAGTTACTGACTAGGGGAGGGAGGGGGGCAGATGCAGAGCTGAAGGATGGCCAGCAACAGGAAATGGAGGGCAAGCTGCAACCTCACTCTCACCTGACAGTGAGGGAACGCGTATCTGCATCTCTGAAAGCTCACAATGTGAAAATTCCTATGAAGGGGACTTACTCTATATCTTAGTCACTGACGGGGGCGCCTGGTGGGCTGCTGTCCATGGAGTCGCACAGAGTCGGACACGACTGAAGCGACTTGGCGGCAGCAGCAGCACTGCACTGTATCTGGCTGTTAATGAGTTTATCTTCCCTATTAAGACTACGGACAGGAACTTTTAAGTAATTAATGATTAAACAGGAAACAAAATCTTCAGGCAGTTGGCAATACCATACTGCGACAGGAGACACATCGCAGCCAGAGATAAAAATGGCAAGCAGAGTCATACAGATCACCTTTTGCCTAAGTTCTTGGGCATTTCTGGTCCTCTCTATTGTGAACAATCCCATCGTCAGCACCTGGCTTCCTTGATAATGTATCAATATCTACGTTTCAGGTTATATGTCCAAAACAGATAGTTTATTCATTTTCTGGGCTATGTCTCTCCTGTAAAAGGTCAATAAATATCCAGTCTACCTTTTAACTTGGCTAACAACAAACACACGTGGAGCTGAAATGAGGTACTTAACACCACAAAGTCAGAAGGAAACAGTGGCGTAAGCTTGGTCAAGGCTTGGTTTCCTAAGCACGTACAATCTTCTGGAAATACCAAGACAGGGACACACATAAACATAGAAGCAGAGTATCGTGCCCTTTCAGCATGAACAATGACGCTTGGGTTGGCTGACCAACCGAATTCAAACATTTCCAAAATGCTGATTCTCTCCTGAAGGATGAAAAACAATCCCCCGCCCCCTCAAATGCAATGCTAGTTCCAAAGCAAATTTCGAGGACTCCAGAAATGGTGGTTGAGTCAGAGGAGCATCCCTGAAACCAGTGTACAGCATTTTCTAATACAGTACATGGATTACTAGACAGATGGATTATTTTAAAAAGAAAAACAACTAACATATACTGTTAGTGGTAGATTTCGATAAATGTTCTTCACCTAACCAGAGTTAATATAAGTCTTTCCCCTGATACAACAATAAAGCTAACCCTTATACCGATACACAAATATACAAGGTAAACAGAAAGCTTAAACATACCTGAGTGTCAGAAGGAGCATGGGCTTTGGAATAAAATAAACTGAGGTTCAAGTGCCAGGTAGAGTACACACATAAATTACTTCAAATCTCCATGCCTCGATTTCCTCATTTGTAATCTGAGGACCAATAAAAACTGTGGGGGCTGCTGTAAGAGGTAAGCATTAACTTATGGAAAGACCCAATATCATACGAGGCACACAGCTGGCACTCAAAAATGCTGCTCTCTGTGTGTACTTTTCATAGCATTTTTTAGCAGTAGGGCTCAATATTAATCAGGGCCCTAAAATTAGCAATGGTTACTTACATTCTTTCCAAAAGAGCAATTGCTATTCAGTAAATTCATTTAAAAAATACTGCTCTTTCAGAAGGATCTTTAAGAAGGCAGGAGGGTCAACAGTGTGAAATACTACAAAGCTGAGTTAAATAAAAATTAAAAACAGTCAGGAGACTAAGCCATTTGGAAGTCAGTGTCAGCCTGTGGGAGAGCAGGTCCAGTGATCAGAGTAGGATGAGGAGCGAAGGCAGTGAGAACAGACTAGTCATTAAATAAACTTATCATCAAAGGAAGGAGAATGAGCAGCACCTAAGAGGGCAGTTTCTAAACCAGCTCAGTGTGGTTACATTACCGGACAGAGCAGAAGGGAAAAACACTGGGAAAAGGTTAAAGTTACAGGAAAGAAGGAAAAATGAATGGAGCAAAGTCCCAAAAGGTAACTGTGGGTAATGTAAGAGGGGAGGATCAAGATCAAAGGTAGCAGAGTTCAGCCACATCCGTCTTTCCTGAGATCAGCACAATGGAGGAAATACTGAGGACAACTGTAGCTGATTCTGTAATTAGAAAAAATGGAAATGTTAGAAAGCTCATCCCAAGTAGCCGCTATTTTATCTAGAGCAAAAGGTGAGATCATCTGTCACAAGTGAATGGACAGAGCTGACCACATAAGATGAGAGAAAATTTCAATTCCACTGAATTTCTAAAATCGGACAAATGCTGCATTTTCAAGAATACATCTGATAAAGAAATGAATGATTATGGGTTTACCACACTATAACAGGTATTGAGATAGGTACTCCACAAGTGTTACCACACTGACTTCTCGGGAGGACCCAGTAAGCAAAGTTTCCATTTTATAGCTCAGAAAACTCAAGTTCAAAAAGAAAACATGAATGACCCAAGATGACATGGATAGTTGTCTTACTCCAAATCATAACCAAATAATCCCATAGGTTCTTCTAATGCGGTGGCGTGAGGTCACATTAACATTATACTAAATATATACCACAGTGAAAAGTCAGAAACAATGCAAAATATTCATAAATTATGGAATACTCACCCACTCCAGTACTCTTGCCTAGAAAATCCCATGGATGGAGGAGCCTGGTGGGCTGCTGTCTATGGGGTCACACAGAGTCGGACACGACTGAGTGACTTCACTTTCACTTTTCACTTTCATGCATTGGAGAAGGAAATGGCAACCCACTCCAGCGTTCTTGCCTGGAGAATCCCAGGGACGGGGGAGCCTGGTGGGCTGTCGTCTATGGGGTCGCACAGAGTCGGACACGACTGAATGACTTCACTTTTCACTTTCATGCATTGGAGAAAGAAATGGCAACTCACTCCAGCGTTCTTGCCTAGAGAATCCCAGAGATGGGGGAGCCTGGTGGGCCGCTGTCTATGGGGTCGCAGAGTCGGACACGACTGAAGCGACTTAGCAGCAGCAGCAGCAGCAGCATGAAATACTCATATGACAAGAATATTTTTTATTAAAAAGCCAATGATTTCTGAAGTCTTTTTAATAACATGATATAGTAGATATCTCATGTTTTGGACCACACAGCAACATTCTCTTTTCCTGTGGGTGGGCTGATTTTCTTTACCTCTTTCCACTGTGCACAGTCTTGGTAATATGTCAGCCTTGGGGGCTTCTCATCACCTGCATAGGGGCAACACACCACCTCTTCCTAGGTACCACCAAGGTCTTATCTTGGTGGTAGATAAGATACCTTGAGCGACTGAACTGTACAACCTTCCTCAATCCTACAATTTAGTTCAGTTCAGTTGCTCAGTCATGTCTGACTCTTTGCTACCCCACGAACTGCAGCACACCAGGCTTCCCTATCACCAACTCATGGAGCTTGCTCAAACTCATGTCCATTGAGTCGGTAATGCCATCCAGCCATCTCATCCTCTGTTGTCCCCTTCTCCTCCTGCCTTCAATTTTCCCAGCATCAGGGTTATCTCTAATGAGTCATTTCTTTGCATCAGGTGGCCAAAGTATTGGCACTTCAGCTTCAGCATCAGTCCTTCCAATGAATATTCAGGACTGATTTCCTTTAGGATGGCCCGGTTGGATCTCCTTGCAGTCCAGTTCAGTTCAGTTCAGTCGCTCAGTCATGTCCGACTCTTTGCAACCCCATGAATCGCAGCACGCCAGGTCGTCTATGGGGTCGCACAGAGTCGGACACGACTGAGTGACTTCACTTTCACTTTTCACTTTCATGCATTGGAGAAGGAAATGGCAACCCACTCCAGCGTTCTTGCCTGGAGAATCCCAGGGACGGGGGAGCCTGGTGGGCTGTCGTCTATGGGGTCGCACAGAGTCGGACACGACTGAATGACTTCACTTTTCACTTTCATGCATTGGAGAAAGAAATGGCAACTCACTCCAGCGTTCTTGCCTAGAGAATCCCAGAGATGGGGGAGCCTGGTGGGCCGCTGTCTATGGGGTCGCAGAGTCGGACACGACTGAAGCGACTTAGCAGCAGCAGCAGCAGCAGCATGAAATACTCATATGACAAGAATATTTTTTATTAAAAAGCCAATGATTTCTGAAGTCTTTTTAATAACATGATATAGTAGATATCTCATGTTTTGGACCACACAGCAACATTCTCTTTTCCTGTGGGTGGGCTGATTTTCTTTACCTCTTTCCACTGTGCACAGTCTTGGTAATATGTCAGCCTTGGGGGCTTCTCATCACCTGCATAGGGGCAACACACCACCTCTTCCTAGGTACCACCAAGGTCTTATCTTGGTGGTAGATAAGATACCTTGAGCGACTGAACTGTACAACCTTCCTCAATCCTACAATTTAGTTCAGTTCAGTTGCTCAGTCATGTCTGACTCTTTGCTACCCCACGAACTGCAGCACACCAGGCTTCCCTATCACCAACTCATGGAGCTTGCTCAAACTCATGCCCATCGAGTCGGTAATGCCATCCAGCCATCTCATCCTCTGTCGTCCCCTTCTCCTCCTGCCCCCAATCCCTCCCAGCATCAGGGTCTTTTCCAATGAGTCAACTCTTCGCATGAGGTGGCCAAGGGACTCTCAAGAGTCTTCTCCAACACCACACAGTTCAAAAGCATCGATTCTTTGGCCCTCAGCCTTCTTTAAGGTTCAACTCTCACATCCATACGCAACTACTTGAAAAACCATAGCTTTGAGTATACACCACCACTACACACCTAAGAAGAGCTTCCTGAGGCCAGAGACTTTTCCACTGACCTTTATATCCAGAGGCCTTGGACAAAAAATCAACAAGTTCTGCTTGGTTTCTATTTCTAAAAGGCAGGTAGTGAGCCTACAAGGTAAAAAGTCCACTTAATGTTAAGTATGGAAGAGTCAGATGTGCCTGTGTGCCTGCTGCTTCAGTCATGTCCAACTCTTTGCAACCATATGGACTGTAGCCCATCAGGTTCCTCTGTCCACTGGATTCTCCAGGCAGTAATACTGGAGTGGGTTGCCATGCCTTCCTCCAGGAGAGCTTCCCGACCCAGGGATTGAACTTGCTTCTCTTACGCCTCCTGCATTGGCAGGCAGGTCTTGACACTAGTGCTACCTTGCAAGCCCAAGAGTCAGATAGTTGTGCTTAATTTTCTCTTTTGATACCAACTGGTGAAAAGTGCTCTGAATAATCTTTCTTACACAGTTCTAAGGATGGCTGTGTCTGAGCTTTGAGTCACAGAACAATAATAGGTAAAAGGCAAGGAGAAAGGAAAACTTTCATATTTCTATAAGACTTGAATTCTTTAACCATCAGCATTTATTCAATGAAATGTAATCCTTTTAAAATAAATTATGCAATTAATTTTTTTAAATTTTAAATAAACAATAGGGAAAAAGAAGTCTCTTGAAAGCTACCAATTAATTATTATCATTACAATCCCAATATCTGTTTCAGATCTAAACCCCCTAGACAATTCCAACCAATCTCACTTGTCAAATTCTAAACTAATAAAATCTCTTTTTAATTACAAATGTGCATTTCTTCAAATAAAGTCTACCTTTGGAAGCTAATATGAGAACCAAAAATATACAATTATAAATCCAGTTATACTCAAAATTTTGAGAATTATTTACACATGAGGCAATTAATTCTATCAAGCAAGAGTCATCGACTAGCCGTAAAGCATTCTCCTGAAACAGCACAATTCTGGTTCTCAAATACTTGAGATTATCTGGAATTATACCAAAGTGTTCCATAAAGCACTTCAAATCACTAATCTGTTTAACTTTCCAAGTGTTATGTGTATGTGCATACCACCACACTTGAGGTGAGAAAGTGTAGGACCTGGAAAAAGTGACTAAGCAAACATGAAACATGTCCACTCAAAAAGGCTATAAATCAACATCTCAAACAATGACCTAACAATCTTTTGGGGAGAAGCAACAAGTAATTACACCAGTTTATATCAAAGACAAAAAGCTGGTGAGGGAGACTGCCAGCATTTCTGATGCAGGCTGCCTTGCTCAAGTCAGGCACTCAAGTGTTCCTAACCCCTATGCTCTCCTGGGTCATCTCAAAACTTTGTATGGCCAAGGCATTTAACTAAACATGAGGCAATTAAACACTGCACTACACATTAAAAGTAATGCCATTTTTCTCATCAAATGGAGTGACATTTTGTGGTGAAACTGTTTTCCTTTGGTAGCAATTAGAAGAAAGCAGGTCCATGTTGTGAAGTTTATCCTTAAAACAGAAATTTGCAAAGAGTTAAGAGAACCACTCTCAGCCTGATATTCAATAAAGCAACAAAACACAATGCAATTTCTCATTCTAACAGGTTCCAGGAAGCAAGAGGAAATGAAATTATTCTTACAAAAAGTATATCTAGTAGATAATCTAACACAGCTCATGGGAGAAAGAAAAACCATTGAAAATTCCAGGTGCTTAATTTCAAGCAGAATTGTTAACACGAGAAAAATGGGAAATGAGACAGAAAAAAATAGAAATGCCTTTGCAGGTTAAAATGAGATATATCATCTCTACCCCCAATTACTGCCTACAGCAGAACTCAGAAAACTAGGCACAAGAGTCAAGTCTATTCAATGACTGGTTTTGTAAACTAAGATTTCATCAGAACACCCCTCCATCCATTTACTTATTGTCAATGACTGCTTTCAAACTATCTTGGCAGGGTTGAGTAGCTTTGCCAGAGACCATATGCCTAAATTATTTACTGGCTGCCTCCTTAAAGAAAAAGTTTGCTAACCCTTTTATTTCTCTCATAAAACTTAACACTACCTAAAATTTGTTTTTTGATTTAGTCAATTATTGTCTTGACTTCCTCACTAGAAAGCAAATTTTGTAAAGAAAAAGACTTTTGTTCTCCACTATATTTTTAGCACCTAAATCAGTGCATGGCACATAAAAAGTACTCAGTAAAGATGTTGAATAAATGGCTATTTATTAAGAAAAAGAAAGGAGAAGAAACATTTCCCATCTGCCCATTCTCATTCTCTCTTTGATGCACTGCAACTATTCACCCTACAAATCCACCAAAACAAGTCTTCTCAGTTAACCCCTGGCTTTATCATGTTGATAAACACACTGATAAACCCAACGGTTGATCTCAGTCCTCATCTTATTTGTCATCGGCAGCATCTGGCCCAGCTGGTCTATACCTTCCTGCGTGCAGCTCTCGGAACACCACATTCTCTTACTAATAGTTCACCTCCTGCCCAGTGGAGCCCTTCCTTAGTCTCCTTTGCTAGTCCTCTCATTTCCCCAGCCTCTTCATGTTGGCATGCTTCCAGGCTAAGCCTTCGAGACTTTTCTCCTCCATTCACAAAATTCATTTTTTGGTGAGCTCATCTAGTCTCATGACTACTCTTTGGCATTTCAAACTTAACTATCAAAAACCAAACCCAGGGATTTCCTTGGTGATCCAGCAGTTAGAACTCTGAGTTTCCAATGCAGGGCGTACAGGCTCAATCCCCGGTCTGGGAACTAAGATCCCACATGCTGAGTGGCACGGCCAAGAAGTAAAAACAAATAAGAATAAAACCCAAAATCATTCTCATCTTTCCCCCCAAAGCTGCTCCTTTATAGTCTTCACCATCTCAGTAAATGGAAATATAATCCTTCCAGTTGCTCAAGGCCAAAACACTTGGGAGTCAACCAGCTCTTATTCTATTACATGCCACATCCAATCTACCATCAAAACCCTGGTAGCTCTATCTCAGAAATATATTCCAGGTGAATGAGCTCTTGTCACCATCTCCACTGCTACCATCCTGGCGGGCTGATGGTTTCCGTGCTTTCACCCTTGTTCCCTTACAGTCTACTGTCAACAGGGCAGCCACGGCGATCCTGTTTAAAATGGAAGTCAGCAAGTTGCTGCATGCTCAAAATAACTTGCTCTAACAACTAGCCAGCTGCCTTTCACACTCAGGGATAAAATTCTCACACAATTCAGTCTCCTGAAACCTGTTTGCCCCCCTTTGTTTCTCCACTCCAAAGGTCTCCAGGCCTATCCTAGGGTATATCAAGCAAGCTTCCATTTCAGTGCCTTTACCCTGGGCTGAAAGGCTCTTCTGATCTGAGTGAACTAGGACTCCTAAATCAGGCACTTCCATCAACTACTGTGCCATCTAATTCACATAACAACTCTTGAGGTAGGTGTCAATGCCTCCATTTAAAGATTAGGAAAGTAAAGGTTTTAGGCCACTTATTTAACAAGGATGGAGTTGGCGCTCAGCCTCCATTAGTCTGCACAGAACATGAGCCCTGATGCTTTTGAACTGTGGTGTTGGAGAAGACGCTTGAGAGTCCCTTGGACTGCAAGGAGATCCAACCAGTCCATTCTAAAGGAGATCAGTCCTGGGTGTTCACTGGAAGGACTGATGCTAAAACTGAAGCTCCAGTACTTTGGCCACCTCATGCAAAGAGTTGACTCATTGGAAAGGACCCTGATGTTGGGAGGGACTGGGGACAGGAGGAGAAGGGGACGACAGAGGATGAGATGGCTAGATGGCATCACCGACTGGATGGACATGAGTTTGAGTAAACTCCGGGAGTTGGTGATGGACAGGAGGCCTGGCATGCTGCGATTTATGGGGTTGCAAAGAGTCGGACACGACTGAGCCACTGAACTGAACAGAAGAGGAGAGGATTCCGCCAGTTATACGCCTCTAAAGTCCCAGTGATTTCAGGTGCATACTGACAGCTAGAGAAGGATGTAGGAAAGCAGAGAGCCAGTATGAGAAGCAGGATGAGAACCAGAGAGGAAGGTACTGAACCAAAAGAGTGGTGTCAAATGGAAGTGAGACATCCAGAAGCTCAAGAACCAAGCGCATTCCTCATAGTGAACCACACCTGCGGTAGAGAGCAACTTTGCTCTTGACTTAAAAAAAAATGGTATCTTCTCCTGCCAACAATATTGGCCAGAGGTATGTATCCCTGCTAGGTTCTGCCTCTCACCTGCAGTTCAGTGTGAAAAGAGGCTGTGTGGTTAAGAATGTGATTAAGCAACACAGCTTCACACCTAGGTTTTCCTCTAGCCCAGTCAAAGTTTGTGCGCCCAGTGGGGTGGGACAGGGGGACGACTGCCCTTTAAATTTCAGATGGCAAAGAGAACAACAGTATCTTCCTCCTTGTGGGTGTGTGGGATACACACTGACCCCCCCCCCCCCC
>SJXQ01009094.1:0-14794 GCA_006408695.1 Aepyceros melampus
GTGGTCTGGTATTCCCATCTCTTTCAGAATTTTCCACAGTTTACTGTGATCCACACAGTCAAAGGCTTTGGCATAGTCAATAAAGCAGAAATAGATGTTTTTCTGGAACTCTCTTGCTTTTTCCATGATCCAGCGGATGTTGGCAATTTGATCTCTGGTTCCTCTGCCTTTTCTAAAACCAGCTTGAACATCAGGGAGTTCACGGTTCGCATATTGCTGAAGCCTGGCTTGGAGAATTTTGAGCATTACTTTACTAGCATGTGAGATGAGTGCAATTGTGCGGTAGTTTGAGCATTCTTTGGCATTGCCTTTCTTTGGGATTGGAATGAAAATTGACCTTTTCCAGTCCTGTGGCCACTGCTGAGTTTTCCACATTTGCTGGCATATTGAACGCAGCACTTTCACAGCATCATCTTTTAGGGTTTGAAATAGCTCAACTGGAATTCTATCACCTCCACTAGTTTTGTTCATAGTGATGCTTTCTAAGGCCCACTTGACTTCACATTCCAAGATGTCTGGCTCTAGATGTGTGATCACATCATCGTGATTATCTGGATCGTGAAGATCTTTTTTGTATAGTTCTTCTGTGCATTCTTGCCACCCCTTCTTAATATCTTCTGCTTCTGTTAGATCCAGACCTTTTCTGTCCTTTATTGAGCCCATCTTTGTATGAAATGTTCCCTTGGTATCTCTAATTTTCTTGAAGAGATCTCTAGTCTTTCCCCTTCTGTTCTTTTCCTCTATTTCTTTGCATTGATCACTGAAGAAGGCTTTCTTATCTCTTCTTGCCAGTCTTTGAAACTCTGCATTCAGATGCTTATATCTTTCCTTTTCTCATTGGCTTTTTCCTTCTCTTCTTTTCACAGCTATTTGTAAGGTGTCACATGGACCACAGCCTTATCTAAATGAGTGAAACTATGAGTCATGCCATGTAGGGCCACCCAAGACAGATGGGTCATGGTGGAGTATTCTGACAAAGTGTGATCCACTGGAGAAGGGAATGGCAAATCACTTCAGTATTCTTGCCTTGAGAACCCCACGAGCAGTATGAAAAGGCAAAAAGAAAGGACACTAAAGATGAACTCCTTAGGTCAGTAGGTGCTCCAATATGCTACTGGAGATCAGTGGAGAAATAATTCCAAAAAGAAGGAAGAGACAGAGCCAAAGCAAAAACAACACTCAGCTATGGATGTGACTGGTGATGGAAGTAAAGTCCAATGCTGTAAAGAGCAATATTGCATAGGAACCTGGAATGTTAGGTCCATGAGTCAAGATAAATTAGAAATGGTCAAACAGGAGATGGCAAGAGTGGACATCAACATTTTAGGAATCAGTGAACTAAAATGGACTGGAATGGGTGAATTTAACTCAGTTGAACATTATATCCACTACTGTGGGCAAGAATCCCTTAGAAGAAACAGAGTAGCCATCATGGTCAACAAAGGAGTCTGGAAAACAGTACTTGGATGCGATCTCAAAAACGACAGAATGATCTCTGTTCATCTCCAAGGCAAACCATTCAGTATCACAGTAATCCAAGTCTATGCCCTGACCAGTAATGCTGAAAAAGCTGAAGTTGAATGGTTTTATGAGGACCTCCAGGACCTTCTAGAACAAACACCACCCCCCAACCCCTACCCCCCGCCACAAATATGTCCTTTTCATTATAGAAGACTGGAATGCAAAAGTAAGAAGTCAAGAGATACCTGGAGTAACAGGAAAAATTGGCCTTGGAGTACAAAAAGAAGCAGGGCAAAGGCTAACAGAGTTTTGCCAAGAGAATGCACTGGTCATAGAAAACACCCACTTCCAACAACACAAGAGAAGACTCTACACAAGGACATCACCAGATGGCCAACACCAAAATCAGATTGATTATGTTCTTTGCAGCCAAAGATGGAGAAACTCTATACAGTCAGCAAAAACAAGACTGGGAGCTGACTGTGGCTCAGATCATGAACTTCTTACTACCAAATTCAGACTTAAATTGAAGAAAGTAGGGAAAACCACTAGACCATTCAGGTATGACCTAAATTAAACCCCTTACAATAATACAGTAGAACAACAGAATGGTTCCAAATAGGAAAAGGAGTCCTCAAGGCTGTATATTGTCACCCTGCTTATTTAACTTCTATGCAGAGTACATCATGAGAAACGCTGGATTGGAAGAAACACAAGCTGGAATCAAGATTGCCAGGAGAAATATCAATAACCTCAGATATGCAGATGACATCACCCTTATGGCAGAAAGTGAAGAGGAACTAAAAAGCCTCTTGTTGAAAGTGAAAGAGGAGAGTGAAAAAGTTGGCTTAAAGCTCAACATTCAGAAAACGAAGATCATGGCATCTGGCCCCATCACTTCATGGGAAATAGATGGGGAAACAGTGGAAACCGTGTCAGACTTTATTTTTTGGGGGGCTCCAAAATCACTGCAGATGGTGACTGCAGCCATGAAATTCAAAGACGCTTACTCCTTGGAAGAAAAGTTATGACCAACCTATATAGTATATTCAAAAGCTGAGACATTACTTTGCCGACTAAGGTCCGTCTAGTCAAGGCTATGGTTTTTCCTGTGGTCATGTATGGATGTGAGAGTTGGACTGTGACAGCTGAGCACTGAAGAACTGATGCTTTTGAACTGTGGTGTTGGAGAAGACTCTTGAGAGTCCGTTGGACTGCAAGGAGATCCAACCAGTCCATTCTGAAGGAGATCAACTCTTCCAAAATCAAATGATTTCTTTGGAAGGAATGATGCTAAAACTGAAGCTCCAGTACTTTGGCCACCTCATGTGAAGAGTTGACTCATTGGAAAAGACCCTGATGCTGGGAGGGATTGGGGGCAGGAGGAGAAGGGGACGACCAAGGATGAGATGGCTGGATGGCACCACTGACTTGATGGACATGAGTCTGAGTGAACTCCAGGAGTTGGTGCTGGAGAGGGAGGCCTGGCGTGCTGTGATTCATGGGGTTGCAAAGAGTCGGACACGACTGAGCGACTGAACTGAACTGAGCAGTGACAAATAGATTTAAGAGATTAGATCTGATAGACAGAGTGCCTGAAGAACTATGGATGGAGGTTCCTGACATTGTACAGAAGATACCGATCAAGACCATCCCAGGAAAAAGAAATGCAAAGAGGCCAAATGGTTGTCTGAGGAGGCCTTACAAATAGCTGAGAAAGAAGAGAAGCTAAAGGCAAAGGAGAAAAGGAAAGATATACCCATTTGAATGCAGAGTTCCAAAGAATAGCAAGGAGAGATAAAAAAGGCTTCCTCAGTGATCAACACAAATAAATAGAGGAAAACAATATAATGGGAAAGCCTAGAGATCTCTTCAAGAAAATTAGAGATACCAAGGGAACATTTCATGCAAAGATGGGCTCAACTAAGGACAGAAATTGTATGGACCTAAGAGAAGCAGAAGATATTAAGAAGAGGTGGCAAGAATATACAGAAGAACTATACAAAAAAGATGTTCATGACCCAGATATCCATGATGGTGTGATCACTCACCTAGAGCCAGACATCCTGGAATGTGAAGTCAGGTGGGCCTTAGAAAGCATCACTACGAAAAAAGCTAGTGGAGGTGATGGAATTCAGTTGACCTATTTCAAACCCTAAAAGATGATGCTGTGAAAATGCTACACTCAATATGCCAGCAAATGTGGAAAACTCAGCAGTGGCCTCAGGAGTGGAAAAGGTCAATTTTCATTCCAAGCCCAAAGAAAGGCAATGCCAAAGAATGTTCAAACTACTACACAATTGCACTCATCTCACATGCTAGTAAAGTAATGCTGAAAATTCTCCAAGCCAGGCTTCAACAGTTTGTGAACTGTGAACTTCCGGATGTTGAAGCTGGATTTAGAAAAGGCAGTGGAACCAGAGATCAAATTTACAACATCTGTTGGATCATCAAAAAAGCACAAGAGTTACAGAAAAAAAAATCTACTTCTGCTTTATTGACTACACTAAAGCCTTTGATTGTGTGGATCACAACAAATTGTGGAAAATTCTTCAAGAGATGGGAATATCAGACCACCTGACCTGCCTCTTGAGAAATCTGTATGCAGGTCAAGAAACAACAGTTAGAACTGAACATAGAACAACAGACTGGTTCCAAATTGGGAAAGGAGTATGTCAGGCTGTATATTGTCACCCTGCTTATTTAACTCCTTTGAAGAGTACATCATGAGAAATGCTGAGCTGGATGAAGCACAAGCTGGAATCAAGATTGCCAGGAGAAATATCAATAACCTCAGATACGCAGATGATACCACCCTTATGATAGAAAGCAAAGAAGGACTAAAGAGCCTTTTGATGAAAGTGAAAGAGGAGAATGAAAAATTTGCTTAAAACTCAACATTCAGAAAACTAAGATCATGGTATCCGGTCCCATCACTTCATGGAAAATGGATGGAGAAACAATGGAAACAGTGAGAGACTTTATTTTCTTGGGCTCCAAAATCACTGCAGATGATCACTGCAGCCATGAAATTAAAAGATACTTGCTCCTTGGAAGAAAAGCTATGATCAACCTAGACAGCATATTAAAAATCAGAGACATTACTTTTCCAACAAAGGTCCATTGAGTCAAAGCTATGATTTTTCCAGTAGTGATGTATGGATGTGAGAGTTGGATTATAAAGAAAGCTGAGTGCCAAAGAATTGATGCTTTTGAACTGTGGTGTTGGAGAAGACTTCTGAGAGTCCCTTGGACTGCAAGGAGATCCAACCAGACCATCCTGAAGGAGATAGTCCTGAATATTCATTGGAAGGACTGATGCTGAAGCTGAAACTCCAATACTTTGGCAACCTGATGCAAAAAACTGACTCACTCGAAGACTCTGATGCTAGGAAAGATTGAAGGTGGGAGGAGAAGTGGATGTCAGAAGATGAGATGGTTGGATGGCATCATGGATATGATGGACATGTGTTTGAGTAGGCTCTGGGAGTTGGTGATGGGCAGGGAAGCCTGGTGTGCTGCAGCCAATGGTCTCACAAAGAGTTAGACATGACTGAGCGACTGAACTGAACTGAACTGAATAGCATGTTAGTGCAAAGCTATCACACTTTCTCCTCCACTGTGAAAAGTGAAAGTGAAGGTGAAGTGAAAGTTGCTCAGTTGCTTCCTGTCCTTGGAATTCTCCAGGCAAGAATATTGGTTGGGTAGCCATTCCCTTCTTGAAGGGATCATCCCAAAGCAGTGATCAAACCTGGGTTTCCCACATTGCAGGCAGATTCTTTATCATCTGAGCCACTAGGAAATCCCCTCTCCTCCACTATAACAGGTCAGATAGTAATTTGGTAAGGAGATCTGTAACTTAAGAATCTTTTATTCTTTTGGTTGTGTAATGTGTATCAACTTGCATCAACTTTTGAGAATGGAGTATGGTATAGTTAAATGAGGTCCCATTTCCATTACTACTGTAATTAAATGATTTGGGGCCCCACTTCCCAGTACAGACACTCAGAACATTTCCCCATTTCCCGTGTCTCCCAGTTTCCTCCTTCAGCCTTGGGCCCACACATGCAGATTTCTGACAACCAGTGATTCTCTCCCATCATCTCTCTTCCCTTTCCCTTCCTCTTCCCCTTCTTCCCTTTCCCCCGTCATCTTACCTCTGCCCCTCCCAGACTGCCAGAACAAGCACTGCTGCTACTGCTAAGTTGCTTCAGTCGTGTCTGACTCTGTGCGACCCCATAGATGGCAACCCACCAGGCTCCCCAGTCCCTGGGATTCTCCAGGCAAGAACACTGGAGTGGGTTGCCATTTCCTTCTCCAATACATGAAAGTGAAAAATAAAAGTGAAGTCACTGAGTCATGTCCAGCTCTCAGCGACCCCATGGACTGCAGCCCACCAGGCTTTTCTGTCCATGGGATTTTCCAGGCAAGGGTACTGGAGTGGCGAGACACTCAATTTTCACTAAGGAAAAGAATATTTCTCTGAAGGAAACATAACTTGTAAAGCTTCAAAGCTGTCTACATTAGAAACAACTTTATATTACCAGCCAGAAGAGTTTAGCTCTTTTTAAAAATTTTTACTTATTTATTGTTTTGGCTGCATGGGGTCTTGGTTGAGGCATGCCTGGATTGAGAGGTCTTTGGCTGCTCTTCATTGCTCAGACACTTTTCTAGTTGTGGTGCGTGAGCTCCAAAACATGTGGGCTTCACTAGTTGTGGTACTGGGGTTAGTTGCCCCACAGCATGTGGGATCTTCCCTGACCAGGGATCGAACCCACATCTCCTGCCCTGGACAGCAGATTCTTAACCACTGGACCACCAGAGAAACCCCCAGTTTAGCTCTGTAGTCACTAGTCTCCAACACCTCTATTTCAGAAAAGAGTCTTTGCTTTTGCTTTACTTTGAAAGCTGAAAGGACTGTTTGGGTGATTTTTTTTTTTTTTTTTCCGAATTCAAGGAATAGTCTGTCCCCATGGCACCCCACTCCAGTACTCTTGCCTGGGAAATCCCATGGACGGAGGAGCCTGGTCGGCTGCAGTCCATGCTAAGGGTTGGACACGACTAAGTGACTTCCCTTTCACTTTTCACTTTCATGCCTTGGAGAAGGAAATGGCACCCCACTCCAGTGTTCTTGCCTGGAGAATCCCAGGGACGGGGGAGCCTGGTGGGCTGCCGTCTATGGCGTCGCACAGAGTCAGACATGACTGAAGTGAGTTAGCAAAACAGTATGTAAAGAGTATTAAATATTACTTTTAAATGACAATTTCCCAGCTATTTTTAGGGCTCAGTTTTCACAATGGCAGCTCAATTCTGCATGGGAAAGAGCTAAACACTGTGTAACATGTACGTTCCCAGGAGTCTGCCTTCTGGTGGATTGTGAAATTCCCTAGACTATTAGCAGAAGGCATTAGTGGAGGGATATAAACTAATCTCTCCACAAATTTGTCAAAAAATTCACATTGAATTAAGCTTCTAATAAATACATTTATTTCTTGGCATGGAGAAGAAATTCTATCCTCATGGGAAAATGAAATTTCAAGGTCCTGAAAAGACGTGTGTTACAATAACTAGTTGAAATCAAGGAGTTGGCAGAGAGGTTCATTCTCAATGACCAGAGAACCCGGTGCCTTCTCTTTGGAAAAGCAGCCTCAGAGTGGCCCTTAGGATATGCTCCAAAGATGTAGTTTTCTCCTCCCTCTATCTCTACATACAGTTGAGGATCAAAGTCAGTGCTTTGAGGAAGTTGTGATCTGAATACCACCATTTTCTGGTGATAAATAATTCCTTATTTAGATCAGAAACATAATAGAACAAAAAGGTTAGAACTGCTGAGCTCTGTAATCTGACACAAAGGAAAACCTCATTCTTCAAATTGTTGCTCACCAGTCTTTTAGAGGAAGCTTGAAAGATTTTGTTTGCAAAAAGCTGTTGAGGGGTATAAGGTCATCTCTAGCTACAAAGCTCCTTAGGGTTTTCAAAGTACTTAACCATTCCCTGAAAGCGCCCTTTCCCTGGGAGTGTTCAAAGCCTCCCTAGAAGATTTTTCAATATTTCCTTTTCTCCAGTCAAACTAGGCTCATTGTTTAGAAGAAATGGATTAGGTGAGTGTCTTTGAACTGCATTTTGAAAGGACTATGAAGTCAAGTGGCCTTAAACAGACACATACAAGTAATTCATAGTGAAAGGAGGGTTTTAAAATGTTGGTTGTCATGATGGGGGGAAATATGGTTGAAGTGGAAGTGTATTATGTCAGTTAAAAAGCAAACACGTCTTCTTAACAGAGCTGGATTTCAAGGGTTTTATTCTTCATTTTTCCTCATACAGCTTGACTCCTGGCCACAGGCCAACCCTGCCTTTTTGAAGTGTTGCTATTTAATTCATGGTTGCTCTAACATTCTAACAGCTACATGGACAAAGTAGAAATTTAAAGCAACATCAGGATTAGGTGGTCTTCCCAAGTGGCGCAGTGGTAAAGAAACTGCCTGCCAATGCAGGAGACGCAAGAGACAGCAAGTTTGATCTCTGGGTTGGGAAGATCCCCTAGAGTGGGAAATGGCAACCCACTCCAGTATTCTTGCCTGGAGAATCCCATGGGCAGAGGAGCCGGGTGGGCTATAGTCCATGGGGTTGCAGAGAGTGGGACATGACATGCACGTACCACACAAGTTTAGGCAGGCCAAAAGATCAACAACTATTGAATAACTAACTAGTAAATTTTTATCAAGCACAAACTATGTACAAAGAAATAGTGTATTTTGTGGCCTCGCTTGCTAGCTCAAAGTCTAATTCTATACTTTCCAATGTTTGGTAAAAAAAAAGATGAGTCTTTCTATAATTAAAAGCAAATTGGACAAATTTTTCACAAACTAGTTTTCACTGGGTTGTCAAACCAGAGATCAGTTGTTTATCCTGTATGTCTAGAAGGCCAGAGTAATGCCTTTTCTATGAAATGAGATAATTCAGGAAAATTTTGTCCTCTAGTGGACAAAGACTATCATTTGACATTTTAGTAAGCAATGAATGTTGTTCACCATTGAGCCATCAACTACTGAGGGAGTTCAGGATGGAGCAGAATAGGATGCTGGCCTTACGCAGTTAAAACGCACATCAAAGGAATGATTTCAATAAGCCTCAAACCCTGTATCTTCCCATATATAGAAAAGCCCTAAAAGCATTTACTTGAGATGTCTGATTTCAAGATTAGCAGTCATCCTTTGATGTTCAACTACATTCTTTGTGTTGTTTTTTTGTTTTATTTTTCCAGCAGAAATTACTGTGTATCCAGCTCCTCCCTTAACTCTTTGGATCAGTTCTTCAGAGCTGTCCGAGAGGATGTTTCCCACGTTATTGTCCTCAGTAATGTCCCTAATAAAACATGATTCTCAACTTTCAGCTCGTGCATCTTTTTTCCAGTGGACATTTTTTTTCCAGTTTATTGTTGCTCAAATTAGTGTTGTCATATAAAATTTAAAGTCCTAGGTATTAGAAGTTAAAGGAAAATATAAAATTGACGAAGCTAGACTTTCAGTGAATCTTTATCCATAATTTTAGCATTTGCAGAAAAGGAAAAAACCTCTTTTACATTTTTAAGAATCTCATAGTTTATAAATACCTACCTATTCTCAACTTTTCCTGTCCTACTGAGGAGATCTTACTCCATGTATATAAATCATGAATGATGCATATATCCATACTCATATATATACACACATATACACACTTATTTGTTCTTAGCAGTTGATGTGGAGATGAATAGAGCAGGGGAGATCATGGTTTATTTGTAGACTTTTAAGCAAGAGATCATCTGTTCTATCATTTTGTTGAGAAACCTGAAGTCTGAATTGCATAAGAGCAGTTAGATATCTGACGGCTGAACTAAAAGCAGACCCAAATATCCTGCCTCTCAGGTAAGTTTTAGTTTTCTCTGCCACTTCTCATTCAAACACAATTCACACCAAAGATGAAGGTCAGATGCAAAAAAAAAAAAAAAGCAAACATAATGAACATAATGGATGTATACAAAAAGCTGAAACTGCCTCTTAATCTATTTGTCCATTTTTTTATTCAAATATCCTTGACAGTTGTACTTTCACATGTTGGACTCAAATGCTTTCTCTGAAGTCTTTACTGTGTTGGAACCAAGCAGGTGTGAACTGGAGCTAAGGGTGGGCATTAACCTGGGTGCCAAGTTTTAACTAAAATGGAAATGCCTTACTTGATCAAGCAGACATTTTAGGGTACTAAGTACTCTACTCTGCAATGAATATTTGTTTGGTCAGTCCCAACATGCAACCTAATAACTTTTGATTGATGTTGGTTGAGACTGTTGAATATATTTACTGAACTCCCTGAATGAATACATCATACCATACTATGCCAGAACTGCTAGCAGGAAGGGATTGGGAGATGGGTTTTAAGATACAATCATTATCCTTAGGAGTTTACAAGATATAAACATATAATTTATCTGGGAGACACAGTGAATGAAAAAATATCCCTGGTATACAGAGAACTCCTAAATAGTAAATGTAAAAACTGGATTAAGACTGAGTTTCCACTGCAAAGGGTATGGGTTTGATTCCTGGTCAAGGAAGTTCCACATGCCTGGCTGTGTGGCCAAAAAAAAAAAAGGGTAGAAACTATGAAAATTAATTCTCACAAAGAGAAATGAAAATGGACAATAAGGAGACAACTCCACTAGCAATAGAGTTAAGAGAAATGCACAACCAAACTGTGAGAAAACGTTTTTTCTCTAGTCCTATTCTTAACCCTTGGTAGATATGGAAAAAGTTGATAATATCCAATGCTGTAAGAGTGTGAGGGAACACAAAAATATATTAATGGTGGGACAATGACTAAATATTTTGAAAAAGTAAACTGGAAGCATCTTTACGAATTTAATTTTGTGAAATAACCTTTAATTCTGTGGTCCTACTCTGGGAATCTATGAAGAAATAAAAGCATATGTACATGATAATACAGATACATTTATTTATTGTAATATTAGTTATCATTTTAGAATAAAGGGCAGCAGGGGACATGACTGACTAAATGGTAGTACAACCACACAATAAAATTGTATGCAACTATTAGAAAGAATGAATTGAATCTATGTGTAGTTGTGTAAAAAATGTTACAGAATGAAGTGTATAATAAATAGAAAAATACCCTCTTATTTTAGAGTATGTGTTTATATGTTTTGTAGGATCATTGGAACAGGTGTGGACATGACATGATGGAGGAAGAAAGAACGACATTCGCTGTCAGTCTTTGCTAGAGGGCAAAAATGAGTTGATATTGACTCAATGAGCAACTGCTGAAGCTTTTAAACTTGAGTAAGGCTGTGGGAGGCCCTGGGGAAAAAACAGATATGTGAGATGTAGTTACTGACCTCCAAATACATTTGAATCTAGTTAGGATGAAAATGAACATATAAAACAACATGAAAGCAGAAGAGTACGTAATTATGTGCTAGGTTATATAGTATGGGCTCCAGGTGCAATGGTGATTCAGAGGAAAGGTTGATCCAGGAGAATGGAGGTGGGACGAGCGGCAGAGGGGAGCTTATGGTGAAAAGGGATTCAGGTTGCATCTAGAGTCAGACCACTGCTTCATTCTTTTTGTTTCTCTATTCTCCTCTGCCTTTATTCATCTTGGTAAAGAACTTGCTGGCTAATGCAGGAAACATAAGAAACACAGGTTTGATCCTTGGGTCAGGAAAATCCCCTGGAGGAGGGCATGGCAACCCACTCCAGTATTCTTGCCTGGAGAATCTCCACAGACAGAGGAGCCTGGCAGGCTACAGTCCATAGGGTCACAAAGGGTCAGACATAATGACATGACTGACATGACTTAGCATGCAAAATTATCATTATTCATCTTAGACTTTCACTGGTATCTGTCTGAGCTCCTTATTTGCCCTTGACTTCATCATTGTTAATACTAGCTTAGGATTTTGAGCTCTGAGTAAATTGGATGCCAGGTAATTTTCAAGGGTACCTTTGAACATTTTTTCCAGTCTCAGTCCCTTGGAATAAACATTAGATGGACTTCATTCAAACTACCTAAATTCAGCCAGTCTCCACCTTTACTGATATAAGTTAACATGACAAGTATAATAACGTTCAGTTATCATGGCTCATCTCCAATTGGAAATTCAGGTTAGGATCCCAAAGACTTGTTTAATTCCTGCCTCCTCCACTGTTAAAATCAGGGAGGGTGAACCATACTAGTTGAGTTTTGCCATTCTACACTGAGTTCATTATGATTATACAGACCCAGCCTCAATTAAGTAATGTTTTCTGAAGTGGGAGGGGTCATTTTGTGAGTGAATTTGAATGTCTGCATAGACCAGCATTATTGTTAATCACATCCGCACTTACTTGTATTTATATGCATACTCACAAGTACGAAGATGCAGTTTCAAACTTAATTAAAAATAGAAAGCAACCTAAAGTGTGCACGTATTTCCCCTGACTTCAGCGTGATCTACCACTTTGACAAAATTTCATAAATCTCCTGCAATTGAAAATTCCACCGCACAGAACCATTTTATGCAGCAATATAGGTACTTAAAATATTCAACAACTTTCATCATGTTTTGCCTCTTGGTACATGGGATTTTTATGTATTTAATAGTTACATATGTTATATATTTTAAACAGTATTTTTTACTAATGTTCCCCCACAGTACATTTTTCTGAAACTCTAACATCTGTGTTTTGTTCTTGCCACACATGATGATAATCTTAAATCGAGCGCATCCAACCACAGAGGGTAGATTAGTTGACGATTGTTTTTTTCTTTTTTTCAAGGTGACTGGAACCAGTGAGGTCGGCGTCAAAAGTTACCCAGCCTGGTGGCAGAAATACCTCCCCACCCTCACTCTCTGCAGAGCAATTCTGATCTGGCATCTGAGAGGCTCCTGCTGCTGCCAGGCCTGCAGCGAGTACACAGAAATCTAGAGAGGAACCGTAGGGAATGTTCGTTTGTTATTTATTTATAAACTCGCAGGGCCACATCATGTAAAATTAAGACCTTTAATGGGCTCCTGCCTCAGTTGCTTGAAAGACGGGCTTTCACCAGCCAAGACCACCCACTGGCTTCCACGCAGCGAGGCTGCGCGTTTGCTTTGGGCTGCAAGCTTTGCAGAGTCTACCTGCTGAAATCTTCCCTGTGCTCTGACGGTCAGCAAAGGTCTGTACCATCAGAGAGAACGTTCTGGAAGAGGAGTCTGAGGCTTTTGTGGCTGAAGAGACAGAGTGACTACTTTGGAGCGTAAATTCCTTTCTGTATCTGGTTAATGAAGAGATTTACTTCAATATTCATTTATTATAAATTGAGGGGGGGTGACTTCTACCACGAGCCAGCATCCAGAGGGTCCCTTTCTTGTAAGAGTTCATAAATAATCAACAGTGATGATGCAAAGGTTTTGTAAGCATTATCTTTTCCTGTCACAAAAAATTCCCTCATGCTTCTGAGGGAAGACCAATACAGTTTGCAGACAAAGATTCAGGAACCAAAATGGCCTTATGAATACAGGGTGGATAGAAGTGTTTGGGGACTTTGGAGAAAGAGCTCACCTGCTATCCACCTGCCTCACTGTTCTAACAATTTCAGTCTAATTTAAAAGCATTATTCAAATGCAAATGATGTCTGGTAGGGGGCATACCTTAAGTCATTCAACAAACAGTAACACACGTGGTAGGTACACAGTCTCCTAAGAGGTCATGGTCTAATGGAAGAGGGAAGCAAGTGACAGAAAATGAAAAGCCACCTTACAGTATTACAATAAGTTGAGGTGGGCACTGAGTGCTAGGGAAATTCAGCAGAAAGAGGAATTAATACTGCCTGAAGAAATTGGGAAAGCATTCATAAAGATATGACATTTAAGCTTGAAGAATGGATAGGCATTTTCCAAGATGAGAAGAGAAAACAATTCCCTAATTTTTTAGGGACCAGCATGGACCCAGGTATAATAGCGACTTGCATTTGAAGGCCTCCCAGATGCCATTGCTGTGTGTAGTGCTTTGCACACCAGGCGGTTCGCGTTAGACATGCTGTCTAGCCTCCTTCCTATAAGAGAGACGCATGATCGCTCTTGTTTATGTGGGAAAACAGAGGAGGCCCTGAGAGGTTAAATAACTCTCAAGATTAAACACGTCTCCAAATTTGTGATTCAAACAGGTCTATCTGCTCCCAAGCCCATGCCCTTTCTTTGACCTTGCAGTGTTCTACGCTGCCTTTTTTCACAGCTGCGAGGGAATACGATTTGGTGAGGGGGAAGAGTGAAATCTAAGATGACTGTCAGGTGAGAGGGAGGGGGCTAAGGGAGGTCAGGTTGTGGCTGGGTTGTGATGACCCTTAATGCTGCAGGAAGTTTGAGCTTAATCCTGTAGGCCGGGGAAAAGCCGGTCATTGAAGGGGGTTGTGTGTGTGTGTGGGGTGTGTGTGTATTGACCATGTGGCCAGTGAATTGCAGAGGAAGGTGATGGTGGTGGGTTGAGGGGGAAGGGAGTCCAGTCCATCTCTGACATATGCATCCTCAGTCACTTCAGTTGTGTCCGATTCTTGGTGACCCTATGGACTGTAGCCCACCAGGCTTCTCTGTCCATGGGATTTTCCAGGCAAGAATGTTGGAGTGAAGTGCCATGCCTTTTTTTTTTTTTTTTTTTTTTTTTTAATTAATTTTTATTTTTTAGTTTGTTTTGCTTTACAATACTGTATTCGTTTTGTTACACATTGACATGAATTAGCCATGAGTGTACATGAACTCCCAATCCCGACCCCCTCCTCCACCCTCCCGCCCCACACCCTCTCTCTGGGTTATCCCCGTGCATCAGTCCCTATCATCCTGCATCCTGCATCAAACCTGGACTGGCAATTCATTTCGCTTATGATATCACACATGTTACATTGCCACTCTGCCAACCCATCCCACCCTCTCCCTCTCCCACAGAGTCCAAAAGGCCATTCTATACAACTGTGTCTCTTTTGCTGTCTTGCGTACAGGTTTATCATTACCATCATTCTAAATTCCATATATATGTGTAAGTATACTGTATTGATGTTTTTCTTTCTGGCTTACTTCACTCTGTATAATCGGCTCCAGCGTCATCCACCTCATTAAAACTGATTCAAATGTATTCTTTTTAATAGCTGAGTAATACTCCATTGTGTATATGTACCACAGCTTTCTTATCCATTCATCTGCTGATGGACATCTAGGTTGCTTCCATGTCCTGGCTATTACAAACAGTGCCGCGATGAACATTGGGGTACACGTGTCTCTTTCAATTCTGGTTTCCTCGGTGTGTATGCCCAGCAGTGGGAT
>SJXQ01009094.1:15591-99760 GCA_006408695.1 Aepyceros melampus
TGCCACTCTGCCAACCCATCCCACCCTCTCCCTCTCCCACAGAGTCCAAAAGGCCATTCTATACAACTGTGTCTCTTTTGCTGTCTTGTGTACAGGTTTATCATTACCATCATTCTAAATTCCATATATATGTGTAAGTATACTGTATTGATGTTTTTCTTTCTGGCTTACTTCACTCTGTATAATCGGCTCCAGCGTCATCCACCTCATTAAAACTGATTCAAATGTATTCTTTTTAATAGCTGAGTAATACTCCATTGTGTATATGTACCACAGCTTTCTTATCCATTCATCTGCTGATGGACATCTAGGTTGCTTCCGCCTTTTTCTAGGAAACCTTCCCCACCCAGGGAGCAAACCCATGTCTCCTGTGTCTCCTGTACTGCAGATGGATTCTTTACCAGTGAGCCACCAGGGAAACCCATCTATGACATATAACACAGGCCTAAATGTAGGCCTTCCATTAACAGCAGTGGAAAGAGTTGACTGACTCAGTATGTAAGCATATTTAGATTTTGGAGGTACACAGACTTGCAGCTTATCAGCTACAAGGCCTTTTAGGCAAATTATTTGACTTCCTTTCATGTCACAATGCAGGCTTCAGTCTCCTCATATAGAAAAAGGGGAAAATAACATCTTCTGCATCAGAATGTTGTAAAGATTAAATAAAGTAATAATCCAGGTGATGCATTTGCCCAGAGCCTGGCTCATTGCACATTCTTAATTACAGATGAGTGTTACTCTATGAACACACCAAAGAGCTACTTTATCAGACTATTCATGAGTTACCTATGAAAGCCCTGAATCAATGGGGCTTCGAACGCTCTGATGTGTACAGTGGGGTGGCAGGTAGAATGGAGAAGTCTAGAGTGTTTTCTCAGAGTGAGAACTGGCCTGGGATCTGTGCAGTGATGCCCAGAGTGGGATGGGAAAGAGGAAATCAAAAGAAACCTAGGGCAAGTAGTCCTTCCCTAAGGGCACTTGAGATGAACTCAGTGCCCAGGTGAATATGTTGCAATATTGTTACATTTATTTTAATGGCAATAATAAAATCTGCCTTTTTTTCTTCCATTCACTATGATGGTGACTCCATCTATATATGTATGAATCCTGCAGCCACAAAATTAAAAGATGCTTGCTCCTGGGAGGAAAAGCTATGAGCATCCTAGACAGAGTATTAAAAAGCAGAGACATCACTTTGCTGACAAAGGTCCATATAGTCAAAGCTGTGGTTTTTCCAGTAGTCACACAGATGTGAGTCAAACCGTAAAGAAGGCTGAACGCCGAATAATTGATGCTTTCAAACTGTGGTGCTGGAAAAGACTCTTGAGAGTCCCTTGGGCAACAAGGATATGAAATCAGTCAATCCTAAAGGAAATCAACCCTGAATATTCATTAGAAGGACTGATGCCAAAATTGAAGCTCCAGTACTTTGGCCACCTGATGCAAAGAGCCAAGTCATTGGAAAAGACCCTGATGCTGTGAAAGATTGAAGGCAAGAAGAGAAGGGGGTGACAGAGGATGAGGTGACTGGATGCCATCACTGGCTCAATGGACATGAGTTTGAGCAAACTCAGGGAGATTGTGAAGGACAGGGAAGGCCGGCGGGTTGCAGTTCATGAGGTCACAAAGAGTTGGACACGACTTAGTGATTGGACAACAACTATAAAGTGGATCTATTTAAAGATAAATACTAAGTGAATAAGAATGCAAGTACTATGTGGATATAGCAGAAATTGCGGATATGGACTGAAGTTGGGGACACGTGGCTGTAATGGACGTGGCCGTCTCCAGGGCAGGGACCTGTTTGTTTCACCAAACCATATGCCCTGCTGGTGCCTTGGGAGAACTTGTATTGAGTTTTAGCATCAAGCCTGGTGTACTCTTGTCGTCTCTGAGATCATCTCTTGCTCTTTGTATCCTGAAATAGGGGAATTTCTGCTAACAGTGTGAATTCTAAACTCTTGGAGTGCTAGTATGTACTTGCTGACTTATATTGAATTCATGAAGGAGGCAGGTGATGCTCTGAATGATATTTAGCAAGGAGTATGAGAAATGATTAGTAGCACAGGTTTCTTTTTTATCTTAATTGTGTGTGTGTGTGTGTTCACCTAATTTTTTTAATTTGGAATATAATTACAAAATTGTGTTAGTTTCAGCTATACAACAAAATGAATCAGATATATGTACACATATACATATCCCCTCCATCTTCAGCCTCTCTCCCACTAATTCCCACCCTTCTTGGTTATCACAGAGCACTGAGCTGAGCTCCCTATGCCTACAGCAGCTTCCTACCAGCTATCTATTGGCTGGTATATACAAGCCAATCCTAATCTTCCAATTCCTCCCACCCTCCCCTTCCCCACTGGGGAGCATAGGTTTAGAGTTGCACCAACCTGAGTTCAAGTCCCTGGCCCACCTGTGAATATCACCTAATCTAGGATGATTCACTTAACCACTCTGAGTCTCAGGTTCCTCCTGCATAAAGTAGCGATCTGATAATAACAGTACTGAAGTCACAGGGCTTGTCAGAAATATTTATACATATTTATTAGCATATTAATATCACACTAGTTATGATCACTGGTAGGTAGTGGGTGTTGTAGATCCAGTGCAGAGTTTCATGTCTGTTTTGGGGAGAGGGCATGGTTTATGCTGGCACTAAACACTTGCTGAATAAACGGATGAATGAATAAGCCTTAGAAGAAGTGAAGTGAGCTGAATTTGCATAATTTGAAGACATTTTGGCATATATGCTTTAAAAAGCATTACATTCAAGATGAGCTTCCCTTGTCACTTAGACGGTAAAGAATCTGCCTGCAATGCAGGAGACCCAGGTTCAGTACCTGGGTCAGGAAGATTGGAGGAGGAAATGGCAACCCACTCCAGTATTCTTGCCTGGGAAATCCAACGGACAGAGGAGCCTGATGGGCTACTCTTGCAAAGAGTCGGACACCACTGAATGGCTGCACTTTCACTGTCATGTTCAAGAAGCTTGTGTTCACCAAGGCAAAATTTAATGGTCACCCTTCCTTTCAAAGGGTGATAGATTGTCCACATACACATCAGCCAACATGACCTTTGCCTTTTACATCGCCGGAGCTATCTCAGGTGAAACCAGGACAGGTGAGGATCCTCATAAGAAAAAAATCACTTGGGCACTACGGGACTTGATAATTAAAGCTCACATGATATTATAATTCCAGAGTCTGGGAGGCTGAATTATTGGACTCACTGAAGAAATGCAATAATGTCCTCTATCTTGCCTCAAGAATCACATTGCTCATAGAATTTGAAGTGCTTTTTGACCAAGACGACCTGAGGTTCTGCTCAGCTTGACTAACCTTTGGACAGGCTTCTTCCTGGCACTAGGTCCCTGACCTCCCTTTTCTTGTAGCATTTACTTTAGAAAACTTGTAATTTCTTTCTCTTCTCCTTGGAGACATACATCTTCTACAACCCAGAAAAGCCTTTATCAAGGAATTAAGATCTATCCCTTGGAAATGTAATCACTGAGGGAGATAGCATCCCTATCTCCAGTCTCTGTGAGAAGGTGGATGCCTAACTTCAGTAAGGGCCAATTAGCAAATGCAGATGGCCTAATCATTGACCAGCCTCCCCACTAAAGGTCCTCCAGTACTTTTCTTTTAAATATTTACGTGTTTATTTATTTGTCTGTGCCGGGCCCTAGTTGCCGCATGTGGAACCTAGCTCCTTGACCAGGGTTCAAGCCCAAGCATCCTGCACTGGGAGTGCAGTCTTGTCCACTGGATCACCAGTGGATAAGTTGCTCCTCCAGTACTTCTCTATTAGTCCAGTACAGGGTTCAAAAACTCCTCCCACGTTTCATTTCAGTGGAGTTGAGTTCAATTTATCTCCTATTGTAATAATCTTGAATAAAGTCATCCTTGCCATTTATAACAAGGGCTGGTACAACTTTTTATTATAATTTCATGAATTAAACAGAGGAGGTGAAGACTCACTCTGTGAAGTTACTGGCTGGCATTCAAGTTGCATGATACCGACCACAATCAATCAGGTAGATCTAATAATGCCCTAAGTGTTCTAATGCTGGAGTTCATGGTGTATTATGAATAGAGTGTGGATTGCTTGGTCTTAAGCCACCCTGAATATAATGGGGACAGACTTTGGGCTGAAGCCCTGGGACTGGGAGTGCAGCTGATACAGAATTAATGCTGCTCAACTTGTCCAGTGAGGGCTTAACTAATATGCTGATTTTTAAAAAGCATGCGCTGGAGCCGATTATACAGAGTGAAGTAAGCCAGAAAGAAAAACATCAATACAGTATACTTACACATATATATGGAATTTAGAATGATGGTAATGATAAACCTGTACGCAAGACAGCAAAAGAGACACAGTTGTATAGAATGGCCTTTTGGACTCTGTGGGAGAGGAAGAGGGTGGGATGGGTTGGCAGAGTGGCAATGTAACATGTGTGATATCATAAGCGAAACGAATTGCCAGTCCAGGTTTGATGCAGGATGCAGGATGCTAGGGACTGATGCACGGGGATAATCCAGAGAGAGGGTGTGGGGCGGGAGGGTGGAGGAGGGGGTCGGGATTGGGAGTTCATGTACACTCATGGCTAATTCATGTCAATGTGTAACAAAACGAATACAGTATTGTAAAGCAAAACAAACTAAAAAATAAAAATCAATTAAAATTAAAAAAAAAAAAAAGCATGCTGCTCTGAAAGAGTTAAATTGAACTTGGATTGTCAGACCTGAAACTAAAGGCAGGAAGTTTTGGGTGTCTTGGCCCAGTTGAGATCGGGAAATTCTAGAAAGCCCTTAGATAACGAATTTTACTAATTTGTTTTATCATATTATTCAGGTCCAACTGCCTGCTGAAATAAGTTGCTTACCGAATTACAGTTGACATAAAACATTATATTAATTTTGGGAGAATATCATATTATTCTGGATCCAGGCCGGAGGCAAGGAGGGGGAGGGATGGATTCTTTGTTGACCATAGGCACCCTGAGCACACATAGAAAGTGTACTTGGTGTAGCTGGCACCAGGCAGTATGGCATGTACCTGATAAAGAGAACCATTCCACCAGGATAGTGAGATCTACCTTCCGGCCTTGATGTTTACTTGGCTGGTCTCTGAGCCAGTGTTGATCAGCACGCCCCACGTGGGCCATGCCCACTGACCTGAATTCTGTTGGTAGAATGGAATTCAGCTGCCAGGCACAGTCTTTCCTTTGCTCTTTTTGTTCCTTTCTTGTCATCCTCAGCAGTCCCACTTCTATAACACATCCCTCTGTCTTCTTTTCCCTTAGACTCTGGTGATCTTTAGTTGTCACATTGAAAAACAGCTGCTCTGTGCATTATCAGTTGGCCATCCCTGCAGAGAAAGAATTCACCAGCTTTAGGCTCCATGGTCAGTTCTCTCTCTTTATGGACAGGCAGGTTTGGTTGCAGTTCTGCAGGTCTAGTTAAAATGCTTCACGCCCTGGGCATGGTGAGAAGAGGAATTCTTTGTGACAGCTGGAAAGCAGGGCTTGAACTGGCGCTTACAGTGTTTCAACATTTTGTGGCACTTTCTCAGTTCAGATCAAATGATGGTTGTTAGGTGTCTTCAACTTGATGACTAGGTGGTTAAAAGAAAAAGGAATGAGTCAGCACTTTCATAAAATAAAATTTCACCAGTGAATGCTGATTTTTTTTTTTTAAGTATGATGGATACTCTTAGTTCTATTAGCACTTAGTTCTAAGTGCTATTTTGGAGCAAACTCTGCCTATACTGATGAAGCCGCAATTGAGGAATGCATAACCATGCAGGTTTCTGTTAGAGGTAGATGGTAATTCCATAAGTAGAGCTGTTGAGAATTAGAAGTGTGATGGGCTGTCAGCTGTCTCAGTCAGTGACCTATGCTCAAGTGGAAAAAAGTTATAGTCTTTGGTTATGATGTGATCAGGGCCCACTTCATCAGCCTTATTGGTCAGTGTTCCCCTCCTTGAATCCACCTTCTTCTCTGTTTAATCTAAGCAAACACCATCTCCCCTGGGGTCCCTCCTATATGGTCCCAAGGACCCTGTGAGTGAGTGAGTCTATGTTAGCACTGAGAACGCCATATTGCAATTATATATGTACTCCCCTGTCTTTATGGTGAGGTAAAGATTATGGACTTTTAACTCTCTTGAGAGCAAGGGTTTGCATCTTATTTATCTTTAAATCCTCAGAAACTAGCACCATCCCTGTTTCAAGCTTAGCACTGGGTGAATCCATTTTTTAAGGATTAATGGATATGATTATTTTTAGCTCAACAACAGATTTGCATAAAGGCTTTAATAATATTTTGGACATCTAATGAACAAGTATTCAAAATTAAAATATTTTTATCATAACTTTTTTAAAGCACAATATTTTTGTAAAATAGAGAAAAGAAAAGTAATCACCCATGTTCCCAGTTTTCTTCTTTGAACATTATTCTAAACTCTTTACCAGAAGTGTTTTTGGATAGTTTATCAAATTTGCTTTCTAGAAATCCCACTGGGACTGCAAATGCTTTAAATATAGAATAGATTTGGAAAGAAGTGTTGTGTTTGCCATTCTTAGTCTTCCCATTAGACACATGATTGCTCCCACCAGTTATGTCAAGTCTTTATTTTTCTTCTAAGATGTTTGGAAGTTTTCTTCACTGAGTTTTCTCTAAGGTTATTATATTGTTTTTCAGAGTTTTGAGTTCTGATTAAAAATATCATAGCAATGGCAAGAACGTGGGGAAAAGGAAACCCTTGCACACTGCTGGTAGGAATGTAAAAGGGTGCAGCCACTATGGAAAACAGCACAGAGGTTCCTCAAAGAATTAAAAGTGAACCACCATATAATCCAGAAATCCTACTTCTGGGTATTTACTCAAAAGAATGGAAATCTGGGTCTTGAAGAGACATCTGCACTCCCATGTTCATCACAGCATTAGTCATTAACAGACAAGCTGTGGATTCTATTGACAGAAGAATGAGTAAAGAAAATATGGTAGACACCTATAATAGAATGTTATTCAACTTTAAAAAAGAATGAAATCCTGCCATATACAAAAACATGAGTAGCCAAAAGGACATTGTGCTAACTGAAATAAGCCAGTCGCAGAAGGACAAATATGTGTGATTCTGCTTATGTGTGGAATCTAAAATGGTCAAACCCATAGAAACAGAGAGTGGAATAGTGGTTGCCAGGGGTTTAGGGGAGAGGGAAATAGGGAGCTGCAGTTCGAGGGGTACGCAGCTTCAGTTATGAAAAATGAATGAGTTCTAGGGGTCTATTATACAACAGTTGTGCCTGTGGTTAACAATGGAATATTGTAAACTTATTAATTTGTAGAGAGGATAGATCTCATGGTAGATGTTCTTACCACAAAACAAATGAGAAAGCCAAGTTCAGGAGGGTTCCTAGAATATATTCAGTACTTGTCTTATCCTGAATAGTTCTACATGGCTTCCTAACATACAAGTGAAACTGACATAGCAGAATTTCTAAGTTCAGTGTCCTTATCTGTAATACAAACAGACAAATAAACAAGCAAATAAACAAGGATACTAGGACAGTACTAAAAAAAGAAAAAAGAAACAAAATCATGGTCTTAAATGTTCAGCACTTTGGTTCTGCCAATCTAGCTATTAAAGTATAAAGTCTTTCACTGTTTCCTCACCTCCTCAGTCTTGTCTCCTTATAGAAGTGACAGGACTCCAGAGGAGAGTGGGAAAGTTGTGAGAATTTATATAGTTATACTCCTGTTCTTTCATCCCTGGAGAAGGAAATGCAACCCACTCAAGTATTCTTACCTGGACAATCCCACAGAGGAGCCTGGCAGGCTACAGTCCATGGGGTCGCAAAGAGTTGGACACAACTGAGCAACTAACTCTTTCATTACCACTCTGTTCAATGTAGTTGGAAACCAGGTTCAGTGCATGACACTCTTTTATCCCTCTCCTGGCTTGTCCTAAAGAGTAAGAGAAGGGTCGACAAGTTGGAGAGTCTCATGGGACAAGGAAGAAGTGACCTCTCTTATTTAATCACTGGAAAACAAAAATGGATGAAAACAGAGCAGAAAATTTGTGTCTCCATTTTGAAGTTACTCTATTTTTTTTTTCCTCTAAAACTTTCTACTGTGTATAGATCTGATTTTTTTTTAAAAGGAAGGATTCACTCCACTAAACAGATTCCGTTTCTCAGGGAAGTGCAGGCATTGCTGTTAAATCTTAATTTTCTGAAAAGATCTTAAGGACTTATAATTTAATTTAGGCATGCTTTTCTGATGAAACTACTTAACCTAGCCTAAATGTCCAATCTCAGAACCATGAGCAAACAAATAGCTATAGTTTTAAGTCACCTGGATTTGTTGTAATTTGTTATCCAGCAATAGCTAACCGATACACTGTATTTTCAGTAAATTCCGTAATCAATGAAAAGAAGAAAAAGACAGTACATGGAAACTGGTAGTCGTTTAATAAATGTTTGTTGAATAAATAGTTGCCTGAGTGAACAAATGAGTGAATAAATGCAAGAAATAGAGTCATATTTTTTTCTTAGTCAATTTCATGTTTAACAAAGCTCATTTTGGTACCTGGAATGTTGATTTTCTTCTCCACTGCTGTGTCCCCAGTACATATCTCTCTAATAACAGCAGTTGCACTGAGTTGTAGACATTCATGTGTATGTTTCATTAGATTATGTGCAACTTGAGACCCTGGACAGTTTATTCATTAACTCCGTATCCTTAATTCACATATGCTCAATGCACCCAAAATGTTGATTCTTTAGGATTTTAAAATTGTATATGAAGTTTTGAGTTCTGAAAACTTCATGACAGCCCTATCAGTATCAGTGGTTCTAAACCATGGCTGAAAATTAAAATAATTGAAAAGGTTTAAAAAAAATCCTCAGTGTCCAGCTTTAGGCCAACTCAGCCTCTCTAGGAGGTAGGACGAGGCAATGCTGATGTGCAGCCCATGTAAGAACCTGAGTTCAAATGTCCTCAAATCTTATCAGTATTAGCACTGCGAAATGACCCTCTCCAGCAATGAGAATCTATTAAGAAACAATTTGAAATCGCTAAATATTCTAATTTTCAGAGTTAAAATATGAGTCATAATGAAATGTTAAATATTATGATGTGAATGCATGAATTTGTGTAAAGGATACAGGGAAACTCATAAAATCTTATTATTGGTTATTTGGCATGGAATTGTCTATCTTTTAATTTTTCCTTTATTTTTTTAAATTAAAACTATAAAATACTTCTTGCAATTTAAAATTTTTCAGACAAACACTAATTTAAGTACTCCATTTTCAGTCAAGTGTTTGAAGATATTTTAATGTTTACTCCTTAGTGTTGATTTTGAACATTTAAAATTGGTTCATTTTAAAAAGTTTTCGTTCAACAATAGCTCATTTAGAACAAATCCCTCAAGATTGCCTCTCACATGAATATTTATACCCTAAGATCTCAATTTGACAACATTAAGCTTTGTATTCTTATTTCTTAAACAACCAAAACATACTTATAGATTGATTTTAATGCCCTTTCTTTTCTCTATTTGAATACACTATGATTAAAAGTTCACAGCCTTGGTTACATTACATAATTTGAGAAATAATCAACAATGTCCCTGGTGATTAAATATTCAAGTTTGCAATTATTTTGTAACTTTTGTTCTGCTCTTCGCTCACTCTAAAAATTATCATAAAATTTTGAAAGATGTCCTCAGTGTAGAATATGTCCATAAAATATTAAATATTCAATTTTCCTCTATCATGGCTTGAAAAATTCATAATTACATGATGATCCACATAATAACTCATTCTGAAAAGTCATATATGGCACTCCCTCTGTGACTGAGTTAATAATTTACTGCTGTGTGGGATTTTCACTCTGCACTGTTAGTCTTGGGAACATTTATTAAGCAAATGTTCATTTGCAAAGATCAGGATGTGAATGAAGAGGGTAAGAATTTAATGAGGAGTGACAGACAGGTGAACTGATTCCATATAGAACTTTAGTACAAGGGAAAGCAAAGAGCTTTATCTTTCATTGCCTCGATAGACACCTGAAATGAAATATAGGAGACAGAGGGCAGGAGAAAAAAAATGATGCTCTCCTGCAGGGGCCAACGGGGGATAAATCAAGGGAAGCGAGGAATACAATTCAGGCCATTTGCAAAGATGCCATGGGACGTGATGTTCTGAGCTTATATAGAAGAGGGGATGCTGACTTTTTATTTTAAAAGCACCAAATGCAGCCAAAGTGAATATTTCACATCTTCTCTTTTTTCTTTTGATATTCCAAATTTTTTTTGACAATAGCTTGAGTGGCCAAAGTATGCAACTGAATGATAAGTAGACAGAAAGAAGCTTCCCCCAGACTGGTTATTTTAGGGCTTAGGATTGCTTACAGAGACTTTTTGGGGAAACCATGTTACTTAAATAAAGGTCTAAAATTTTTATATGACACCTAGGAATACACCTTAGAAATGAATAATCCATATTTTTTATGTGAGCCAGTTCTGTAGAGATAAAAGCAATGTGAATAATTTGATTCATTAAATAATTGTATCTCTTGGAACTGTGACTTCCCCTTTCCATGTTGTCTCAGGCAGATTTTGGGTTATTCACAACAGTGATGCGTTACCAGGAAGAGTCATCAGATGGAACCAAGAAGAAAAATGGCCCTGCTACCTTATTATTACATTAATTTCTGATGATACACACCACGGTTTGAGAGAAGGGGTGAAGAATGGCCCGGCTACCTTATTATTACATTAATTTCTGATGATACACACCATGGTTTGAGAGAAGGGGTGAAGAATGCATACAGAGATGAATTTTCTGCCATCTTAAATTCTATTTTGGGCTTTCCTTGTGGCTCAGCTGGTAAAGAATCCACCTGCAATGCAGGAGACCTGGGTTCAATCCCTGGGTTGGGAAGATCCCCTGGAGAAGAGAAAGGTTACCCACTCTAGTATTCTGGCCTAGAGAATTCCATGGACTGTAGAGGTCTGTTTGGGATATGGTGAGGGCTAAGTAAATACATAAATGAAAAAGCTAAAATAAACTGACAACAAAAAATAAGAACACACATGGATTTGAAAATTGTTGAAGATTTATCTGAATTCACCATTTCTTGTATTGTCATGCTTAGTTTTTTCATCTATAATGATAAGTTATGAAAACCAGAGGCAACCACCGAGGGGGATGTAAAGAGAGAATCAAGTTTTGTAGATTGGAGGAGATAGATTTAATTTGGTTTGTCTCCCCTTAAAAGTAGAGGTTACATTTGCCATCTTTAACAGTGTTGAACTTTGCCTCAGTCCTGTGTTCCTGAAAAATAATGGAAGTGAAGATATATACCGGGATATAAAGACCTTGGTTCAAATCCTGGTTTGCCTTTGGTTGACTATGTGGCCTTAGACATCTCATAACAACTCTGATGGTTTCCTCATGTGGGAAAATGTCTATCGTAGATTAGGGAATCTTTTCAGAGCTCCTACAACTTTAAAATTCCATGGATAGAGAATGATGCTAGTGTTTCTTTATAGATTGATAGAGACAATTCTAAAATCCTTTTTTTCCCCACCTCATTTTTTTGGGGGGAACATGTATTGATAGCCCTTTAGATTTAATGTTTTGCCTTAAATTTTTTATCCAGATGAAGGGGCTATGGATTCTTGAATTTCAACATTTATTCTGAGAGCAAGCCAGAAATAGTTGTGCTGAAAAGTATTCTTTGAACTTCAGTTTTATTACCTGGAGATGTTTGGTACTTTGACCAATAATAAATACCAGAGAATTCCTTCATGTGCAGTTCCCCAGGGTTGTATTAAAAAACAAAACAAAACAAAACTGTTTCTATTGAAGAATAGCCAATTAACAATGTTGTGATAATTTCCGGTGGACAGCAAAGGGACTCAGTCATATAGATACATTATCCATTTTCCCCTAAACTCTCCTCCCATCTAGGCTGCCACATAGCATTGAGCAGATTTCCCTGTGTTATACAATAAGACCTTGCTGATTATCTATTTCAAATATAGCTGTGTTAGGGAGTTTGGGATTGTAGGGCTTTAAATTTAGATAAGGGCCTGGGTGAAATGCCAAGATGTCTTGCTTTCAAATTTCCAGCTACTTGGAAGAAATGTGTCTTCAGTGTTCTCTTCACGGAACGCAAGTAGAAGCTGTTCTTAACTCGTGTTCAGTGAGGAATCACTAGAATATTTTTTTAAGATATAAAGAAATGATTGGGTTCTGGTTTTAAAGTAGGCCCTATTAAAACCAGTTTCCTCCCATTTTATAAATAGAGAATAAGAATTTTTGCAGTAGCATATTTTACAGGTATTTTGAATGAGACAGAGAGTCTGGGTTCCATTTTGCATGCCCTAGTAGAATGACATATATGATTGCTACAGTCTATGTATACTTACGTAAGAGAAAAGTATTTAATAATATTTACTTAAGAATCAAAATGCATCTAATCTTTTCTCTCTAATCTCCTGGATTTATCCTCATTTTTGTTCTCAGCCCTCACTTTCAAAATGTAAATTTTAGCTTGTCCTTGCTGAAATTCATGCTGCATTTATTGGTCAATTTACTCTTGTTTGCTACAACAAAGTCACCATCCCAAGAAAGGCTTAATTTTCATGTCAGATGGGGACCAGAAAAGGATTTATAACCAAGTTCTTTAAATCCTAATAAGTCAATTTCCTCATCAAAAATATTAGTTACCAAGGTCTAAATGAGGTCACTTTCAAATGCCAGGCAGAAATACAGTACTCAATGATCTATTGTAAGTAATTCCTCTAACTATAAATTTTAAGATCAAGTAATGCAGAATTTTAATTAGAGCACTGAAGAACCTCAAGCTGATTGTATCTCTATTTAACAATAATGATTAAAACATTAGCAACAAAAACAGTGAGTGTTGGAGAAAATTCTTTCTAGACATCAAATGCAATGAGTTCCTGATTAATATGCATTCTTGTATGGTAACACCCAAAGCATGCATATGTGAATACAGATACTGCTACATTTATATCATTAAGAGTTGCCAACAAAGTATAAGATTTTTGTAACTGCAATGAAAATATTTTGTAGGATATGTAAACTGGAGGCTCCACTGAGTTGCTCTAAAATTATTTGGTTAAAGGGTAAATACACCTTGTACATCATAATGAAAGTCTTATAGGTGGGGTAGAGATTAGCACTTCGGGCTGTCTACAGAATATTAATAAAATTCAATATATTTTCTAAAAGGTATAATTTATATTTTGTGGAAATGAGACCCTTTTCTAATAAAATTCTTCTGTCCTTCATTCTGTTCATATAATTCTGCTATAAATCATCCTGTAGGAATATTTTCCCCCTAAATATTCATCTCAGGGAGAACCTATTTAAATAAGCCCTCTTAGCAAGATCTTTCAGAATTAAAATTACACCACGAGCGATACTTCATCCAATATGTTTCCTCCTATAAAATTTTCTTATGCCTCAAATAATATTTTTGTTGAATTACATTATGTTCACATGGCCGATCTGAGGTGACTTTGATAAGAAAGAGACACTGTGGTAAAAGAGCAACAAATTATTTCTGCCTTTTTAATTGCACCTTCTCTGAGTCCGAGCCGTGGCAGCTCCTTTCTGCTCCCCCATCTACATATATAGTGAGAAAAACCTAAGGGCACTATTCTCAGCCTCACCACAAAGAAAGAATAAGAAAGAAGAAAAATGGCTGCTGGATAGACTAGGTTTCCTTGGTCTTTAGTAAACTAGAATATTAGGCACTTCCATAGTCATCCAAAGCTAATTTTACCCCTACTGTCTGCTAGTCATTAGACTAAAATCTTTTATTTAGTTCTGATAGGAATGCAATAAGTAACTGGATTTCTTAGGATGTGAAGTAAAATATGGAGAGGAGATAGATGTGTCAGGCATACCCACGTACACACACACAGAGGCACGTGCACACACACAATACATTAATGTCAGAACCTACGCAAGGTCTCATACTGGGGGTTGCCCCTTGAAAATATTACAAGAAGTTACTGTGAATCAGACAGACTGACTCCTCTGGGCTTAGAGGAGCTTTTGATAGGGGTAATTAGCAAATCTCCTGCTTTTGTACATCATTAAGTGCTTGACAAATGAATATTCACATTTTATTTCATCTAATTTCCATATGGAAACTGAGGTTTAGTCAGGTGAAGTGACTCCTAAGATTACACAAGTCTTGGAGATGTTTTCTTTTTCATTTGTTTGCTTACTTATTTAACTATCGTTGATTTACCAAAAAAAAACCCCAATGCTTCATGAATTTGCATGTCATCCTTGAGCAGGGGCCATGATAATCTCTGTATTGTTTCAATTTTAGTATACAGCTGCTGAAGCAAACACCTTAGTATTGTTTTCTGATGCAGAGGCCAGGACTTCACCAGTGTGCTGCTATCAACTCCTGGGCCTTCTGGGAGTCCTCGGCATCAAGCTAGAGATGAATCAGGGCTCAGATGAAATGTGTGCCTTTGTTGTGAGATCTACGTGAGAAGCAGTGGTGCACGCAGGCTCCACAGTCCTTGCAAACACTGGAGACTTGATAAACCCTCTGTGTATGACATGGAGCATCACAGCCTGTAGAATAATTGTGTCTGAGAGCAGAAATCACTACCCTTATCCTCTGTGACTTCCAAAACCATTTGGCTTCCTAGAGAAGAGCAGACTAGAGAGCAGCTGCTGGCCTTCAGTATGCTTCACAGACATTTACGACATGCACATGTTAATTAGAAAATACAATCTTTGTGAGTGTGTGTTAGTTGCTCAGTCGTGTCCAACTCTTTGCAACCTCATGAACTGTAGCTTACAAGGCTCCTCTGTCCATGGGATTCTCCATGCAAGAATACTGGAGTGGGCTGCCATTCCCTTCTTTAGAGCATCTTCATGACCCAAGGATCAAACCCATGTCTCCTGCGTCTCCTGCATTGGCAGGCAGATTCTTTACCACTGTGCCACCTGGACGTCTCTATTACTGTTCAGTAATAGTAATTACAGCTATTATTATCTTCCCCACTTAATAGGTAAACAGATTTAAGCACAGAGAGGTTAATTACTTGCTCAAAATCACATAAATCCAGTATAACCAAAATCTGAACCCAGTCAGAACTTAGGCTATGCTCTGCTTCCCCTTTGGGTATTAGGAGCTATACTAAGTGATGAAGAGACCAAAATCAACAAGGGTCCTTCCTAATAAATCCAGAGTCTGTATGGGAGATAGGGCTTCCCCAGTGGGTCAGATGATAAAGAATCTGCCTGCAATGAAGGAGACTCAGCTTCCATCCCTGGGTTGGAAAGATCCCCTGGAGAAGGGAATGGCAACCCACTCCAGTATTTTTGCCTGGAGAGTCTCATGGACAGAGGAACCTGATGGGCTACAGTCCATAGGGTCACAAACAGTCAGACCCAACTGAGCCCAGCACAGCACAGGCAGGTTTAGCAGGTCCTATCAGAGTTTCAGGTAAAGGAGGTATAGACTAGGAAAAGATGTAGCGGAAGACAGTCTTTGTGACCTCAGGAGACAGTGGGAAGGAGAGAGAAGGTGGGTGAGATGGGAGATGTCGACCTGTTTGCCCTTCCTGGGGTTGGTTTGGGTGGCAGTGGTGTGCAGTGGGGAGGTGGCGGGCACTGGGGTCACCCAGCTGTCGGTGACAGGTGAGGCAGTCAGGGGGGAGGCCCACGCTCCACTCCCCTGTTTGGAATTCTGATTGGAATCTGCTCCACCCAGAGCCTTGTGAGGAGAGGGAAGGTGAGCTGTGACTGGACAGAACAAGGTCTTCCTGGTACTCTTGAGGTTTTCTCCGTTCCATGCTGTAGAAGCTGAGTTGATGCACAGTTGACCAGTCCTGGGGACAGCACTGCAGGTGACTCATGAGCCAGGGAACTGGATTGTGGACATGATGGAGATTCAGGATTTGCACATGTGCAGGTCGCCCAGCTGCCTGATGGAGTCAGCACACAGCAGAAATATGAAGCGCCAGCCAGGGCACACCCAGGACTCGAGTGTCTGCTAGTGCCAGCCCCTGCCCCCCACGCCCCTGAAGTTGAAGGCACAGACCTCTTCCTCTTTATAGAGGAGAGAAGCTGGGTAAGCGCTAGTGTATCTGAGCGTCTGAACTGATCGAGACACAGTGTGAGTTACCCTTGCCACCCTCCCATACCATCTGCAGCATGGAGAGAGCTTTGGGCAGTCAGGGTCTTCATAAACATGCTTCTTCTTCTCTGAGGTCTTGGTTCCTCTAGCATGACATGTGAGATAAAAGCACATTTACAACAATCTGCTAGCAAAAGAAGGAGAAAAAAGTTTAATAAACCTGTATCATGAATACTCTTTTTAATAAGAATATTTTGTTTGTTCCTATGTGTAACAAAAGAAAACTTACCTCTAATGCACCATTTTAACTTAGCAAAAAGAAGTGATTGGGCCAAGGAAGTGCTTACTAGGAAGTATTTTCTGAGATAAGGTCTAATTCTTTAATTGCCATTAATTTGTACCCAATTAAAAGGAGGCACTAAAAACTATAGTGAGTATAAATGAAGGAAATCAAGCTGGTGAAGAATCTGGAAACCCTGGGGAGTTTCCTCTACTGAAGATAAGGCAGTGGTGAAAAAATGACTGGCTGCAAATATATAAAAGTTTCTGTTGATAAAATCAGGTAATCAACATAAATTTGCTTTATAGGCTCTATAGTGCTTTGGAGATGTTAGCTTTTTCTACCTTATTTTATTTGCTGTAGTTCCAGATGACAGAAGCAGACCCAATAGGTCAGATGGATAAAGAAGCAGGTTGTACCTCTGTATATAAAATCGTGAGGAGTCTGATAATGGAATGTGCTGCCTTAAACATGGAAACTGACAGTGTTTCTGGACAGGATGAATTTGTCTTTAAGGTCATTTTCAGGCTCTAAGTCTCTGCTGTTCTAGGAAATGATTTCTTAACCCATAGATTTCATCTATGGGTCTTTCTTCCTTAAAATTGAAGAGGAGGAATAACTTTCTCTAGGACAAGTGTCTGGAGCTCCACTAAGTCGGTTCAGTCATGTCCAACTCTTTGAGATCCCATGGACTGTAGCCTTCCAGGCTCCTCTGTCCATGGGATTCTCCAGAGAAGAATACTGGAGTAGGTTGCCATTTCCTCCTCCAAAGGATCTTACCAACCTGGGAATGGAACTGGGTCTCCTGCAGGCAGATTCTTTACCATCTGAGCCATGGGGAGAAGCCCCAGGTGTCTGGTAGTAGTGGATTTTTGCACCTATGAGGATAAGTGAACACAGTAGCTTTTTGTTCAGAATGTGGGCCTTGAGTCAGAAGCTGTAGCACTGTCTGGGAGCAGGTTAGAGAGGAAGAACCCTGGCCCACTCCAGAGAGTCCAAGACTGAGTTTGCAAGAAGGTGGGAGGAGCTCGGAGTTAGACACAGGGGACCTCCTGGAAGCAAACTCCCAGAGTGTGGGAGCGCTCAGACCCGGGAGAGACTCCAGAGCTCTGGGAACCACAGCAGCTTCAGCTCAGCATCCTGCCTGCCTTTCCATCAGGGCAAGTAACCCAAACCTCAGAGTGAACCCAAGGGGCTTATTTTGGGTTAAAATCAGTGATGCCCATTGTCAGGACAAATACAAATCAAATATAAGAGGCTTAATTCCTCCTGATGAAAGTAAGGAAAGAGATTTCCCTCTCCTCCTTTTTCTCAGAGCATTTACTTTGCATGCCCAGTCTGCTGCTGGTCACAACTGCGGCTCAGGCACTAAGTCATGTCTGACTCTCTGCAACTCCATGGATTTTAGCCCATTGGGCTCTTCTATCTGTGAGATTTTCTCGGCAAGAATACTGGAGTGGATTGACATTCCCTTCTCCAGCATTTATTTTAGAAAACATGTAATTACAAGTACTTCCTTATCTCTTTGAAATACATAAGAATCTTTTAGACAATGAGATAGGCCTTTTTTCAGCTTTGTGACCTGGAAATGTCTTTCTCAAGGACCTGGGAGGCATCTCTTTAAATATCAAGGGAGACAGGGCCCGATCTCCCAGTCTCTGTAGGTGGGCAAGAACCTGATTTTGGTGGATGTCTTGTTCCAAATTGCAAAGCTACTCCCTGTCACAAAGAGATGAGTAGCGTGTTTTCACTCTGGAAAAAGCGAAATTAGCCAACACAAACGGTAACCCCAACTACCAGGTGAAGTCAGGATGGACTGCTGATGACAAGTGGTGCCGTTGAGTGCTCTGAGGACTAGCTCCTGTTTACCTCGAGAATACGTAGCAGTGGCTTGCGTCTTTTGAAGATTCTTTTCTGTCTTTACAAAGTGGATTGCCTCTGATTCGCTTTGCTTTCTGGTTTAATGCTTATTCAATGATAAACCTGTTTTCTTTCTCTACTATTTTTGTGGAGAGGTTTTCTGTATCAGAAGATTTTTTTTTTAATATATTTCCCCAACACCATATTGTTATGCTGATAGATTAGGTATCTTACCTATCCATCCTGTCTTTCCACAGGGCCCTCCTTTCCCTTCTCCCTCCCTCCCTCCATCACTCCTCAGCTGTCATTTACCTTTTCTTTATCTTTCTATTTTTTCCCCCCAAATTGGTATGTAAACCCATTCTCCAGTGAAATTATTCTGTGTAAATGGGCTGGAATGTTTATGAAAGGACATATGTCATAGATATTCTGAAAAACGGTGACAGTATGTAACCAACAATTAAAACACTGATTTAATCCAAAGAGTGTTTTCTTTGCAGTGAGGAAGTTTAGAACTGGGGCCTCTGGTGTTGAGAATTTGGAACAAAGGAAGTTTTCTTCTTAAAGGAAGATGTTTATTTGAGGATATTGGTAAATATAAAAAAAAATGAACTTCTCATTCTGAGAGGTATAAGGTTGGAAATTATAAAATGCCTATAGTATAGTATAGTACATGTGTGTGTGTGTGTGTGTGTGTGTATGTTAGTTACTCAGTTGGGTCTGACTCTTTGCCAACCTATGAACTCTTCTGTTCATGGGATATTCCAGGCAAGAATACTGGAGTGGGTTGCTATTCCCTTCTCCAATAGTATAGTATAGTTTGATGTTATATTTATTATATTGCAATCAGTTCATCTATATTTGTGTGAATCTATATCTGTCTGTCTATCTATCATCAGAAGCCATTTCATTTGCTCTTTTGGGAATGATAAAAATATTTATTTGAATATGGTGATGAATTCCATGTACTAGCAGACAGGGGAGATGCAAATTATTACCATTGTTCATTTCCAAGGCATCATTCTTTGGTTATAAAAGCTACCCAAGAGCATATTAGTGAAACAGTGTATTTAAAAGTACTCATTAAACAAAAATATGAACCTCTGAAATGATTTAAGCAAGTGATACGATTCTGTTTCTATTGATACGATACAGGAGTTGACAAGCTCCCTAACTCTTCAGTGGCTAGCAAGTTCCTGGGAGGCCCCACCCAGCTTGACTAGGGATGCATCATCATGTCCCTGACCTTCCTAATAAACTACAGCAGCAGCGTTCCTGGTGAAGTCTCCTTTGTCAATATCAGCAAATACTTAACCTTTTGAAGCCAAAATGCACATCTGAAGTAAACATTAAAATATCTCCTAATTCTCTCAGAAAGCTTAGACTCTGAAATTGTTTGCACAAGACTGTGACTTAATTTCTGAACCTTACCTTTTTCTTCCCAGAGGTTTTGACCTTGTCCATGCCAGAAAGCCACAAAGCAATGTCTGGCATACAAATAAATACAAATAAAATCTCACATTTTGCATAACCACAACTATCATTCCATACAGCACAGGACTATCTTAGGTCTACTGAAGAATTCTATTTTTACCACAAATTCAAAGCTATCTAGTGTTACTTTTCTTAATTAAGCTGGGCTGATCTCACAATTCAAAAGGCTTCATTTTTTTTTCCTGCGTAAATTAAACTCCCTGTGCAATGCAGTGACCAAAACAAATAATCTATGACCTACAAACAAGACACTTGCATTCCCTGAAGAATTACGCTCTTGTTTCCTCTAGGTTATACATCTTTGAACCTCTCTTTGCTGTAACGACCTTCTGGTGCTCATTAGCAAGCTGATTACCATTAACACAGCTATAATGCAGCAATTTTCTTGGTGTATGTCTAGGAGAAATGCTCATCTGAATGCAGTCAGGGGACAAAATTAACTGCATAAATCTACAGCACAAACTGGATCTCGTCCAACTTTACACGCGTCGTCTTTCCTCTCCTAGTTGTGACATCATGGTCCAGATTCCCACTGACGGCTTAATAAGTATCTCAGGGTTTCATACTTAATTTCTTTCATCTCTGTATATTACATTTCCAAGCTTAATTTCAAGAGTGCCTGACCACCTTATTACCATGTCTGGTAATATATATTTACCTTTAATCTTTTAGCTATGTCCCCTAATGGCTCTTTTATGAGATTCTTATCTACTTTATTTTTATCTTTTCTTTCACATTTATATCTTTTAAAAAATGTTGGATGATAGAGTAGGATTTCAGGACACACACACATCGACACATCTATGGAGCTAGGAACAAGACTGAGATACATCAGCCATTAGTATTTTAGGAGAGAGGCATAAACATTACTGTCTTGCATGACAGAATTATGTGAATAGTCATGAAAGGAAGTGAAGGTTTAATGAAGAGAATAAGGGACGTGTGAGACCTGGGTTTGCTTTCTTGCCACCATCACAGCCATCCAGTGCTTCCTTGACCACACTGGTCTCCAAGCATGCACTGGTGAAGAGGAAAAGGTAAATTTTACATAACCTCCTGCTCTCCTGCCTCTGTAACTCTGTAACTTTGCTTCTGCAAAGTCTGGATCACGTAGGTCATGTAGTCTCAGAAAGTGGGGACTTAACAATACTAGGAACTGGAGCTTATCTCACTCACCCTTGTACTGCTCTTTGCAATTATTCAGCCCCTGCAAACCTGCTTCATCATGCCTGTCCATGTAAAGATCAGGCATCCCCCTCTACATCTTGACCACTGTTCCTGTGCAGGTAAAACCCCTTAGTTTAAACCAGCCTATTAGCAGCTAGTGTTGCCCACTATAGTAGGTCTATAAAAACTCTGTAACCCCTTTGTTCAGGGCTCAGAGCTTAGGTGTTAACTCCTCTAGGCCCGCCAGCTTAATAAACCTGAGTTCTCCAAGTCTCTGAGTGTGATGCTTGGTTGCTCGATTACTGGTTTCTACAATGCTGATGGTTACTAACTCTCAGCTTGTAGGTTATGAGCTGACAGGAAAGTTCCTGGGACTCTCTGAAATTCTTATTCTGGATTGTTCTTTGAGGGTGGTATTTAATTAAATATATGGCCAATGAACAAATGACATTGGGGAGATTATGAAATTTGGTTTTCATAATGCTTACATACCAGAATAATAAGAAATGTGTTGGCATCAAAATAACTATTAAAATAAAACAAAATTTGATTACAGAGTAAACCACAGTATGAATAATCACTCTAAAAACAGAAGAAAATTTTATGCATTTTATAATCAAGAATGGGCTAAAATTCAAATTTATATTCTTTATATAAAAACAAGCTGTGTCCAGTTTTATTTTCAAAGCATGAAATAAATTATCTGTGCTTTCTCAATTTAAGAAAGCAGACCAAGATGCAATAATCTCAAAAGGTTAATATAGCTTCCCAAATTTCCTGACTGATTCCCAAGAAGAAGCTTATCTCCTTAAGCAAAACAGCTCAACAAATGCCAGTGTTAGTCTTTACACTGCCCAGAACACACTGGTACTTTCTCTGCAACCAAGAGAGTGGTACATATTTGCTGCATGGCAATCAGAAATGGTTTGCCCTGAACAAAAAATTTGTAAACTGGTGTGTGTCTAGATTGTGAAAGTTCAGCTGTAAATGCTTATCTTTTTATCTATAATCATTTGATTGTGCATTCATTCATTCCACATGCAACATCCATCTGTGAAATTTTACTTTGCTATATTCCAGTCACTCCGCTTAATACTGGCTTTCCTGGTGACGCAGTTGGTAAAGAATCCACCTGTAATGCAGGAGATGCAAGTGATGCGGGTTTGATCCCTGGGTTGGGAAGATCCCCTGGAGGAGGGCATGACAACCCACTCCAGTATTCTTGCCTGGAAAATTCCCATGGACAGAGGAGTCTGGTGGGCTGCAGTCGATGGGGTCGCAAAGAGACAAGACTGAGCGACTAAGCACAGCACAGATGCTAAATACTGGAGTTATGATGGCATATAACAGTCCATGTTGAGAGGCAGCATAGTATTACACAGGCTTCCTTGATGGCTCAGATGGTAAAGAATCTGCCTGCAGTGCAGGAGACCTGGGTTTGATCCTTGGGCAGGAATATCCCCTGGAGAAGGGAATGACTATTCACTTCAGTTTTCTCGCCTGGAGAATTCCATGGACAGGGAAACCTAGTGGGCTATAGTCCATGGGTCACAAAGAGTCAGACACAAATGAATGACTAACACACTGTAATCATATCATAGAGAAAAATATAAGGCAGGATTTAAATGCTGGCTCTGGTATTCAACAGCAGCCTTCATCTGCTTGGACTGCAGTGACAAAATACTATAGATTGGGTGGCTTAAACAGAAATGTATTTTCTCACAGCTTTGGAGGCTAGAAGTCTGAGTTCAGAGACTAGAGCGCCAGCATGGTCAGGGTCTGGTAAGAACTCTCTTCCTGGCTTGCAGACAGCCACTTTCTTACTGTGCACACAAAGAGGAGAGAGAAAGTACTCTTTCTGGTGTCTCTCCTTACAAGGGCACCATTTCCATCATGAGGACCCCACTCACATGGCCTCCTCTAGAACGAATTATCTCCCAAAGTCTGCATCTTCAGATACTATATCACACAGTTTGGTGGTAAGGCTTCAACATATGAATTTGGGTGGGGAAGACACAATCCAGCCATAGCAGCAGCTGTGCTACTTTGAGAGTCTACTTCCTCCATTGTGAAGTATAATACTACCTGCCTTTTGAATGATTTGATAATACCATTAGATAGTATAGGTGCTTCCCTAGTAGCTCAGACGGTAAAGCGTCTGCCTGCAATGCAGGAGACCTGGGTTCAATCCCTGGGTCAGGAAGATCCCCTGGAGAAGGAAATGGCAACCCACTGCAGTACTCTTGCCTGTACAATCCCATGGGCGGAGGACCCTGGTCTGCTCAGTCCACGGGGTCGCTGCTCCTTTCCTGGTAAAATTTCCCAGTATGGGAATAGATGAGTGAGTGGGGCAAGCATAAATAAAATGGCAAGTTACTGTCAGATCACTTTCTGACTCATTCTGTAACAGCAGTGTGAAAAAAGTGCTGCAGCCACTCATAGAAAGGAGACAATTCTGTTTCTGCCTTCTGGAATAATGAGGGACACAGTAGAGGGACATGGAGTAAGCAGTGTCTAAAAGAGAGATTGTTTGGATAAGGTTTTCGAGATGGAGTAAAATAGTCTAGGCTAAGAATTTAGGAAAGACCTTTTCAGACTGAACAAAGATGATGGATCCATGACCAGGCATGGCTTTGGTGGGGAATCTAGTGTGACATGACGATGAACATACATCTCAGGAGCTGAGCACACATTAAGGTAGCTTTCTTTTTCCTTTGAAAGGTCTTCTGTCCTTTCATTCTCTCATCTTAATAGCATATCATCTATGGGTAAGGAAAATTTATGCCATAGTTCACAGAGCACAAATTAGAAAGATTTCAGAATTCTGGGTTTTGGAGTTGCAGATATAAATGGCTTCACAGGGACTTCCAAATACAAGGAGATACATGGAGGAAGTCTCAGCCTCCTGTGGAGTCTGATAAACCCTCCGAGCAGCTGCTAGTTTATGTCCTTGAAAGGATGTTTGTTAAGGAGACAGTCCCAAACGCTGAAGGTTTCCTTTTCCAGACTGAAAAAAAACCTTTTATGTCACAGATAGGGATCAAAGTAAGAGAGGCATTCACATTTGCACTTAGAGTATCAGATTTTTCTTCTTAAAATAAAACAAAACAGAAACTTTTTTTATTATAACAGTAGCACACATTCAGTTTAAAAACTACAAACTACAAACAAAGGAGACCAAAATAAGCCCTCTGTATTCTTATTACCTGAAGATAATGTTTAAATTCTCAGAGATCGTACATTCTTTTATACTTGTTGTATACAGATAATATTTTACCTTTCTATACAACTTATAATTTGCTTTTTCAAGTCAAGTTTTATTAGAAATAAGAAGTTTCTCCAATATAATGGTTACTTAGTATTTTACTGTAAAGTTGTATTGTAATTTATATTAATCAATTTCATATTTTTATTTACTTAGCTTATTTTTGGAACTTCTGATATGCTGTTATAGTTTCAAATTTTGCAAAAGTTAATATTTGTTAAGATAAAGTCTAGAAATGAAATGTTTCAAGTTAAGGGTACATATACTTTCAAGGCAGTTCAGTTCAGTTCAGTCGCTCAGTCGTGTCCGACTCTTTGTGACCCCATGAATCACAGCACGCCAGGCCTCCCTGTCTATCACCATCTCCCAGAGTTCACTCAGACTCACGTCCATCGAGTCCGTGATGCCATCCAGCCATCTCATCCTCCGTCGTCCCCTTCTCCTCCTGTCCCCAATCCCTCCCAGCATCAGGGTCTTTTCCAATGAGTCAACTCTTCGCATGAGGTGGCCAAAGTACTGGAGTTTCAGCTTTAGCATCATTCCTTCCAAAGAAAGTGTTATAATTTGGGGCCACAAAGAATGTACAGATGTAAAATTTTACCAAACTTTTATGAAACTATGTCCTCTATGTTTTTGCTAAAGCTTGACACTATCATTTCTTAATTGCCTATTTGATATCTTTTTTAAGAGTAAGCTTTAATAGGCTGGAAATGCGTGAGCTTTAGAACAGAGAAAATTGGGAAGAATGGAAGTCCAGATAGAAAGGCCTGCTTGAGAGTCCACAGATGCACCTCGTCTGAATTATGTTTTCCTTGGGCTAGCTCTGAGTTGCAAGGTGTGTATTCTGCACTTTTTTCCAAGAAGTCATGACATCATACTTATTAGAGATATCTCTCTCTGTCTCTCTCTCTCTCACACACACACACACACACACACAAACTTTGAAAACTTTCTCTTTTTTTCTACAAATATGCCCTTTCTGTCTCACTGGAGTTGCCTCCTCCATTGCAACAATTAAGGGCAAGTCCCAGAGGTTAGGCTTCGGCATCTTTATGGGGGTGTCCGTATCCTCTCCAAGACCCCGATAATATGGAGTCACAGAGATACCGCCTTTGCAGGCACAATTTTCTCTCGGATTTTAGAAATATTAGGTTACTATTTATATGATGACACACAGATATTGAAATTTTCACAAGGTAAATTACTGAAGTGATCATGGAAATAAAACCAGCAAAAGGGCTATTTTTTAAAAGTAATATTTTCAGGGAATGTCACTTATTCACTTGTAATTCACCAAATCATAAACCTGAAGCTGAAAATAAAGAAAGGGCTCCTGCCTTGAGGATGCCTTAAGTTGTAAACGATAGATGTGTGTGGTTATGAGGAATGTATGTGGGGAAAGGATAGGTTACAATGTAGCATAAGGTAGTTAGAGGGCTGGTTGTGAGTCTGAGTTGTTTTCCTTGTTTAGTGGATAAGTCCTTTCTGACTCTTTTGTGACCCAATGGACTGTAGCCCACCAGGCTCCTCTGTCCACGGGATTTCCCAGGCAAGAATACTGGAGTGGGCTGCCATTTCCTTCTCCAGGGAATCTTCCTGACCCAGAAACTGAACCCAAATCTCCTGCATTGGCAGATGGATTCTTTACCACTGAGCCACCTGGGAAGCCCTGCGAGTCAGACAGCTGAGCTCAAATCCACTTCTATTACCTCCTAGCTGTGTAAGTTTGGCAACAAACTTCTTATAGCTATTAACTTATCATAAGATAGAGATAGCAAAAGTCTCCTCAATGGGTGTGTGATTAAATGACCTGTCTGTGACGTACTTAACATAATGTCTAGCTCACTATAAATGGTCAAAAATAGTAGATATAATTGTAAGCTACCTTCTATTAACTATTCCTTTATAGTTTTAGTTTAACATTTATAAAATGTTCACAAAGGATACAAACAAGATACACAAAACTGCTACATTCTTATACAGAAGAAAAGGTGTAAGCAGTAGTGAAAGATGACAATGTAATAGGTCATTATCCTGCTACTTTACTTGGTTAGAGCAGAATGCAACAGAGATCGGACTTTTTTTTTTTTTTTTTTTAAAGAACAAGTCTTAGTTTCTGTAAGATTTTTTGGACTGAAATAAAAGATAGATGATCCCCCCCCCCGCCCCAGCCAGTGAATAGGTAATTCAGTGATATCAGGTAAACAGTAAATTTACAAATAGGTTCTTGATACCAAGATCCATTGGTATCTTGGGAAAGTGAGAATTCTGGCAAATGACAAATCAGATCTTAGAAAATAAATCTAGATACAGAGATTATTTAACAACAGACTGGAAACAATTGATGAACAATTCAGTGATATCCATCTCTGAGTCAAGGTTACTGAAGATGGTATAATGAATGGAGGATGCAAAAGTGTCTTCAGATACATAAGCACTCAAGAGATATCATTTCTAATTAATATAAATACATTAGGTTTCATTTTATTATTATGTCTTTAATACTGTATTCTAATACTTCGGTATAAAAAGAATGGAGTATTATGTATGTACCAATTAGCTTGGGCTTACCTGGTGGTTCAGACAGTAAAGAATCAGCCTGCAATGCAGAAGACTTGAGTTCAATCTCTGCATAGGGAAGATCCCCTTGAGAAGGAAATGGCAACCCACTCCAGTATTCTTGCCTGGAAAATCCCATGGACAGAGGAGCCTGGTTGGCTACAGTCCATGGGGTCACAGAGAGTCGGACAGGACAGAATGACTAACACACACAGACACATACCAAGTAGTTTAGTGTTTAATTTTAGGAAGAGTCAGCTGTTTTCACCAAGTATCCATTGTCCATAGATGGTAGGCTAACATTTTATCAGATGAGCCACACTCAATAAATGGCTACCCCAGGCTGTGTAGAAAACTATCCGTACACCCACTGACACTTTGGGTGATGTTAATCGACCTAGAGACACTACTTTGCCAACAAAGGTCCGTCTAGTCAAGGCTACAGCTTTTCCAGTGGTCATGTATGGGTGTGAGAATTGGACTATAAAGAAAGCTGAGCACTGAATAATTGATGCTTTTGAACCATGGTGTTGGAGAAGACTCTTGAGAGTCCCTTGGACTGCAAGGCGATCCAACCAGTCCATCCTAAAGGAGATCAGTCCTGGGTGTTCATTGGAAGGACTGATGTTGAAGCTGAAACTCTAATACTTTGGCCATCTGATGTGAAGAGCTGACTCATTTGAAAAGACCCTGATGATGGGAAGGTTGAGGGCAGGAGGAGAAGGGGATGACAGAGATGAGATGGTTGGATGGCATCACCGACTCAATGGGCATGAGTTTGGGTAAACTCTGGGAGTTGGCAATGGACAGGGAGGCCTGGTGTGCTGCAGTTCATAGAGTCGCAAAGAGCTCAACATGACTGAGCAACTGAACTGAACTGAATCGACCTAGACAATGTCAAAAATAAGCTGCTGCTGGTTAAATTCATGGCTTGTTCTTGACTATGTTTAATGCACTCTCAGTATAAAGTATGCAAAACATGTGAAAAGACTAAAATATTCACAGGATATCCATTCCACACTTTGTTCCTCTTTCATGAATGTGGATTAAGAAGCCAGTTTGGGATTAATATGTACACTCTGCTGTATTTAAAATGGATAACCATCAAGGACCTATTGTACAGCACAGGGAACTCTGCTCAATGTTAGGTAGTAGCTTGAATGAGAGGGGAGTTGCTGGGAGAATGGATACAGGTGTATGAATGGCTGAGTCTCGTCGCTGTCCACCTGAAACTATCACAACTTTGTCAATAAGCGGTACTCCAATACAAAATAAAGGTTTTTTAATAATAATAATAAAAGAATCCAGCAATGTCTGTAGCCAGGGCCGTTAGGCCCAGAGCATGGAACCCAAATGGCCTCAAGCTCAGCCACTGATTCAGGAGGACAACTGCTCATGTGATACCAACTGTAAGAATAATAGAAATTTGCTTCTAGAATTCCATCACATCTCATAATTGCCCAAAGGTACACTGAGTTCACAGAACAGATTGTATGAAGTACATTGGAGCTTACTTGCTAACAAATACGTACTTAGTAAACGTCTGGCTGGGTGTCAAAATTGGGCTTGGAGTGGTTTTTACTGACAAAGTTGTGCCTGCAGGGGTGACAGTGGAATCTTCTCACTTGGAGTTTCTTCAGGGGCAGCTGACTACCAGAAAGTGCCTGAGAGCCAGGCATGACCCAACTGGCTTGAGTGAAATTCACAATGCTCTTGTTTGCTCTATACTATGGCCTGTTTATTATTATTATTCCTACTGTGACTTTTGGAAGAAACCCTCCTTGTTCAAGGGCTTCCCTGGTGGCTCATATGGTAAAGAGTCTGCCTGTATTGCGGGAGACCCAGGTTCAATCCCTGGACCAGGAAGATCCCCTGGAGAAGAAAATGACAACCCACTCCAGGATTCTTGCCTGGAAAATCCCCTGGACAGAGGAGGCTGGCGGGCTACAGTCCATGGGGTCGCAAAGAGTTGAACACAGCTGAGTGACAACACTTCACTCCACTCCACTCCTTGTTCAGGAATGTTGGGAGCAGATTATGCAGATCATTCTAGGATTCCCAATTGTTGTTTAATCGCTGAGTCATGTCCAGCTCCTTTGTGATCCCATGGAGTCCACCAGGCTCCTCCGTCCATGAGATTTCCCAAGTAAGAGTACTGGAGTGGGTTGCGATTTCCTTTTCCAGGGGATCTTCCTGACCCAGGGATCAAACCCCCATCTCCTGTATTGACCCATCGCCAGGGGGATTCTCTACTACTGAGCCACCTGGGAAGCAGTGCTATTATATTTACATATATTTTAAATGTAGATATTACATTTGCTGTCTTTCCTCAGAGTGTACTAGACCGTGATGTTTGGTTATGGAGTCTGGCGTGCGTGCTCATCCATGTCCAACTCTTTGCAACTCTATGAACTGTAGCCGGACAGCCTCCTCTGTCCTTGGAATTTCCCAGGCAAAAATACCAGAGTGGGTTGCTCTTTCCTCCTTCAGGGGATCTTACCAACTCAAAATCCATGTCTCCGACATCTCTGCATTGGCAGGCAGATTCTTTATCACTGAGCCAGCTGGGAAGTCCTGTTAGGTTATGATGGAGGTGGAATAACTTGCCTTCAGTTTTCCCTAAAGGAAGTATCAGTAGAGGAGGAGAAATGGCTTGCCCTCTATGCCCAAAGGACAGAGACATGAGCAGAGTGTTGGCCACAGTGAGAATTTGCAGGAAACAAGAGGAAAGCTTTTCTCAGTTAATAGTCATTTTATGGCAACTGTTTACCGAGGGCTTACATGTGTAAGACAGGGTGATAAACTTCAGCACAGATTCTGAAATAGTTATTTTAAATCTCTACGAGCTGGTTATTATTTTCCTCAGTTTACAGAAGAGAAAACTGATGCTCAGAGACGTTAAACAATCTGCTCATTAGTGGTGGTGACAGAAAGCAAACCTAGGTCTCAGAGTTTAGAACCTGTAGCCTTGCTAATCAGAAACAGTCCTTCAAGGTCTCCAGACTTTTTTTATCTATTCAAGAACAGAGGTTTTGACTTACTTTTGAGACAATTCTACACTTTCACACATACATTATTATTTATTTTATATTCTTTTAGTCATTGGATTACTTCTTGTGCTGATAGTCGTAAAGATTCTCTGCCTGGGAAAGGAAGGGAAGCAAATGTCTCGTCTTCCCTGTGTCCCCATTGTCACACTTCAGCACAATTTTGAGTATTTTGGATGAGCTCCTACTTGCAGAAATGTCAAAGGCAGATTATTTACTGATAGATCATTGTATCACCTCAGAAGCAGATGAAAATATTTCCTCTTCTTCCATTTTTTAAAAAAAGGAAAATAGAAAATCATGCTTATGAGGGGAATATTAGAAAACAACAAGCAAAAGGAAAAGTATCAATAATAATAATATCACCACTGTTAAAGGTGGTTAGAGGACACCATTGTTAAATTTTTCGGATGTATCTCTTTCAGATTTTTTCCCCCAGTGCATATACAATAGCAAAACTGAATTGCATTATGGATGCAATTTTATAACCTGTCTCTTGTTAACAGCATATTATAAACATCTTTCTGTGACTAAATGGAAACATGTGAAACATACAGTCTTTATTTTTTATTTCACTTTGCTGAACTTTGTTTAAAGTTAAAAAAGCAATGAGCAAGTTGCACAAGTGCTGACTGATTATAACATCATGGACTCTGGCACAGGTGCAGATGAACAAAGATTGGGTTCAGATCTAAGGTAGATTGTTCATTATTTAATTCTATTGGAGTGTAGTTAATTTACAATGTTGTGTGGGTTCACGTTTACAGCAAAGTGATTCAGTTGTACATATACATTGAAATGTATCATCCTAATTTAAGAATTGTAATTGATTTCAGCATTATATTTGCCCCCTTCCCCCAGGAACTCTTAAAATCTTTTCACTATAACTGTGTTGGGGAGAATATGTGTGACATTGTCACTAGAGAGAGAAAAAAAGTTTTTTATCCAATGTTTCTTAACTATTCTCTCCTAGTACTGTTTTGACAGGAACTACAGTGTTTTCAACAAAAGTACTGACAAACTTGAAAATCAGCTTCTCCTTGATCATCACAGATGGCATCGATGAAGACATTTGATGCTGCTGTTGTGTAAATTTTGTTACATTTTGTTCTGGGAATGGGGTCAATATGGTCATAGATCGAAACCTGGGCACTTGGGCAGCAGTGAGATCAATGCTGTTCTACATTTCTTTCATCAATAGACTCTGGAGAACCACACTCAGACCCCACTCTGAATTCGTATTTCGGTAGACATTTCTCCAAAAAGTGGATATTAACTCTTTCCTATCTGATAGAAAAGACCAGCAGCACATTCCTACTTCAAGAATCAGAGATTTATAAACTACCAACAAAAGTTTTTCATGATTTATTTTGCTAGATCTCTAGGATATTCTACACCTTGTCCTCTCTTGGTGCACCTGAAGGTTACAATTGTTTATCTTAAGAAATTAAGATACAAACATAGGTATCTCTACAGTATAGTTTTTTTTTTTTTTTTTAATTCTCAGTTCTTTATGGATGATGCTTCAATTTGGAGATAGGAAATCTTGCAAGTGAAAAAAATAAAACCAGAAATGATCCTCAAATCAAGCAAGAATACCAAAAAATTTCAAAGTTTTTATCCCCTGACTTAAGAGGAGAGATAAGGCACTTTGTTGATCCTGTCTTTGCTGGTGTTCAGTCTCTCAGGCCCTCCTTGGTTTTCTGCACCAAGAGCCACTAGAAGGGAATAAGAAGTTGAAATATACTAATATGTCAAAGTGTGGGAAGGGGAATCTAGCATTTCCCACATGGATGTGTTTTGATTTCATTTCGATTTGCTTATTTTCTCTCTTACCAGGAACGTCAGAGGCTGAACCTGCAAGTGCAGAAGATCTTGACTGAAATGAAAAATAACTGTGTCAATGGCTGTGGTTTAACGTCATCTAGTACCCAGCATGCAGGCCATCAGAGTCAAGGACAGTTTCCTTTTTTAAATTAATTTTATTGGAGTACAGTGGTTTACAATGTTGTCTTAGTTTCTGCTGTACTGCAAAGTGAATCTGCTATATGTATACATATATCCCCTCTTTTTTGAATCTCCTTCCCATTTAGGTCACCACAGAGCAGTGAGTAGAGTTCCCTGAGTTATATAGTAGGTTCTCATTAGTTATCTATTTTATACACAGTATCAATAGTGTATATATGTCAATCTCTATCTCCAAATTCACCCCACCCCCTCTTTCCCATCTTGATATCTATCCTTTGTTCTCTACGTCTGTGTCTTTATTTCTGTTTTGCAAATAAGATCATCAGACTTTATTTTGGGGGGCTCGAAAATCACTGCAGGTGGTGACTGCAGCCATGAAATTAAAAGACGCTTACTCCTTGGAAGAAAAGTTATGACCAACCTAGGTAGCATATTCAAAACCAGAGACATTACTTTGCCAACAAAGGTCCATCTAGTCAAAGCTATGGTTTTTCCTGTGGTCATGTATGGATGTGAGAGTCGGACTGTGAAGAAAGCTGAGCACCGAGGAATTGATGCTTTTGAAGTGTGGTGTTGGAGAAGACTCTTGAGAGTCCCATGGACTACAAGGAGATCCAACCGGTCCATTCTAAAGGAGATCAGTCCTGGGTGTTCTTTGGAAGGAATGATGCTAAAGCTGAAACTCCAGTACTTTGGCCCCCTCATGCGAAGAGTTGACTCATTGGAAAAGACTCTGATGCTGGGAGGGATTGGGGGCAGGAGGAGAAGGGGACGACAGAGGATGAGATGGCTGGATGGCAACACTGACTCGATGGACGTGAGTCTGAGTGAGTCCGAGAGTTGGTGATGGACAGGGAGGCCTGGCGTGCTGCGATTCATGGGGTCGCAAAGAGTCGGACACGACTGAGCGACTGAGCTGAACTGACTGATACCACTTTTCCCCTAGATTCCATATGTGTGTATTAATATATGATATTTGCTTTTCTCTTTCTAATTTACTTCACTCTGAATGACAATCTCTAGGTTTGAAGAACAATTTCTTTATCTTTTTAATCCCCAATTTATTGTAGACTGGTAATTTGGTAGAATCCAAAATCATGTTCTTAGTCATCACACATGCATGTTAAGTCACTTCGGTCATGTCTGATTCTTTGCAACCCAATAGACTATAGACCACCAGGCCCCTCTGTCCATGGGATTGTCCAGGCAAGAATACTGGAGTGGTTTGCCATTCCCTTCTCCAGAGGATCTTCCTGACCCCGGAATCGAACCAGGTCTCCTGCGTGGTGGGCAGATTCTTTACCGTCTGAGTTATCAGGGCATACCAATGGTTATCATGGAAATGCCAAATTGCTATAAAAACTTTATACACTTACTCTCAATTTCTGTATTAGTAAATGGCAACCCACTCCAGTACTCTTGCCTGGAAATTACCATGGACAGAGGAGCCTGGTGGGCTGCAGTCCATGGGGTTGTGAAGAGTCAGACACGACTGAGCGACTTCATTTTCACTTTTCACTTTCATGCATTGGAGAAGGAAATGGCAACCCACTCTAGTGTTCTTGCCTGGAGAATCCCAGGGACGGGGGAGTCTGGTGGGCTGCCATCTCTGGGGTTGCACAGAGTTGGACACGACTGAAGTGACTTAGCAGCAGCAGTAGCAGCAATAATTAGAGGAGTGAACTAAAGGTCTAGTGAACTAAAAGTTGAGGTACTAATCTCTATTTGAATGCTCAAAATTTCAAATGACCCAGTGAGATCATCTAACTTTTTTAGGAATCTGTTTTTCCAAGTTTTCAGTTTCTCAGGGTTGCTTTAGGATTATATGAGATATTAGATTCTAAACAGCTTTATTAAAAATGCTTTAAACTCTGTGGATAACCTGATGGGAGAATTTGCTACAGCTCCTTTGATAACCAAGAACAACTTCAGTGTATCTGCTCTCAACATTTTCTGTGGAAATTTATTTCTTGACTGAGCTGCTGGAGAGAAACTTTAATAACACAAAACTAAGAATACACACACACCATAAACATACACACTTTCATGTACAAGTAGTACAGCCTTCATAGATATGTGTAACCTTTGGAGACAATTGTGTAGGAAACCTGAATGGATCTAAAATATATGAGATTGTGTCTTCTTTTATATTCTTATAGTTTCTTTTTTAGTTTATTTTTAGTGTAAGTGAAAGTGTTAGTCTCTCAGTCATGTCTGACTCTTGAGAAACCCTATGGACTGTAGACTTCCAGGCTCCTCTGCCCATGGAATTCTCCAGGCAAAGATACTGGAGTGGGTAGCCATTCCCTTCTCTAGGGGATCTTCCCAATGCAGGGATCAAACTTGGGTCTCTCGCATTACAGGCAGATTCTTTACTGTCTGAGACACCAGTTGGAGGATAATTGCTTTGCATTGTTGTGTTGGGTTTTGCCTTACAACAACATGGATTGGCCATAAGTATACATACGTCCCCTACCTCTTGAAACTCCTTGCCCCCCACCCTCCATCTTGTAAGCTTTCTAAAGCAAGGTGAATTTCTCACAGAGGAAGTGTCTTGAGGGATCCCAATTATGCTTACTTTATATAGGTATCTTTTTTCTACTTACTCTGAGGTAAGGACCATTGAAAAGGAGAGCTATGGCTTAGATGAAATGGGTTTATTACAGTTTGCAGTGAGAAACATTTTATCAAAACTGGAAGAAGCGCTAAAGCATCTGAAAACTTTTTGAACCCGTCTCCAAGATAGGATTATAAATGCCTGAAACGTTTATAGATATGTTGCTCCTGGGATGTTCAACGTCTGTATGCTATCCCATATCCTCTTCCCAACTTTCATGGCACTCCATAAACAGGCAGGAAGTTTGCCTAAGCTGAGCAGAAGAAAATAGGTGAGCAGAACCCATCCAAAGGCATCAGCAGCCAAACAGATGTGGTAAGAATGATGTTTCTGATGTTACAAGGCACCTGACTACTGCCTCCCAGATTCAGCAAAATGGTACCCAGAGAGTTCCTCTGGAAATGAGTCAAATGATACATGATGGGAGAAGCTGATTTACTCATCTAAATTTAGGCAGGAAGCATTGAAACTCCCCCGACTCATCAAGGTTTATGCAAGGCCATTATAATATTTCTACATTATCTCTCCCTTTATTAATTCATCCAAGCAGTCTATTTGCTTTTTGGCCCAGTGTAGCCCACTGAGCAGACATCTTAATTGAGCTGTTCATAGTGATGCCTAGATCTTTCTCGTGAAAAGCGCCAGCTCATTCAGAGCCCATCAGACCCGTTAGTGTGCAGGAACTTTGAATGGCCTTTTCCAATATGCATTACTTTGCAGTGAACTACTTGGGAATGGGTTGGCCACGCATAACCCAATCAATTTTTCTTTTTAGTTTCTTCGGGAATGCCACAGAATCATCCAGGGTTTCAGTGACCCATAAAACTAATGCTATGATCTCATTGTTAAAATGATTGGCCAAATTTAATTTCTTCTTTCTTTCAAGACTCACATTTTCAAAGTTCCTTTGACTATGGAAATCCTAAGGGTTTTTATTTCAAGCCAAAGCCTTTTTCCTTTCAAAAATACTTACCTGAAAAAAGTCTCAGGAGACTTCTATCAGGCCCTCAAAGCAGTCAAATTAAAATACATGACTAACTAATACCTTGTAAAGGAAATATATTTTATTTATTTATTTTTTTAGGAAATATATTTTAATATTCAACCAAGATAATGGGTTCTATGTGGAAATCACATATAATTTTGCATGTATTTGAATCTAGCATTGTCCTGATTTTGTTTATAGTCTACGACTTGAAAATTATTGAATGAGTTGTTTAAAGAACTTGAGGTTAATGCTCTCTCACTAATGAGAATTGAAGACTGGAAGCAACTTTTAGGTTCATTCTGCCAAGAGATAGCCTTAATTTAAGATTTTCTAAGGAGATGGACACCTAACATTGAAGAAGGAGAATTATATTCTGTGTTGACTCTTTTTACTGTACCTTTTTACTAACTTTTTACTGTTTTTACTGTACCTTTACAAATATGAAATAAAAATCAATCATAATATTTGGTTCTCTGGAGTATGAAATGTTTAGATTAGGTATAAGGCTAATTTACTAATTAAATCTGTTACTATTTCAACTTTGACTTGAGGATATTTCAAAGCTACATTGAAAATACTTCAGAATCACAGTGTGGTTATCACAGGGAAAAACTGCTTGCTCCATGTGGAAACATGAGATTTGGCTGCAGCCCTGTGGACTATTACTTCCCTGACTCACCCATCCTATATCCCATTGCTATCAACACTTGGGCTCCTGTGCTTTGCCTTATTTTCATCAAGTTATATATAATAAAGAAACTAAATGCTGATCATGTGATGCCATTGATGTATTCATTATGATTGACCTAGGACCTCAGTATAGTGTCAATAGTGGTAGTAGTAATAATATTCATCATTATCCTTAATGCTACAAAACAACAAATATATTTATAGTTTGAGAGTAACATTTTCCTGGTAATAGATCAAAGTCACTGGACATTGTCTGATTCTTCATCTCCGGAGTCTTAAAAATAATTTAGACTTGAAAGTGCCAAAAGGAAACAATTGATATTTCATGTGCCAATGCATATATCTGCCAGGAGTCCAAATGTAACTTCACAAAATTCAGATAGCCCTTTGTAATCACTGGAGGATTGCGATTGCCAAGGATGATCCAGTGAGAAGCTATTTATTGGCAGCAGTTTCTCTTGGAAGATAGAAGCTGAACATCATGCTCAATTGGCTGTTTAATAAATGATTTTGATGATACTGATGTTGGTTTTACATGCTGCATGTCATCATTTTCAAAGTCCACTTTCTTACACAATTTGCCTACTCACATCCTTCTGATGTTATCAATTAGTTCCAGAACCCGGATCCTCTCAAACTCCCTGGAGAAAATTGGCACTCACTGGTGACCCATGTTGTTCCGAGAGAACTAGCAACAAAGAAGATTTGCAGCGACCTTTCAATGATTTGATTATTTAAATAAACATCTATGCTATGATTTACATAATATTGATGCACTGAGAACTCGAACTTGAACAACAACATGTGAAAAGAACATGTGATATTTTCCTGTGATGACACTTTGTTATAACCTTTCCCAACTTAAAATCATGGAATTGAAAAATGGAGTAGGACCTCAGAATCCATCATCTCAACTATGAATGCAGATAGATACTCAATACTTCTTCTATGACAAACCAGAAATACAGACTCTTTTTATATTTCATGTTCTTAGCAGTCAAGTCGGAGAAGGCGATGGCACCCCACTCCAGTACTCTTGCCTGGCAAACCCCATGGACGGAGGAGCCTGGTGGGCTGTAGTCCATGGGGTCGCGAAGAGTCGGACACGACTGAGCGACTTCCCTTTCACTTTTCACTTTCATGCATTGGAGAAGGAAATGGCAACCCACTCCAGAGTTCTTGCCTGGAGAATCCCAGGGACGGGAGCCTGGTGAGCTGCCCTCTATGGGGTCACACAGAGTCGGACACAACTGAAGTGACTTAGCAGCAGCAGTAGCAGCAGCAGTCAAGTCATCTGAGAACAAAAATGATTGTTTAATGTAGTTTGTTGGTGACACTTGTAAAATGCAGGTTATTCATATATTTTTTTTTAATTGGAAAAAAGGCATCAACACAGAGAAACAGCCATTGTAATAGAACACTGAACTTCTAATGCCTGTGAAAGAGACATAGTTGTCTAATCCCTTTCTTTTTCACTCCAAGGATCTTAGTTATTATGTTTAGAATATCTGAGTAGCCTCTGGAGTGTGCCATCATTTGTCTAGCTCAGTACAGATGTCTACGAAACAAACCATAGCAACTTGTATTTTATACTCAGAGCAGAAATAAAGTAGTGAGCATGCATGAATAAAATCAGAACTGTGAAAGGAAAAACAGGGAATAAAGAGAGTATATTTGATGTAGTTCTAAAATAAAAAGAAATCAGCAATTAAGAGAATGTCATAAAGAGAAGAATCAAGTTGGAGAAGTCATATTTTAATGTTACAGTATAGTTAGGGTTTGTTTATTATGAAAGAAGACAAAACTGATCAGATAAGTGTAAAAGAGTAACATTTAAATACCTTCCTCTGTGTGTGTATACACATTTATTTGAATATTTTCTTTTTTTTAAACAAGTTTTACTGATTTGTGTTTTTGTTTTTGTTTCTTAATTTTTTGCTGCACCCTGAGGTACGTGCGATCTTAGTTCCCTGACCGAGGATTGGACCTGTACCCCTGTGTTGGAAGGTGGAGTCTTAACCTTTCAAATAGGAGAAGTCCCTATCTGAATATTTTCAATCAACTTGATTGAGGTATAATTTACCTGTAAGAAAATAAACACATGTTATGCACAAAATTGAATGAATTCTAAAAATTCATGTCCCTAAGTCAGCTCCACAAAATTCAGATACAAGACTTTTTTTTTTTTTTAACCTTAGGACCCTTTCTGTGGTTTGAGAAAAGGAGCAGTAAACAATAAACTCTTCAAAGCAAGTTTTGTAAGTTTTATCAGGGCTCCTAGTTGAGCAAGGAACATTAGGCTCAAGTGCTTGGGTGTTGGAGTTTGAGGCCAAAGCTTTGACTTTCCAAACAAAAGACTTGGTGCTTGATGAACTTTCTGTAGGACTCTCTCCTTCTCTTTGTCTTGCTAAGAATTTTCTTGGGCTGTGGAGATAGAGATGAGTTGGAAAACAAAGATTGAGCCTGGGCGTTCCCTTATCATAGAGCACTGCTGCTGCTGCTGCTGCTGCTAAGTCACTTCAGTCCTGTCCAACTCTGTGCGACCCCATAGATGGCAGCCCACCAGGCTCTTCTGTCCCTGGGATTCTCCAGGCAAGAATACTGGAATGGGTTGCCATTTCCTTCTCCAATGCATGAAAGTGAAAAGTGAAAGTGAAGTCACTCAGTTTGCAGGACCCTTAGCGACTCCATGGACTACAGCCCAACAGGCTCCTCCATCCATGGGATTTTCCAGGCAAGAGTACTGGAGTAGGTTGCCATTGCCTTCTCCAATCATAGAGTACTAGGGTACTAGAAATAACCAGGGGTGTTTGTCAGCACATGGGGCCAGTTTCTCAAATCTCCAGCAGCCACCCCCTCAGCTTCTCATGTCCAGGAGGAGGAGTGGCAGAGAATGGACCTGAGGGCTTGGGAGGGTAGACACGGTGCACTGGCCATGAATTGAAGGCTGATAGGACCTCAGGCATCAGCAGTGGCCACTGAAACAAGGGTGACATCAGCCTAAAAAGGAGAGCTCTCTCCTATCTCCTCTCTTTGCAGCCTTGAGGTGAGATAAGATCCCTACTACTTAAGGGAACCCTGGAGAGAATGGAGACAGGGAAATCATGAAAGTCCAGAAACACCAATATGACTAAAAGCTTGACAGAAATTGAGCTCTCTGTCACCTGGTGGAATAGGGTTCAAAGCAGAGATTAGAGTGAGTTGTTGAAAAAGAAAGTTACATTCTCTTTTTGTGCCTTTCTAAGTGTTGATTATTTTGTACCTATTTATAAGCTGAATAAATAAGTGCTATATTATATTAGGAACTAAAATTAGTAATGAGTAGATATTCCTCAATGACATTGAATAATAGTATTCATATGGCACTTGAGAGCTAACAAGCCGTTTTCTGTACTTAATCTCATTTCATCCACTCAGTAGTCTGCAAGCTAAGCCAGCCAAAGATCCTTCCTCCCCCTGAAAATATAGACGGCCATGAAACACCATCTGTGAGTAGTCATTGATTATATTCGTTGAAGAAATCAGTGGAACACAGCTACTTTTCCTACTTGACATCCCATTTTTCCCTGGAGTGCATTTTCCAGAGGCTGTGGGATATGGGGCAGGGTCATGAAAGGATCATCAAGGGTAGGAATGACCCTTGGCATGACCAAGGAGTGGCCAAGCCCATACACAGACGTAGGCGTGGAATGAAAGGATAAGTTCTTGAAAACCTATGTTAGCATTGCATAAAGGAAGGAGAGCTTATTAGCAACATCTTAACATTGCGGGGGGTAATTTAGTTGGTGGGGAGAAGGCGAAAAGTTCCACAGGTGGAAGAGCCTTACTGATCCACTCAGGGGCTTGCAGAGGTAGCCCAGGCTGGTGGTGACAAGGGCTTGGAGACATGAAACAGTTCAGAGACTCACCTTTGCAAAGGATCAGTGTGAGGCATCCTTGAGCCTGATCCATAGCTGGATAAGCCCAACCATATAGACCTGGCCAAGGCAGCTGTCCTCCCAGGAGCATGTGCTTGCATAGCCTGCCTGGTGGCTGCTGAGACCCCTCACAGCATACGCTCAGGCCTGGGTTGGGATGTACAGATTCATTCTAGCAGTTTGGGGAGGAGACTATGACTTCAGGTCTGTGGTGACTGGAGGCCTGGAGGGAAATCAAGGCAGAAATCCAGTCTGTGCTCCAGCCCCCAGGAGATGGGGGGAGGGGGAAAGGTAACAGAGACGAGGTTTAGTGGCTTCCTTGCCACCGTGAGCTAAGGTTGACCTTCTGACCCCATCAGGATGGCTGTGGAACTCAAGGGACCCTAGATCACAGTCAGAGGCCATTGGCAGTGCCAGTGAAAGAGTCTAGAGAAGATAAGGATTGAACACGATGACACCTACTCAGCTAGGATTTGAGCTAGACTAACAAGGAGACCCAGTCTATGGAGTATGCTAGGCATCCATTTGACACACTGCTGACATATGAGACCTGATTAGAAAATAATGCCTTGATCAGTAAGTCATTCATCAAAAAAAAAAAAAAAAAGCTGAAATAATTTTAACCAGACAGCTAAACGATTTGTTTTATTGAAGTACAGTTGACTTGCAATACAGACAGCTAAAGGATTTTGATAGTAATTTGTAATTTTAATGTGGTTTGGGCAAAGGAAACTTTTTCTAGATAAACAGAAGGAAATGTCAAAGCTAGACTCAAGAATTTCATGAGTAGAAATATATTTCTGATTACTTCTATCATATATAGAAGAGCATGGTCTGTTTGACTATTCATCTGACCAGCCTGGTCTCTAGAGAACTAGCCAGACTGGTTTCATGATTTTGGTATCTCCTCTAAGTCCTTAGATCCTGCAGCCAGTTTTAACGGGACTCTAACAGGGGCATTTAGGAGCAACTGTTTTGCTTTTGTTTTCTTATTATTTGGGGAGCTTTCATTCTCCATGTGCTCAGGACAAAAGAGTATCAGTTTTGAAAGAACAGGAATAAGCTCTTATCACATGTAACACCTGCAGCCTCTATACGATTTTAGTAGCACCCAACATGCCAGATGATGAATCTTTCATTTTATTTATTCCACTTTTTAGAGCATTTTGAACCAACGTTTCTTTACAAGTGCCTTGTTTTTTCTCATGTAGAAGAAATAATAAAGACAATAAGAATGAGCACGTCTGGGATGTGTACTGTGTGCTAGAGACCCTTTGAGGTGCTTTGCACAGATTATCTTATTTTGTCTTCACAGCAAGCCTAGGGGCAGGTACTGTTATTACCCCCATTTTCCTGGAACCTAGAGAAGCATGTATCCATGGAATCTTAGATCTGAAAGACAAACATGTTAATAAACATGGAGCCCTGTTTTCCAATAGCTCTCATGGAACACCGGTATCTCACAGGTGTAAGAAAGAATGAGACACCCGTGTCTTATGTGAACAGACACTGAAGCCCAGATCAGTTAAAGCAGTTACCCAAGGACACAGTCTGTTATATGACAGACCTGGAATAAATGCAAGTCATTTCATATTCATTTATCGTTTTGCTATACCATACCATCTCTTAATTATAATTAAGAAAGAAAAGTAGTACTCCTTAGAAATACAAATATAAAAAATAAATGAGGTCTAGTACAACCACCAGGATTTTGTAAATGAAATTCTATAGAAGCTGCAATATATGTGCGTGTACATATATATGTGTGCAATAGCAGCAGCTATATATATATATGCATATATTTGCACACATGCACAATATGTACACATATATTTTTCACATATGCTGGCTTTAACAAAACATAAGCAACAGAAATAATAAGTACATTGAGATCTCAAATCCTTGGAAGCTTGCCAGACTTTCTGATGACCAAGTGTGTGTCATTGGTTTGCAGCCACTTTGATCTTAGCTCCTACACAGGATCCGAAGAAGGTACCTATTAAAATTTCATAAGTCATAATTAATGATCCTGCTCATAAAATTGCTTCTAATATCTCTGGCTCAAGATAGACAGCTTACCTGCAGGGAGAATTTTCTTTGCAGCAACACATGGAAGATCATAAATTGGCCTGGTTCAGTAATTTAGTGAGTCTTGGAGAGTGAAAACCTCCCTCTTTCTAAATCGGTGATTTCACAATAAGTTTATGGCTGCAAGAAATTGAGAGCTTGTTATATACCTGTTTTCTACATCTGCTACCATAGCTGGAGGTTTTGAAAATTCAAGGAAACTTGCTTTCTACCTTCTGTGGCTGTCTTCCAATGTCCCCATCTTTTTGTGCGTACCATCTTCCTGTGCTTCCACAGCTCTAGAGGGGGACGTGGTGAACCCGGGGAAAATCTGCTTCTTCAGTGCGTCCACTGCGTGTCCCTCCAGGGTGAGCAACCAGGACCAACTGCATATTTGTTGCACCATTCAGGCCCTTCCTTTCACCTACTATGTCCTCTTCCTCCTCTATTTCTCCCTCTCTTTCCCTTCCCCTACATCTATTTTTTTTTCTATTTTAAATGTATTTATTTTTAATTGGAGGATAATTGCTTGACAATATTGTGTTGGCTTCTGCCATACACAACATGAATCAGCCATAGGAATATATGTCCCCTCCCTCTTGAAACTTCCTCTCATCTCCCATCCCATGCCACCCCTCTAGGCTGTCAGAGAGGAACGGTTTGAGCTGCCTGAGTCACACAGCAAATTCCCACTGGCTCTCTATCTTACATATGGTAGTGTATATGTTTCCACGCTACTCTCTCCATTGGTCCCACCTCTCCTTCCCCCACTTGCCCACAAGTCTGTTCTATATGTCTGCATCTCCATTGCTGCCCTGCAAATAGTTTCATCAGTACTGTCTTTCTAGATTTCATATATGTGCATTAATATATGATATTTATTTTTCTCTTTCTGACTTACTTCACTCAGTGTAATAGACTCATTAGAACTGGCTCAAATGTGTTCCTTTCTATGGCTGAGTAGTATTCCATGGCATATATGTACCACAGGTTCTTGACTCATTCACCTTTCAGTGGACATCTATATTATTTTCATGTCCTAGATATTGTGATTAGTGCTGCAATGAACATTGGGGTGCACGTGTCTTTTTCAATTGTGGTTTTCTCAGGGCATATGCCTAGTAGTGGGGTTGCTGAGTCCTATGGCAGTTTTTATTCTTAGTTTTTTAAGGAATCGCCACACTGTTCTCCATAGTGGCTGTAACAGTTTGTGTTCCCATCAACAGGGCAAGAGGGTTCCCATTTCTCCGCAACCTCTCCAGCATTTATTGTTTGTAGATTTTTCTGATGATGTTCATTCTGACCAGTATGCGGTGATAGTTCAAGGTAGTTTTGACTTGCATTTCTCTAACAATGCGTGATGATGCACATCTTTTCACGTGTTTGCTAGCCATCTGAATGTCTTCCTTGGAGAACTGCTGTTTAGGTCTTCTTACCACTTTTTGATTGGGTTGCTTGCTTTTGTTTTGTTGCTGCATGGCAGCTCTTGGAGATTAATCGTTTGTCAGTTGTTTCATTTGCTATTATTTTCTCCTGTTCTGAGGGTTGTCTTTCCACCTTGTTTACCCTCATGTCTATGATTCCACCTCAAAAAACCTCTACCATCTTCCAATAATAGTTTCTTATTGTGAGTGTACAATTGAGCCAGGAAAAGCATTTCATCCCCACTCTGGCTTCCTTCAACCTCTTAAAGTGTTCTTTTTGGTCTCCCTGCCACTGTCACAGGGAATAACGTACATGGATGAGACATTGGTTTGACTGCACTTCTCAGATGCCTGTCAACTTAATATCTGCCTTGGAATGTATAAAGGTAATTCTTTTAGGGGTATTAAAGAGTTGGACATGACTGAGTGACTAAGCATAGCACAGTCACATCTTAAATTTAAAAATAAGATCCATAAGCCCATTCGACATTTCTGATTATTTGCACTGATTCTCTTCCATTAGAGGTTGTTAATTGAACTTGGCATTTTATCTGAAATAGTTTTACATCCTCCATAGACTTTTTGATGGTGAAGCAGTGAGTCATTAGTTGGTGGAAAAGGGACCCATTTAATTTACTATAAAAATAGATCCAAGGGACACATCATACCAAAAATGTTGACTTAGTTTCCTAGATCTTGTGGAAATAGGCTAAGGAGGGGGTGGAGGGGGGAAGGGAAATGTGTTAAAAGCAAGGGTGAAGATATAATTTGCTCTTGGTTATTAACCAATGTTGTCAATAGTGTATTTTTTCTTTGCTCTGGGCTAGCTAGAAATGGTAAACTTATCTCCAATCCAGTCAACTGGCACCTGCCATTCATGGAGTGAATAATATGGTGCTTAAAACTTGATAGAACAACCCATCTTGTATAGGCCTGAACCATCACCACTTGGAAATTACATCTCAAGCAACCAGAATCAAATATGGCACATCGACCTAAAGTAGAGAAGGGTCAATAGCCCATTAACGGTTCCCCAGAGGATTTGTGTTATAAGTGACCTTCCCTTGCTGCTGCCACTCTTCCCCAACTACATCAAGGCTGCTTGGGGAAGAGGCAAACTAATCACTTGCATATACTAAATTTGCTGCAGGCCATTGTGTGATAAATTGCCCAATTTCACTAAGCAAGGTAGCTTGAAAAAAGAAAGAAAATTCAGTCTCACTGAATATAAAGTCTTTGTGTGATTGGATCTTCAGCTGTAACACAAGACTAAAAATATCTATATTTTCTAGCAACCTCTCCAACTTGCTGGTGCATGGAAGATGTGACTGTTCTGATTTCTTCATATTATTTAGGAAATAGAAGCCAGATGAGTCTCCCTGGTTAGGAGGATTGATTTTTTTTTTTTTAACTGATATGGCATCTCATTTATTTGAAGTGGCATTTTAATAAATTGTTTCTTTGAACAAACTGAAGCATAGATTATGAACTCTAAATCTAAAGTCAATTTGAAGTTCTGTGACCACGTACTATGACTTGGTCAACTGGTCAACCTGACAACCTCTGGAATATATTTCATTGGCTTCAAAAATATGAGCAACAATCTGGGTTACTGTAGTTTGGGTATTGAAAGTTCTGATATAATAAATTTTACTTCTTGATATATGGATTAAGGGTACTACTTGATCTAAGAGTAGTCAAGGCAAATTCTAGTGGTGTTTTGGCTTACAAAACATACTAATGCTGAACTTTGCTTGCTCATTATTATATTGTATGTGTGTGTGTGCAGATGCTCAGTTGTGTTGAACTCTTTGCAACCCCCTAGACTGTAGCCTGCCAAGCTTCTCTATCCATGGGATTTTTCAGGCAAGAATGTGCTTACATGCTAAGTCACTTCAGTTGTGTCCAACCTTGGGACCCTATGGACTGTAGTCTGCCAGGTTCCTCTGTCCACAGGGTTCTCCAGGCCAGAATACTGGAATGAGTTGCCATTCCTTTATATGGAGTGGATTGCCATGTCCTACCCCAGAGAAGCTTCCTAATCTAGGGATCAAACCTGCCTCTCTTGGTCTACTGCATCGGCAAGTGGATTCTTTACTATTGTGCCATCTGGGAAGCCTGTTTGTTGTATATATGTATTCCATCTCATATATTAATTTCTTTCATTTCTGGAGTACCTTGGCCAGCCTTCATTAAAGATTATGCCTCCCCAAAACAGCATGCAAATAAGGTCTACCACAGAAAGGAGTCTGAAGTGACTGAGCAACTCTGAATTAAATACAGTGAAATGGGTACTTTCATAAAGTATTTCTCAGAGCTTCAATTTACTAATGTGCATTGTGGCTAACCAGGAGTGGTAGATAGTGTGCAGCATTTACCAGATTATTTGTTCAAATATTTCGTTTGGTAGATGGGATTTTATGAAAGTATTATTTTGTGGGGGGCATACTTGACCAAACAGTTATTTTGTTCAATTCCAAATGAATGGAGTCCTTTAAAATGATCTATAGTGCCTCACCTATTGAACCTGCTTTTCAAATATAAATATAATTGGGATGGCTGCTGCTGCTGCTGCTAAGTTGCTTCAGTCATGTCCGACCCTGTGTGACCCCATAGATGATAGCCCACCAGGCTCCCCTGTCACTGGGATTCTCCAGGCAAGAACATTGGAGTGGGTTGCCATTTCCTTCTCCAACGCGTGAAAGTGAAGTCACTCAGTTGTGTCTGACTCTCAGCGACCTCATGGGCTGCAGCCCACCAGGCTCCTTCACCCATGGGATTTTCCAGGCAAGAGTACTGCAGTGGGGTGCCATTGCCTTCTCCAACTGGGATGGCAGTGATATGCAAAATAGAAACTTCAATGTAAACTACCATTAAGAAATATTTGTTTAAAAATCCAAGACAGGTGCACTGAATGATGTTTAATTGAGAGACGTCCCATAGCTGTGAAACTAGGAGAATCATGAAAGTCTTGAAATTTTTTTTTTTTTTTGGTAACAAAGCAGCTCCCGGGAATTGTGAGTGAACATGGAGGGGAAACTCACCTGGTAAGAAGTGCAGTCATGGAGGCATCCTGTTGAGATGGCACTTGACCTTGCAGGAGAGCATATGTAACCCCACAAAGACCCCTTCTTCCTGCACATGCTCAACAAGACTACCTTTTCCTCCAGGACCAGATATATCCATGACCAATCAGAATTCTCAATATTGTTTATTTGGGGGTAGGAAAAATGCATGTGTATGTTAGTATTAGTCACTCAGTCATGTCTGACTCTTTGCAACTCCATGGACTGTAGCCCATCAGGCTCCTCTGTCCATGGAAATCTCCAGGCAAGACTACTGAAGTGGGTAGCCATTCCCTTCTCCAGGGGATATTCTCAACTCCGGATTTGAACCTGGGTCTCCCTTTTGCAGGCAGATTCTTTACTGTCTGGGCACCAGGGAAGCCCCAGGAAAAGGGCACAAAAACTGTGGCTCCTTATCATTTTTAGGTTAACATGAATAATTTGGAAAGCAGCATAGTTAAGATTCTCAATCGAGAAATAGAACCTCTTTTGTTATTTATTTATTATTTTACTTTTGAATCTCTTTTAACAATTGTAAGCTGTCTCATATTTTTGTCTTGTATATTTATCTTTTCTCTTCTGTATTTTCTGTTTTTCACCTTCCCTTGTTCTCCCCATCTCTGTTTCTAACCCCCAACGTGAGCATTGATGGATTTGCAACTAAATCCTCAATCTCTTCACATTAACAGGAACACAAATAAATACTCAACCAGAAAAAAAAGTATAAAATTTTGAAATGAAAGCTGACTCAAAGAAGAAGAGACAAATTTATTCTGACATTTTCTGCTTCTTCAGGGAATAAAGACCCTATATTCTAGGACTCACATGCATTTACTTGAAGATAAAGTCTCAATGATCAATTATCTGAAAATTAAGCTGATACATATTTGCAACTGAAAATGTAGATAAAACAATATCTGCAAATTTCTTTTCTTTCTCAAGAAGAAATTTCACTTTCTCAAATTAAGTAAAATTCCATTAAAAACATTATCATATCAAGGAGTAGGTCATACTTCAAATTTGTGTTTACTTGCATTTAAGCAGATCTGTCTATATTTCTGAATTTTATAACTAAATCAAATTGTTATGTTGTTTTATTGTTGGTTATGTAGTTGAATATAAACATGTCTTCTCCAAACTTTTTTGTTTGCTATTTAACACAGTGATGGATAAGTCCTTAAGTAGCAATGAGTCTTGTGAGAATGAGTAAGTACTATTTTCTCTGTTTTACAGGTCAAGGAATAGAACTTTTAGATCTTTTTTGCTCAAAATTCAGTATTATATCTATCAATATATACAGCCACTTCAAAAATATCTAATGCTTTTAAAGCCAGAAGCATTTTGTGTATTCATCATTTCTCACCAAATATAAGAACTGCCATAGAAATGCCTACTTTTAAAATTCCATAACAGAATTAAATAAGCTCAAGACTAAGCAGAAAATAAGAATACTGAAGCTAGAAAAAGAAAAATGAATATAGCTTAGCTGGTTTCTGCTGACAAGCCAATTTGTAGTCTTCTCTTTAGGCTGGAGTGAGCCTACAAAGCTCTGTGCTTGCAGCCAGTGCACTGGAATCTTTAGCTTTGATCACTGGGCTGTTGTAGGGCTGCCCACATCCACTCAGTCTCTCCTTTCCTCTGAAATCCTCAGGGGGCTCACGGGCTGTCGTGACAAATGCACTATAAGCCAGAGCTTCTTCACCACCTTGTCATTCCAGGGCAGAGGGGGATAAAGCCAAGTTGTGAGGATGCTTACTCAAGGTTACAGAAATGGAATTAGCCTCCAGATTGTTGACGTCTAGACTTACCATCTTGTTCTGGGCTCTCCCATGCTATTGCCTCTTAAAACTCTGCAAAATTCAACAATTCTTGCTGTCTCTCTTCAAAATGACTCACCAAACATTCATTTTTTTTAATTAAAAAATTTTTAAAACTAATTTTTACTGGAGGATAGTTGCTTCACAATGTTGTGATAGTTTCTACTGTACAGCAAAATGAATCAGCCATACATATACATTGGAGAAGGAAGTGGCAACCCACTCCTGTATTCTTGCCTGGAGAATTCCATGGACAGATGAGACTGGGAGGCTACAGTCCATGGCGTCATGACCAGTGCATTTTCTTGGCAAAACTCTATTAGTCTTTGTCCTGCTTCATTCGGCATTCCAAGGCCAAATTTGCCTGTCACTCCAGGTGTTTCTTGACTTCCTGCTTTTGCGTTAGTACTTAGTATAGAATGATAAGTAGTGTTCTAAGACTGGTAAACAGCTGGGCTTCCGTGATTGCTCAGATGGTAAAGAATCTGTCTGCAATGCAGGAGACCTGGATTTGATCCCTGGGTTGGGATGATTCCCTGGAGAAGGAAATGGAAACCCACTCCAGTATTCTTGCCTGGAGAATCCCATGGACAGAGGAGCCTGGCGGGCTACAGTCCATGGAGTTGCAAAAGAGTCGAACATGGCTGAACAACTAACACTTTCACTTTTCACTCACAGTAGCATGTAGAATGATAAGTAGTGTTCTAAGACTGGTAAACAGCTGGGCTTCCGTGATTGCTCAGATGGTAAAGAATCTGTCTGCAATGCAGGAGACCTGGATTTGATCCCTGGGTTGGGATGATTCCCTGGAGAAGGAAATGGAAACCCACTCCAGTATTCTTGCCTGGAGAATCCCATGGACAGAGGAGCCTGGCGGGCTACAGTCCATGGAGTTGCAAAAGAGTCAAACATGGCTGAACAACTAACACTTTCACTTTTCACTCACAGTAGCATGTAAGACTGGTATACATTTTGGGCATCTAATGCCAAAAGAGCTGGATTTTATTACCTAAACAATAGGGTGCCACCCCAGGCTTTTGAGTAGTGGAGTAACAAGCTCACGTGCAAGTTTGGGGAACGAAAGTGCTGGCATGTGGAGGAGGGAAGGGCAGTATGAGTAAGATGACTAGTTGCCTAGGAGCCAAGGCCCTGTGAGTTATACACAGACTGGAATTTTCCCCTGCACGTATGCAGTGGCCAGTCCAGGGAGCCGGCCTGGGATCTAGTAGCTGTGTTGGCCAAAGGTCGAATTGTGAAACAGTTTCTTTCATGCAGAGGATATTTTAATCCCTATGACTCTTTAGTAAGATCAGGCCTTGTGTTTTGATTGGAAATGATTTCTATTATTAGTTACTATTACTACTCTTGGACTGTTGAATGCCAAGGCTTGGGAGGAGCTGGGCAAGACCCAGAGAAATAGTCTGTGAAGTTTGCATTTTCCAGAGCTCAGTAGACAGGCCCTCAGCCTTGCAGCTAGTCATTTTACACTCATTCATCCACACCTCGGGCTGTGTCCTTCAGTTTGCGTCAGAGACCAAGAACCTGGAAGCTGTGATGGTAGAACCACAGGGCAGGGTTTCAGAGGGTGAACAGCTACTTAGACCCATACTCAGCAGCTCACGTGTTCCTCAAAAATCCTAGGAAAGACTGCGGCAGAAATGCCCCCATGCCATCCTGAGTTATCACCTAGGTGAGCCTCCCATATATCTTAAGGGCTCAGAAAAGATGAAAGAACTACCAAGTCAGCTCAAAAATCTCTTGTTTGTTAAGTCAGACATTGCATAGGATTTTCTGAGTGTTGACTCTGTGTGGGTGCTGGGACATAGAAATGGTGAAACACACGAGGCTCTTCACCTCTTCTGACTCCTTCCTATCACCCAGCAGCATCTCCATGTCAAGTATTTTCCATGACAGTTTTGAATTTATGTATTTAGATCCTTTTCATCAGAGATGCTTCATGAAATATCAAACCAAGTGTGGCCTTATTTTAGTACCATTGTCAGATTTTTCTCTTAAACACCTCCAGGAATTGGAACAATGAATCCTTTGTCAGTCTCTGAAGCAGAGTCTCAGAAGCAGTCATTGTAGTTGTACACACCAGGTGCTCAGTAAGTGCTGAAACTGTGCCTAACCAGGGACTCTCTGGAAGGTAAACCAGGTAGCTGCTTCCCAGGGTCCCAGTCATCCTGGCTGTGATGCCCCAGGGGGCTCCCATCCATGCTGACTGGGGATGTCCAGCAAATTTCATGTAATGAGTTCCCGGTGAATTGTTGCAGTGTTTGCGATCTCATGGTGCCAGGGGTCTTTCAATGGTCTTTGGGGTGGGAGTGGCCCTCTGCCAGCTGTCCTGAACGCGCAATGTTCATCAGCTTAGGAGTTCTTCAGAGGGTCCTTGCTTTGCCCTGAACAGCAGAGGCTTGGACATGAGGAATCAATCTTCCTGGAAGCTGCAGATGGTCAGCCTTCCTTCCAGACTCCCCTGGAGGCAGGACTGATTACCAAAGAAAACTGGCTTTTCCTGCCAGGGAGACCTGTGTTCCCACTCTGAGCAAGTCTGTGGACCTCAGAACCTTTGCCACACATGGGCCTTTGCTGGGAAGAGACAACAAAGCAGAAAAACAAACAAACAAACAAACAAACTCTGGAGGCAGAGAGGCCTAGGTTTGTGTCCTGGATGTACCGTTTACACGTAGTGAGACCTAGTCTATTACTCCAAATCCTCAGTTTTCTCATCGATAGATGGAGGTAACCTCATGCGAAGAGTTGACTCATTGGAAAAGACCCTGATGCGGGAGGGATTGGGGGCAGAGGAGAAAGGGACGACTGAGGATGAGATGGCTGGATGGCATCATGGACTCAATGGCCGTGAGTCTGAGTGAGCTCCGGGAGTTGGTGATGGACAGGGAGGCCTGGCGTACTGCGATTCATGGGGTCGCAAAGAGTCGGACACGACTGCGCGACTGAACTGAACTGAACTGTATTAGAATAAGTAGCACTGGGAACCATAACCAACAACCTTAAATCTCAGTGTCCTACCACAAGAAAGGCTTATTTCATTCATGCAGAGTCTAACGTCGATGGTTTTGACAGATGGCTTTCCTGGGTGGCTCCTCTATGAGAATGGATTCAGAAATCAGGATTCTCTCCATCGCCTACCTCTCCTGTTCTAGGGACATGAAGTCCTGTGTTTCCAGCAATGGGACAGAAAGAGAGAGAGAACACCATATCTTTAATAAGATAATCCAGAACAAAAACTGTAAGTACCTTTGCTCACAAAATGTGCAGAAATACAGGAGGCCAATGAATCATCTCCCCAAAGTTGGCAGCTTGAAGTTGACCTCGATGGGAGTATTTACATCTCAAAAATCAGCAGATGCTACAACTGAGGACCATTCCCCAGCTGACTGTTAAACATTTCCAGGAACATCCCTGGTCCCTTTCAGCTCTGAGTTAGATGGGCATCCTGAGGGCTGAGCACCCTCCTCAAACACTTCGTGTCAAATGATATTTGAGAAAGAAGTAATCTATTCTTAAGTCTGTGCAGGAAAAGCAGATCCTGAGGAGCAAAGAAAACATAGTATGGCCTCGACCAGGAGTCACATTCTGTTCACAGCCTCTGGAGGCTGCAGGCCTGTCACTAAGCCATGCTTTATCTCAGTGACAAAACCCAGAACTGTGCCCATGGTGCCCATGACATCTCACCTTCTGAACCCTGGAAACAACACTTGCAAAAGTCACGGGCTCTCTGCCTGAGCCCTCGAACCTGCCTCATAGTCTTCCTGTCTTGACTGCTACCCCAGCAGTCTCCAGGCCAGCAGAACTGAGAGCTTTCAGCAGTTGGGAAGCTCAGCAAAAGGCTCCCCTTTACAGCATCCCCCATATAGAAGAGCTGTCTTCTAAAGATAATTATGGGTCCCACAGTGTGTGCACCTAGGCACATTCCCTGTCTCCTAATGCTCGCATTTCCTACTCTTGCCATTTTCTTTTCTGAGACCTCTGGGAACCATTAACAGGGTTTTCCGGCTCCCCAGGATTTGCAGGAGAATGCAGATGGGCCCAGAGCGGCCTCAGTGACGTCTAGAAGGATGTGATAGAATTTGCTACTGGAACACTTGCTTTTCTTACCTGTGGCGAACATTCGTCATCACTCCCCAAAATAGCACAGGCAGAAGCAAGGCTTCTGGGTCTCTGGGCTGGCCTTGGCCTGGGACTGTGTGTGCTGGGTAGAGAGGGCTGAGGTTCGTTTCACTCACCATTCCAGGGGAGGAAAGGCAAGATTCAGTGTCTTTCTGTTTGTTTTCACAAACTCAGTGAGACCACCTCCATCCCTACTACCACCCAGTTTGCAATTAGACCCTCCCCAGACCCTGGAACACAGCCTCGTGCAGCCACAAGCTCCAAATGGCAGTGGATGAATGGCCAAGCCTGCAATGATGTCAATGGCCTGTGCTGAGGCCAAGGAAAATATGCGGGGGCCCGGGATGGCTTCATCCCTGGGCTTGTTGAAACGCAGCTGCGCGTCGTAAGTTTTCCATCTGAGCAGACAGAGTACGGTATATCTGAATTAGACTCAGAACCTAGCATGCTGTCTCTGGAAGCCTTGCCCCCTCCCTTGACTCCTCACTCTCCTTGAAGAACCACAATTCTCCAAGCAAGTGGAGCTTGAAGGGGCTAGAGATCGAATGTGAGGTAGCTAGAACTGTCGGTAATTTGGAGATTTGGGGGAAGAAAGCTTGAAGTCCACAAGTTATGGCAGTGCGGGGTGAGAGTAGGGGGCAGTGAGCAGGCAGGGCCCGGGGGTGTAAGAGACAGAATTCTGGAATTCTTGATATACTGCTGAGAGTAGAGACAGTGTTTTGATCATTCAAGCTCCTATGCCTACTTCTTCTTGATTTATATAAGTCGTTCCAAGTTGTAGTTCCTGTTTTGAAGGGGCAGAGGCTTGAGTTGCTTAAAATCATTGTTCCAGTCTTTCACTTGCCGCTCCCTATGAAGACACAGCCAGCGGGGCTCTGAGCACCCTGATCCTCCTTCGGGCTGCTGGTGGTGGAGCCATCTCCATGGTCAGTAATTCTCCTTTTGAATCTGAATCAGAGATGCAGCCCCAGGGGGACCATCCTTAAGTACCCAAGCGAAGCATTTTATGGATCAATTGACAAGTGGAAACCGAATTGTTTTTCAGAGTCTAGCAAGGCCTTGGAGCCTGGGAGCAGTTTAGCATGACTCCCTGGCTGCCCCCTCTTCCTCCTCCCTGTTGCCTCCGCCTCCCCCAAGTCTCTCTGAATTACTCCAGCAGAGTGGAGGTTGAAGAAAGTAGAGTCTGTACGGCCTGACAGCCTGATGGGCTGCAGGGCCTTTCCTCCCCCGTGCTGACCAGGGCTGGCTGGACACAGCCAGCCATCACCAGGATTGCTGCCTCCCCCACCATCACTGACACTTGGCTCTCCTTTTATGACTGTGTTTATACAGCAAACATACTTTGGAAAAATAAGAACCCTCCCGTGGCTGCTGGCCATTCCACCTTGTGATTGCAGAAGCAAAGCAGGGCTGGGCTTGATCTCTGGATGCCACAGAGTCCTCCCCAGGGTCCTGGGGTGCTCTGAGACAGTTGGGCCTTTGACGCACATCTCCATCCTCTCTTCTGGGTCACCTGCCACCATGAGATGATGCTGGGGCTTTAAGTCTCCTGGGGAAGGTTCAAAGCTGAGCCACAAAGGGAGACCCATCCGCATTTGTACCTGTAACACCCATTGCTTCCCTGACCAAGAAGAAGAACCTAAGAGCTTCCAGCTCCTGAGAACTTAGTGAGTGCTCCCCAGACTTTGGCTCTTGTCATTATCAAGGTTCTGCTGGGTATTGTCTGGTGCTTTGTGTTTTTTTCTAGTCTTTATGCCATCTTAGCAGGAAAAGTACCATTAGCTTCATGTTAGAGGTTTGGCTCAGAAAAGTTAAGTAACTTGCCCAAGGTAACAGCTAGGCAATGATAGAGGCAGTCTAACTCTGAAGTCTAGGCTCATTATAGGAAAACCTGTAGCCTCCTCGTGTTTTTTCTCATGCATGCGTGCTAACTCCCCTCAGTCATGTCCAACCCTTAGTGACCTCATGGACTATAGCCCACCAGGCGCCTCTGTCCATGAGATTCTCCAGGCAAGAGTATTGGAGTAAGTTTCCTTCTCCAGGGAATCTTCCCGACCCAGGGATCGAACCCACGTCTCCTGAAGCTCCTCCATTGTAGACAGATTCTTTACCACTGAGCCACTGGAGAAGCCCAATATTTTTTTTTCTGTCATCTGTTTTTTCTCTGTCTTGATGGGCTGCACAGGGGCTGACCACTCAAATCCTCAGGGTCCATGAGTCCTCGGCCTCTCCTTGGAGAGCAGATGCCTCTTGGTTTCTCCTTCCCTTGATCCTGTGTACTCGCCTCTGGGACTCTTTAAAGAACCCCTGCTGGTTTCTGAGCAGCAGAGCTGTGACGAGTAGTGGTCTGTTGGCCAAATGCCCTTTCCAACTCTCCTCATGGACCTGTTGAAAATTCAACTCAGTCAGGGTGGGGTTGACTTGGGCCTCAGAGTATTGCCTCCTAGGAGAGGCCTTCCCACGGAACTGACGGCATCTCCACGTCCTTCCTGCCTGTACTGGGTGGTGAAACCCAGTCCGCCCAGGGAGGCTCAGCAGGCCAAGCTCCAACAGTTGTGGGCGTTGGGGAGATGGCCAGTGAGTGAGGGGGCCAAGGTCACACAGCTGGGCCCTGAGGAGAGGATCTGAGAAGGGAGGCAGCGTGGAGGGCTGGGGTCCACCCAGAGAGTCCATCCAGGACCTCAGAAGCCATGACCATGCGGCCACTGCGGTTCCAGGTGTAGTGGTCCTCTAAGAAGCAGAGGAAGAGAGAGAAGCCTGGACCCCAAGATCTGTGGGAAGAAGGAGACGTCTCTCACCATTCAGTACCAACATTCTCTCTTTCATGGTGTGGTCTTCAGTTTGGCCAAAGCTGTGTGTATGTGTGTGTGTGTGTGTGTGTGTGTGTGTGTGTGCAAAGGCCATTACATGCCCAGAGCTCAAACCTCCTATGTCTAGAGTGTGGCTAGGAATTCTCCAACATAGACCCTGTGGCATTGTTTGGTGGGAGCTAGCCAGGGAACCCCACAAATCTGTAGTGGAATAAAAGAATGACTGTGTGAGTGAATCCATGAGTGACTCAGTGAACAGATGAGATGGGAGACCTCTGCTGGACTCTTCTACCTGTCCCTCTCCTTTCTCTCTGTATACAAATTCCACATGCTATCTCGATTTCTACTTCCTCAATGAACATAATTTGGATCAACCTATCAACAACCCTCAGATACGGTATCCAGGGTCATTACCGAGGTGAATACCCTCTCCACGGCCTCTTCCAAGCAGTCTCGAGCAAGCACTGAACTGAATCAGGAGTCCCACACTTGAGCTCCGACTTGGTTCCCAGTTAACTGTGTGGCTTTAAGTAGAACTCCTGCCTTTTCCAGGCATTAGCCGCTGCCTCTGCCAAAGGAGAGTGGCCAAGGGAGTCTAGGGGCCATCAAGTTATGATTCTCTGTAAGTGGCCTTTGAGTGAGCCACAGCCATCACGCCATTGGCCTTTGGTGCAAGAACCACAGTCACTGAAAACCATAGACTCTTTTGAGGCTTCAGCTTGATTATCAACTATCTGAAGCTTGAACCTTATCTTCCTGTTCATGGAAAAGAGGCACTGAGGGGGCCTAGCACAGTGCCTTCAGGCTGGCAAACAGGTCTGTCTTTGGAGTTGTAACAGAGAGCGAGGGAAGAGGGATGGGGATGTGAGAGGAAGAAGGCCCAGGCTGGCGGGCAGTTACAGGGCAAGGCTCCTCTCAGAAAGCAGGAGAGCCCGAAGCAGGCAGGGTCACTGAGGAACGTCAGGCGGCGCAGAATGTGGCTCTTCTGGGCTTGGGGACAGAGAACAACAGGCCTTTTAGTGCTGCAGCCTTCTCCTCTCTCCTCCTCTCCTCCTGTAAACACCATCCCCAGGAAGAAGGGGGAGAAGCGTGAGCTGGAGCTTTCTCCATCCTGTGACAGTGGCTCTGGACCGAGTTGATGATTCAGATGATTTAGTGATGATAAAAGAGTCAGTGAGACTCTAGAGGAAAAGCACAGCTTACCAAAAATCCTCGCAGGGAGTCTCAGTCAGTTAGGGAACAGCATCCATAAGTAGAAAGGCCATGAGAAGCCTGCAGACTGGGCTGCGGGCCTGGCACTTGCAGGTGCAGCTGCCAAGGAGCCTGAATCGCGAATCGTCTCACTGGTGAGGGCTGAGGAGCTGTGAGGAGGGCAGGGGAGCAGGGGCTAGGTATGCTGGGGCTGAGGAGCCCAGCCTCTGCCCCACGAACAGCAGATGTCCTGGCGACACCTCTCCCACAGTGGGTGCTACTAAATTGTATGCTTCAGGGCTGACAAGCAGATCTTCTGTTTTCCCTAATCCCCAACTCCTAATAACCTCCTATAGGCACCTGGAGTTCTGTCCAGGTGTGGAAAGCTTTATCACTTAGGGAATTAATGATCATAAGAGAAAACTCTTCTTGAGCACAAGCTGTGCCAGAAACCACACTCAGTACTTTGTAGATATTGTGTTATTCAGGGTTCTCTGGAGAGACAGAACAAATAGGAAATCTATGCATCCATCCTTTCATCCATCTGTCTGTATCCATCTGTCCATCCATCCATCCATCTAGAGATGGGGAGAAAGAAAGATTTATTTTAAGGAATTGGCTCACACAATTGTAGAGTCTGTCAGGCATGTTGGCAGGCTGGAGTCCCAAGGAAGAGTTAATATCACACTCTTGAGCTCAAAGGCAGTCTGGAGGCACAATTCTTTCCTTTTCTGGGGATCCTCAGTCTTTTCCTGTAAGACCTTCCACTGATTGGATCAGGCCCACCCGCATTTTGGAGGGTATCTGTTTGGCTCAGAATCGATTGATTTAATCTGCTTGGCTCAAAATCTGCTCAGTCCTAGTGCTAGACCAAGTCTCTGGGCATTATGGCTTAACCAAGTTGCCACATAAAATAAACCATCACACATACTTTATTTCTTTAATTCTCTGTGACTGGATAGGTGCTAGAATTATTTTAAATCTTGTAACTAGGTTAAGCATAAATCCTATTTTCCTTAATCCTCAGTTATAGGCTTAAAGGAGGTTAAAGGAAGTTAACAAGTCACCAAAAATAACACATCTAGTAGGCAACTGCGGAGAAGGCAATGGCACCCCACTCCAGTACTCTTGCCTGGAAAATCCCATGGATGGAGGAGCCTGGTGGGCTGCAGTCCATGGGGTCGCTAAGAGTCAGACACGACTGAGCAACTTCACTTTCACTTTTCACTTTCATGCATTGGAGAAGGACATGGCAACCCACTCCAGTGTTCTTGCCTGGAGAATTCCATGGATGGAGGAGCCTGGTGGGCTGCAGTCCATGGGGTCGCTAAGAGTCGGACACGACTGAGCAACTTCACTTTCACTTTTCACTTTCATGCATTGGAGAAGGACATGGCAACCCACTCCAGTGTTCTTGCCTGGAGAATTCCAGGGATGGAGGAGCCTGGTGGGCTGCAGTCCATGGGGTCGCTAAGAGTCGGACACGACTGAGCGACTTCACTTTCACTTTTCACTTTCATGCATTGGAGAAGGACATGGCAACCCACTCCAGTGTTCTTGCCTGGAGAATCCCAGGGACAGAGGAGCCTGGTAGGAGGCCGTCTATGGGGTCGCATAGAGTCGGACAAGACTGAAGCAACTTAGCAGCAGCAGCAGCAGCAGTAGGCAACAGAGTCAGGACTCATGTTCAGGACTCTTTGATTCTAGAGCCCACCCCCAGCCATTGTACTGCAATGCCTTCCTGCTTTGGCTCCCAAAGTGTTTATTTAAAACTACATATGTTTGGGAGGTGTGTCATGTTAAATAATGACCAGTGACTCTCTTTTTGGACTCTGTGGGAGAGGGAGAGGGTGGGATGGGTTGGCAAAGTGGCAGTGTAACATGTGTGATATCATAAGTGAAACGAATCGCCAGTCCAGGTTGGATGCAGAATGCAGGATGCTTGGGTCTGATGCACGGGGATAATCCAGAGAGAGGCTGTGGGGCGGGAGCGGGGAGGTGGGGGTCGGGATTGGGAGTTCATGTACACTCGTGGCTGATTCATGTCGATGTGTAGCAAAACGAATACAGTATTGTAAAGCAAAACAAACTAAAAAAATAAAATTAATTAAAGAAAAAAATTAAAAAAAAATAAATAAATATTTGGGAGTATCTATGATAAGTAGGACATGCTAGTGAATCAGGCAGGTCAGTCGTCTCCTACCCATGGAGTCAGGAGTTTTTGACCTTTCCTACTGAGAGCACTATCACGTGCCTAGCATTAAGGGGGATGCCCAGCATAGGGGGTGGCACTGCCTGCACACTTGTGGTTTGTCTTTTCTTTTATATTCCACTGCAAAACTACTTTCATTCCCAGGGCATTGCCTCTCTGAGACTCTTTACAAGGCCATCCACCTCCTGCCTTCCATGCCCGAAGTCAAGGCCCCATTGCTCTCTTGCCTGTGCTTGGAAGCCTGGGCATCCTTCTTCTAACTCCCAATCAAAGGTAAGGAGAGAAAAGGAGAAACTTAAATTCCCATGATGAGCCTTGAGAAATGATGGATTTGAACTGGAAAGCAAAACTTTTTTCCAGCTTCAGGCCCCCTAGAGAAGGATGAAGAACCCAAGAAAATGAGGCAAGAAAGAAATCATCTACCCTGTCTCTGTCTGCCAGCCTTGCCCTCGCATGGCTTCTTCTCCCCAGGGTCTCTGGTCTCTTCCCCCTCAGCTTCTACCTTCTGTGTTGACCTGGATGAAAAGGGTCAATGCAATGACCACCCTGATTCCTATCAGCTGAAGTCCCTCAGCCCGTACATACACAGGAGATGAATGGCTCCGCTCACTACAAATCATGATCCTAACAAGCTCTCACCAAAAGTCAAGTACGCAGCAACTGTTGAGACTCCCACACTCTCTCTGCCATGGAGGAATTTGCCTAATAAATTGCCTTTCCACTGTGTGAGGGAGAAAGGGAAGAGAGAAGCCGGCCAGCTTGGACAGGAAGCCCTGCATGCTGACGGTGCGGTGTTTGCTGCTTTGTTGGGTCTCCCTTGTTCAGCCCCAGCCACCGGCCCTTATTCAGCATCTGCTCCCTGGTAGTGCCCCACACTGGTTGATGGAAGACAAGAAAGGCAGACAGATGCTGCCGCTCAGGTTTCAGAGTTTTAGGAGCCATTGGCTCCCTGAGATTCTAATACCACAGGTGTTTCTCAACCCAAGCCAAGAAGGTCAAGTTACAGCGGGAGAGAGAACTTCATTATGGACAGAGACATGACGGGATGTGGGCCTCTGGAAATAGCTACTTAGGTCTAAGTAAATCAATTGGCTGCTCTTCTGCATAGAAACCTGCATTTCCTTTCTGTTTTCTTTATCAGAGAACTTATTTGATAGCATTTTATCTGAATAATGATGTTTCCAGAAGGATCTCTCTGATCATAAGATCCACTCTCCTTACTCTTACTCACTCACTTCAGTTCAGTCGCTCAGTCATGTCCGACTCTTTGCGACCCCATGAATCGCAGCATGCCAGGCCTCCCTGTCCATCACCAACTCCCGGATTTCACTNCCCATCTCTTTCAGAATTTTCCACAGTTTATTGTGATCCACACAGTCAAAGGCTTTGGCATAGTCAATAAAGCAGAATATAGAAGGTACTTACAGTCTTATTGAAAACATGTTCAAATTTCATAGAAGGTATCATTGTTCCTAGAAATATATTGGCTATTTTCCCTCTTTAGGAGCTTATTAATGGTGAGGAACCTGTGTACTATGGCATACTATCTTAACCTCCTGATAGGTTGCTGGGGCTCTTTTCCCTCTCCAGCTTTGTCATACATATATTACTTCCTAATCTTCTGGAAGCTCAAATTTTCTTCTTTGTTTATTTTTGGATCCTTGTGCTAGATAGGACCATCTTAATCCACCTCTAAGATTTTAGTAAGGTTGATTCTTGAATGAGAAGGGGTTGAGGCTTTCATCCATTCAATTAAATAGGGCTTCATGGGCCTCACATAAAATTTTCCACTTTCCACTCAAAGACCAGATAATGTCCACATACCTAGGGACATTGAGAAAAGGCAGTTTTAGTAAAGACACAAAAATACCTACATTGTCTTTTCCTGAGGGTGACATGTGCCTATTCCTCTAATATTTACACAATCAGGAAGGGACTTTCAAGCAGTGAGTCAAGAAAATTCGTTTCATTGCTAATTCCTGTGCCATCTAGATGGAGAAGAAAATGGAAGTCTCTATTCCAAAATGTTTTTGGAGTTCTCTTTCAGGCACCTGTTACAACAGTGTAATCTCATTTCAGAAAGAAGAAAATACCTATCCATATAATATATATAAAACAAATCTAGAGGGAAAAACAACTGGTAGAGAAGCTATATCTGAGGAATGAGGTTATTTTGAACGAGTTCTGTGCCAGGGAAATAGAAGGACTAAGTAGAGGGATTTTTACTTTATATAGTGCACATATGGCTTCCCTGGTGGCTCAGATGGTAAAAAACTGCCTGCAGTGTGGGAGACCTGGGTTCAATCCCTGGGTCTGAAGATTCGTTGGAGAAGGAAATAGCAACCCACTCTAGTTTCTTGCCTGGAAAACCCCATGGACAGAGCAGGCTGGTGGGTTACAATCCATCTGGTTGCAAAGAGTTGGACACAACTGAGCAACTAACACAGTGCCTATATATATATATGTTTTTGAGGTGGGAGAGGGGTTCAGGATTGGGAACTTATGTACATCCATGGCGGATTCATGTCAATGTATGGCAAAACCAATACAGTATTGTAAAGTAAAATAAAAAATTAAAAATGAAGAAAAACCCAAATGTAGTATTTTTGTCATTGTATTTAAAAGTTAGGAATAAAGCATCCTGGCTTTAAAAAAATGAATAGGCAAATAAACAGATGTCAGCTTCACAATATTCCCCAGCAATGCTAAATACCAGAAAATAATGGAACATATAGTATAATTTTGATTGCAAAATTTTGCACAAACAGCTATTTTTCTACTCCTGTGGTAACAGAAGGATATCCTCCAGCATTTAAAGGCTCAACAAGTACACCATGCTTATACTCATTAGGAAGAAAATGTGTACATGTGATATCTGAATTTCTATGTTTTATTCCAGTTCCTCAGGTAAAGACTCAAAATAAAGAATCAAAGAATGTATGTCAAGTATAAAATGACTGAAGAAGGTAAATATCAGTAAAACAGAGAATTCGTTAATCCATTCGACAAGTATTTAATTGAATACCAATTTTGTATCAGGTATACTTCTTAAATGAATCATCAGCAAAAGAAACAAAGACCTCTATTTAAAAAACCCAGAATTGCCAAAGCAATGTTGAAGAAAAAGGACACTACAGGAGGCATAAACCTCCCAGACTTCAGACAATACTACAAAGCTACAGTAATCATGGGCTTCCTAGGTGGTACTAGTGGTAAAGAACATGCCAATGCAGGAGAGATCAGAGATGCGGGTTCAATTCCTAGAATTAGAAGATCCCCTGGAGGAGGGCATGGCAACCCACTCCAGTATTCTTGCCTGAGGAATCCCATGGACAGAAGAGCCTGGCAGGCTATAGCCCATGGAGCCACAAAGAGTGGACACGACTGAAGTGACTTAGCACGCACACACACACAGTAATCAAAACAGCATGGGATTGGCACAAAACAGACAAACAGATCAAGGGAACAGAATAAACAGCCCAGAAATAAACCCACACACCTATGGGCAATTAATCTCTGACAAAGGAGGCAAGTATATATGATGGAGAAAAGACAGTCTCTTCTGCAAATGGTGTTGGTAAAGTCGGGCAGCTGCATGTAAATCAATGAAATTAGAATACACCCTTACACCATACCCAAAAATAAACTCAAAATGGCTCAAAGACTTAAATGTAAGACATGATACTATAAAACTCTTAGAAGAGAACACAGGCAAAACATTCCCTGACATAAACAGTACCAATATTTTCTCTGGTCAGCCTCCCAAGGCAATAGAAATACAAGCAAAAATAAACAAATGGAACATAATCAAACTTATAAGCTTTTGTACAACAAAGGAAATTATAAACAAAATGAAAAGACAACCTACAGACTAGTAGAAAACATCTGCGAGACCAATAAGGGCTTAATTTCCAAAATATATGAACAGCACGTACAACTCAGTCACATAAAACCAAATAACCCAATCGAAAAAAATTGGCAGAAGACCTAAATTTCCAAAGAAGGCATACAGATTGCCAACAAGCACATGAAAAGATGCTCAACACAGCAACAATGAGGTAACACCTCACACTGGTCAAAATGGCCATTATTAAAACTCTATAAATAACAAATGCTGAGACAGTGTGGAAAGAAGGGAACTTTTCCACACTGTTGGTGGGAATGTAAATTGGTATAGCCACTGTGGAAAGCAGTATGGAGGTTCCTCAAAAAAGCTAAACAAGGATTACCATGTGATCCAGCAAGCCCACTCTTGGGCACATAACTGGCAAAAGTATAATTCAAAGAGATACATGCATCCTCATGTTCATACCAAAACCATTCACAATAGCCAAGACATGGAAACAACCAAAAAGTCCATCACCAGATGAATGGATAAAGAAGATGTGCCACAGGTAACAATGGAATACTGCTCAGCCCTAAAAAAGAATGAAATAATACAATTTGCAGTAACATCAATATAAACATTGATTACCATATTAAGTGAAGCAAGTCAAAAAGAGAAAGGCAAATACCATATGACATCACTCCTATGTGGAATCTAAAATATGACACAAATGAACTTATCTATGAAAAAGAAACAGACTCACAGACATAGAGAGCAGACTTGTGGGGGCCCAGGGGGAAGTGAGATGGGAGAGGGAAGGAGTGGGAATTTGGGGTTTGTAGGTGCAAACTAGTAAATATAGAATCGATAAGCAGCAAGGTCCTACTGTATATACAGGGAACTATATTCAATATCCCGTGATAAACCATAATGAAAAAGAAAGTAAAAAAGATTACATATATGTGTACAACTGAATCATTTTCCTGTACAGGAGAATTAATACAACATTGTAGATCAACTACACTTCAATTAAAATAAAACAAAACAAAAAAATAAAACAAGGCTCTCTGCTCTTATAGAACTTACATCATAATACGCTAGCTGCTGCTGCTGCTGCTAAGTCGCTTCAATTGTGTCCGACTCTGTGCAACCCCATAGACTGCAGCCCACCAAGCTCTGCGTCCCTGGGATTCTCCAGGCAAGAACACTGGAGTGTGTTGCCATTTCCTTCTCCAGTGCATGAAAGTGAAAAGTGAAAGTGAAGTCGCTCAGTTGTGTCCAACTCTTAGCGACCCCATGGACTGCAGCCTACCAGGCTCCTCTGTCCATGGGATTTTCAAGGGAAGAGTGCTGGAGTGGGGTGCCATTGCCTTCTCCAAATATGCTAGCTAGTCCCATTAAAAAAAGGATTCCTGGTAAGAGGCCCCTAGTATATAGGGAACGTGGGTCCCTGTCACCATTACCACAATGACACTTCAGAGATAAATGTAAAAATCTTAAATAAACCAACGAAAACAATATACCACTCTATTAGAAACATAATATTCCTAAAATAGTATGTAGTTTTTAGTCTCAGAATATAAGATTCACTTATAATAGTAAATTTATTAATATTGTCCATTAGTAATAGGTCAGAGGAGAAAAGCAACATAATTGTTCCTGCAGATGCTATAAAATTATCCAGGAAAATTTAATATCTATTCCTCAGGAAAGTCTTCTTAGAAAATAAGCAAGGGAGGAAATTTCCTTAACATTTCAATGAATAACAAAATCTAGAGGCAGCATTCTGAAATATATATTTTCAGAAAAATATATATACACACACATATACATATATATGTTTATATTCAGGAACAAAATATTACCTTTAATGTCGTTATTATTTTATTAAACTAAGTAAATTTGCAAAACAATAATAACGCTAAGGGAAATAAGCTACAGTTATTAAAGAGAAAATATTTTATAAACTATTGATTTGGCAGCCTAGAAGACTCAAGAAACTTTAACAAGTATCATTCAAACTAATTAGAGAAGTTAGGAAAATGTCCAGATGCAAAGATAAACACAAAATATGAATAGCTGCTTCTTTTCACTAGCAGTAATTTAGTCAAATGACAAAGATGAAATAATTATAATGGTGAAATTATTTTATTCTGTGTCATCAACAATAATTAGGCAAATTTATAAGTAACTCTAATAAGAAATCAGTGAAAAACAAATTAGATAACAAATTGTTATCTGTATGAAGAGAATTAGAACATATATGCAGAGATATAAAAGGAGAATATAAATAGAGATATACCATGTTCCTGAGTGAGAATATTAAATATTATGAAGGTAATTATTTAATTCTTTTCAAGTAATTCAAAGGCTTAATGTGATTCCAATAAAATTTTTCTCGAGTTCTTCTAAGTTTCACTGGACAAAGTAAAAATATAGCTCTTTTTTTAAAGTATATAGTCTTGAATAGTATGAAAATTCCAGCAAGGTAAATAAAATGAGATTGTAAGAGTCATGAAGAGAAATTTGTCTTACAAGATAATAACGCCTACAATAAACCTTTAGTTATCAAGATGCTATGTATCTAGGGCAAGAATTGACAGGTTGATCAATGGACAATATAAACATTTCAGAAACCAATACTCTTATATGCAATAATTTAATATATAGCTACCATCTTACTTGGGTTTCTCTTACCTTGGGCGTGGGGTATCTTCGCGGCTGCTCCAGCAAAGCACAGCCACTGCACCTTACCTTGGATGAGGGGTATCTCCTTACTGGCACCATTCCTGACCTTCAAAGTAGGATAGCTCCTCTAGGCCCTCCTGTGCCTGCCAGCCACCACTCCTCGGGTTGTTCCTCCCGGCCGCCGACCCTGGCCTCCGGGGTGGGTGCCTCCTCTCAGCTGCCGCTCCTGGCCTTGGGGGCAAGGTGTCTTCTCCCGCCGCCCCAGACCTCAGACGTGGGGTGTCTCCTCCCTGCCAGAAGGCAGACACACTGAAACCATACTCACAGAAAACTAGTCAATCTAATCACAGTAGGACCACACCATTGTCTAACTCAATGAAACCAAGCCATGCCTGCGGGGAAACCCAAGATGGGTGGGTCATGGTGGAGAGGTCTGACAGAATGTGCTCCACTGGAGAAGGGAATGGCAAGCCACTTCAGTATTCTTGCCTTGAGAACCCCATGAACAGTATGAAAAGGCAAAATGATAGGATACCAAAAGAGAAACTCCCCAGGTCATTAGGTGCCCAATATGCTACTGGAGATCAGTGGAGAAATAACTCCAGACAGAATGAAGGGATAGAGCCAAAGCAAAAACAATACCCAGTTATGGATGTGACTGGTGATAGAAGCAAGATCCGATGCTGTAAAGAGCAGNCTCTACACCTGCATCTCTATTCCTAAAAATAGGTTCATCTGTACTATTTTTCTAGATTCCTCATATATGTGTTAATACACAACATTTGTTTTTCTCTTTCTGACTTACTTCACTCTGTATGACAGACTCTAGGGCCCTCCACGTCTTTACAAATGACCCAATTAGATCCAATATCTGAGTAGTTTCTACTGTCTTTGCACTTAGACAGTTTTGTTATTATTATTATTATTATCACTGTTATAAAGGATGACAACTTGTTTTAATACAATTGCTTCCTATCATTCAGTGAAGAAACTTTACAGTCATGATACTTTTGAGCAGACAAGGAAGGTGAGGCCTGATGAACTCGAGTGATTTATCCTCAGAGTCAAAACTGAGTCCTCGGTGGGGCTGGGATGCGCCCTAGGTCCTTACTCACATGAAGTATTTATACTTTTTAAAGATTTTAAATAAAATTTTTTTTATTCTTTCCGCAATATTCATTAGTTCTAATCATATTATGGTCCCAATGTAGCTATTTTAAAGTGAAATTAAAAGGCAGCCTAGCTTTGGAGGGTAAGAGTTATTGAAAGAGGTGTCTAGAGAGCCACTTAAAATTTTCAAGTAAAAAAAAAGTGATAGTGTGTGTAAGAAAGAGCTGTTTTCCTTTTTAAAATTAAGAAATCAAATATAGAAATAGTCTAATCTGCATTAACAATCTGCAATCTATGAAACAATTTTTAACCATTTTAAAGTGAAAGGCTGGTGATTATGTGGGAGAATAGATGGTGATCATAACCTAAATCTTTAAAAACTGTAGATGTTCAAGGTAACAGTATGCAAAAATGAGATTGGCTAGGTTTCTGGCCTGAGAACTGTCATAGGAGAACCTAAGCCATCATTCTGAGCTCTTGCAAGAATGGACATTACTATTTCCATTGGTCCTTATATTGAAGGGCTGGCCTTTGCCTTCCTGAATCCCAACACCTTGTACCCATTGTGTAGGATGTAGTTAGATCCCCAGAGATGAGCACTGGTCCTTCTCAACCTCCCTCCCAGGTTGAGTAGGGCCAGGGATGGCTCAGGAAATGGGAAAGCTGGATGTGCACAGTGAAACGTCTGCTAAACCACCACGCTGCTAGGTGAGTTCCAAAGGAGAATCCATCTTTTGTGTTACAAAGGACTGGGAGTTCTTTTCTCCTAAGTTGTGCCACAAAAGTACTGTGGGCATTGGCTGCTGAACTTTCATCTGGCTTCCTTGCTATGCCCAGTCTCTTGTACAGAAACAATATTGCTCCTGGAGCAGGAGGGATTGAAATGGAGGGTGGACGGATGGAAGATGGAGATGGGAAGGTGAGATATGTCTGAACACTCCTGGAGTAGAACAAATCCCAGATCATATACACAGGGGAAGTCAGGGTCCATCAAATGACGCTGCTGAAAAGACAGAAAAACAGATAGGGGGTGTGTAAATTGCCCTGGGAAAATGCTTAGAATTACAGACCTGGTTGGAAAAAGAATCTACATACTCTCTTTCTCAGTTCTAGATCCCATGTCATCATTAGGGGAATAAACACCTCATGGCAATCCACATGTAAAGCCCAGGCAGAAACCAGTTGATTTAAACATGCTCAGTGCTGCTACTTTCAAATAAGCCATGAATAAGGAATTCCCTTCCTCTTGCTGGAATCAGAACACATAAGTGCAATGGAAAGTATGCTCGATTGTGTTATGATAAATACTGTGTTTCTTAATCATTTTGATATCCCAAGTGTAACCCCAAGTCTCTTAAGATAAATAGTTAATGGCCATTATGTGTGAAGTCATACTTTAAGGGAGCCCTGAAGCATGGGTTTGGCTTAATCTGACAGGTCAATACTATGGAAAGAATTTCAACTTTCAACCTTATTTTTAAAGATAAAAATGGATTTTTTGGAAAGTCTGCAGAGAATTGGTTCTAGCAATGCCATTATGTGTTATACATATTAGAGAAGGGGGCATGGCGTGCACTCAGAGAGTTTTAGAGGAAATCAGAATGCTACAAATGATGCCTTTTCTTGAATTCTGAAAAATTCCACTTTGATTTAGCACCAGTGGAACTGTTAATAGAAACTTCTTTGCATGTTGTGTATAAACAGCACAGCCCGGCCTGTATCAACTTTATACTCCAATAAACAAGACAATAATGACAAATTATCAAAGCAGGCCTCAGATGTGACCCTCAATTGGGAGAGCAGCAATTTAATGAAGACAAAAGCTAGGTGAAAGCTGCTAATATCATTTACTGATAAACAGATTTTCTCGAGAGGCTCCTAGCTGAATCCCCTAAGGTCCCATAAACCTGCATAATTCCATTTAAAATATTGCGCAATTCACTAAATTAGTCTTTGAACATCCTTACTATCCAATTACGAAGCCCCAGCATGGACAGAATAATGAAATTTTTCAAACTGTGGAATGCATGTGGTCTTAACAAACTTATGACAAACACCAAAATTAGCTTTCAATTTTGAGGCCAATGTAGCTCCCTTTAATACCTCAAGTCAGAGGGGCAACAATAAAACACTATTGCAGGGCTAAGCAGAACAGAAGAAAAATAAATCTTGACTTACTCAGAATTCTGAACACGGTCTACCTTCAGGAAAAAAAAAACATAAGAAGTTGAATGATGTTTTGCATTTGCAAGCTATTTGGTCGCTTAAAATCTAGTAAAAGCTTTACTGAATAAAGGGTACAAAATACCTCCTGGACAGTTGTATCTTCCAAGCTTTCAATTTTGAGGCCAATGTAGCTCCCTTTAATACCTCAAGTCAGAGGGGCAACAATAAAACACTATTGCAGGGCTAAGCAGAACAGAAGAAAAATAAATCTTGACTTACTCAGAATTCTGAACACGGTCTACCTTCAGGAAAAAAAAAATCATAAGAAGTTGAATGATGTTTTGCATTTGCAAGCTATTTGGTCGCTTAAAATCTAGTAAAAGCTTTACTGAATAAAGGGTACAAAATACCTCCTGGACAGTTGTATCTTCCAGGCAGGCAGAAAAAAAAGCGAGAGTTTGAGGAAGTGAAATTTATTTCTGTTCAAGCATTGCAAGCTGCATTATTAAAGTCATTTGTCATGGTTTGAATATTTCTGCCTGATTCACCATTAAATTGGCCTTCTAATTACCAACTTTGTCATGAAAAGTGGTCTGGCTGTTTCATTCACCAGAAAACTTCAATTCTTTAATCATCACTTGCCTTCATAGGAGAAGAAAGAAAAGAAAAAGGAAAACAACAAACCATATATTTTTATCCCCAGATCTTAAAATACATCTCAACACAGTTCAGTTCAGTTCAGTTCAGTTGCTCAGTCGTGTCTGACTCTTTGCGACTCCATGAATTGCAGCACGCCAGGTCTCCCTATCCATCACCAATTCCTGGAGTTCACTCAGACTCACGTTCATCAAGCCCGTGATGCCATCCAGCCATCTCATCCTCTGTCATCCCCTTCTCCTCCTGCCCCCAATCCTTCCCAGCATCAGAGTCTTTTCCAATGAGTCAACTCTTAGCATTAGGTGGCCAAAGTATTGGAGTTTCAGCTTTAGCATCATTCCTTCCAAAGAAATCCCAGGGCTGATCTTCAGAATGGACTGGTTGGATCTCCTTGCAGTCCCAGGGACTCTCAGGGGTCTTCTCCAACACCACAGTTCAAAAGCATCAATTCTTCAGCACTCAGCCTTCTTCATAGTCCAACTCTCACATCCATACATGACTACTGGAAAAACCATAGCCTTGACTAGATGGACCTTAGTTGGCAAAGTAATGTCTCTGCTTTTGAGTATGCTGTCTAGGTTGGTCATAACTTTTCTTCCAAGGAGTAAGCGTCTTTGAATTTCATGAGTGCAATCACCATCTGCAGTGATTTTGGAGCCCCAAAATATAAAGTCTGACACTGTTTCCACTGTTTCCCCATCTATTTCCCATGAAGTGATGGGACCAGATGCCATGATCTTTGTTTTCTGAATGTTGAGCTTTAAGCCAACTTTTTCACTCTCCTCTTTCACTTTCATCAAGAGGCTTTTTAGTTCCTCTTCACTTTCTGCCATAAGGGTGGTGTCATCTGCATATCTGAGGTTATTGATATTTCTCCCGGCAATCTTGATTCCAGCTTGTGTTTCTTCCAGTCCAGCGTTTCTCATGATGTACTCTGCATAGAAGTTAAATAAGCAGGGTGACAATATACAGCCTTGACGTACTCCTTTTCCTATTTGGAACCAGTCTGTTGTTCCATGTCCAGTTCTAACTGTTGCTTCCTGACCTGCATACAGATTTCTCAAGAGGCAGGTCAGGTGGTCTGGTATTCCCATCTCTTTCAGAATTTTCCACAGTTTATTGTGATCCACACAGTCAAAGGCTTTGGCATAGTCAATAAAGCAGAAATAGATGTTTTTCTGGAACTCTCTTGCTTTTTCCATGATCCAGCGGATGTTGGCAATTTGATCTCTGGTTCCTCTGCCTTTTCTAAAACCAGCTTGAACATCAGGGAGTTCACGGTTCACGTATTGCTGAAGTCTGGCTTGGAGAATTTTGAGCATTACTTTACTAGCATGTGAGATGAGTGCAATTGTGCGGTAGTTTGAGCATTCTTTGGCATTGCCTTTCTTTGGAATTGGAATGAAAACTGACCTTTTCCAGTCCTGTGGCCACTGCTGAGTTTTCCAAATTTGCTGAGATATTGAGTGCAGCACTTTCACAGTATCATCTTTCAGGATTTGAAATAGCAGTAATTCTTAAATGATCTCAAAGCCTTACATTTTTAAGATGCTGATAAGTACTTAGAAAATGAGTTATCATTTCATCTTTATAAAGAAACTTGCCAACATTCACCTATTATTTGGTTACATAACTCAGTCTTGCAGTGGACCACACAACCTCACGTCATAGTTTCTGAATCAACAAGCACTAACCATAATCAAAACATACCAGGCGAGTTATTTCTCTTTCCCATATATTCTAGCTTCTTGGCTGGTGTATGTAACTCTATCTACAGAAAAAGATGTGAAAATCCATAGCTTCTCCAAGCAGCCTAGTGAAGACATTGCCAAATTGCCTACAGCTTGCTTGCTCATACTTTCAGATGGACAAGGGTGGGCAATTGTGACTAATAATGACATAGATTCAGTAGATTTCCTTCTATATTCATTTCTGTTGGATGATGGAGTAGCAGGCACTTATATATATATATACACACACTTTTTTTTTGGTCACATTGTGAAACATGTGGTATCTTAGCTCCACAATCAGGGATTGAACCCCCCCCCCCCACCCACACACACATTCCCCCACATTAGAAGTGCACAATCTTAACCAGTGGACTGACAGTTAAGTCCAAGCACTCATATTTTAAACTACAGAGTATAGCTATCTCAGTGTTTGAGAGAAACAAGACTAACCTATGGACTTTGTTATAAGAAAACCAACAACAGCTTAGTTAAACAACCATATTTGGGAAGCTCCCATATAACAAAATAGTGACTGGCAAACATGTTTTGATCCAAAGCATGCCAAACTGTGAGCTGTTTTACCTTTTACAGATGAGGAAACTAAAGCATAGAGGGATTTTGTCAGTTTCCAGAAGGTCACATAGCCAAGAAAAGCCAGTCAGACCTTCTGAAGCCCATGAATGTAACCGTCTCTCTGAGTGAGTTTAAAACAACAATGCCTCTATGGGTGTGTGCATCAAAACCATCTTTAAAATGTGTACAGAGTTTTTCAAATAACATTTTCATTCTTTAAGCTCCAAATAAAGAATTCCATGTTTTAATGGCTACAAAGACAATTGACACTAAATCTGAAGAACTTGAAATTACATCTTTAGGGTTCATATTATGAGATTCGTGATTTCATGATTAATAGATGCCTTCTTTTATGAAAGCAATCTTTGGGCATACTTTTATCTTATCATTTTATTTTTTAAATATACATTTTCTTTAATGGCAGAAATTAGCCTTCTTTGAGACATTTATTAAAAAAAAGAGAGAGAGAGAGAGACAATGTACTCCTTTCAAAATTAAAGTATCCTTCAGTTCAGTTCAGTTCAGTCTGTTAGTTGTGTCCGCCTAAGAGACCCCATGGACTGTAGCATGTCCATCACCAACTCCCAGCGCTTGCTCAAATTTGTGTCTATCAAGTCAGTGATGCCATCCAACCATCTCATCCTCTGTTGTCCCCTTCTCCCACCTCAATCTTTCCCAGCGTCAGGGTATTTTCAAATGAGTCAATTCTTCGCATCAGGTGGCCAAAGTATTGGAGTTTCAGCTTCAGCATCTGTCCTTCCAACAAATATTCACAGTTGATTTCCTTAAGACTGACTAGTTTGATCTCATCACAGTACAAGAGACTTTCAAGAGCCTTCTCCAACACCACAGTTCAAAAGCATCAATTCCTTGGTGCTTGGCTTTCTTTACAGTCCATCTCTCACATCCATACATGACCACTGGAAAACCACAGCCTTGAATAGATGGACCTTTGTTGGCAAAGTAATGCCTCTGCTTTTGAATATGCTGTCTAGGTTGGTCATAACTTTCCCTTAAAGCAGCAAACGTCTTGGCTGCAGTCACCATCTGCAGTGATTTTGGAGCCCCCCAAAATAGAATCAGCCACCGTTTCCACCATTTGCCCATCTATTTGCCATGAAGTGATGGGACCAGATGCCATGATCTTAGTTTTCTGAATGTTGAGCTTTACCCAACTTTTTCACTTTCCTCTTTGCCCCCGCTCATTGCAACTAGAGAAAAACCTGACAGCAGTAATGAAGACCCAGCTCAGCCAAAAAATAAACTAAAAAATAACTAGAACATCTTTGAGAATAAAAGGAGTGTTACTAATAATTATTGAAACAATAATAGCTAAAACAATAGGTTCCTAAAGAATAGATGATGGCAGGTAACATTTTTAGAATCCTGGTATGTTTAGATATTCTACTCTCAGACCCAACTGAAAATAGTGAGAATATAAAATTTTTGGTTTCAAGTCATTTCATCTTAAGAGTTTGAAGAAATTTCCCACTTCTTCTAGTTCCCTCTGTTGTTTTTGAGAAAATCTGTTGCCATTATGATTCTACTCTTTATATATGTGGTCTGTTTTCTCTGTTTTCTTTCCTTCCTTTCTTTCTTGAAATATTAAAGATTTTGTGTTTATCCTTGGTGTTGTAAAAATTCATGATGATGTATCTTGGTTTGATCTTTCTATTTTTTTCATTTACTGGTATTGGACTGAACACTTAGAGTATGCTTACAACCAGGAGACAAATGCCTTCAGTTCTGAATGTTTTTCTTGTATTACTTTATGGATTCTTTCTTTTTTCCCCCTCCCTTCTTCCTGTTCTCTCTGGACTTTTTATTAAGAAAACATTTTATCTTCTCAACTTCTTTTTTATTCATCTACTTTCCATTTCTTTAGCTTTTTGACATATTTTCTGGGAAATTTCCTTGTCTTTATCTGTCACTTTCTACTAAATTGTCATTTTGGCAATCTTATTCTTATTTTATACTAGTTCTTTCTTGTTTTGGTTTTTCTTTTTCATAGCATTCTGCTCCTGTTTTATGAACACAGTATCTTTTCTTGACTCTCGAAGGATATAATTATCTTTATTATTGTTATTTAAGTAGGTCCTTGTTGTTTATCTGTTTGATTTATAATGGTTTGTATCTGTTAATCCCATACTCTTAATTTATTCCTCCTCCCCTATCCCTTTGATAATCATCATTTGTTTTCTATGTCTATGAGTCTATCTCTGTTTGAAAAATAGGTTCATTTGTAATTTTTTCAGATTCCATGTATAATTGATATAATATTTGTTTTTCTGTGGTGATATTTGTATTTTTAAAGGTTTCTTCTGTACTCTGCCTTGTGTGCCTGTTCTGAATTTGTTTGTGTGATTATTTTTCCATTCTTTTTCTGATTGCTGGCTTCTTCAAATGCCTAGTGATCCCTTGCTGCTGTTAATGCTTGTGAATGAGGCACTAAAAAGAAAATCAGAGGCACCATATGTGTAGATGGAAATTTTCCACCGAGGAACTTTATTGCGCGGGCTCATCAGAAAGCAAGGTGACCTTTTCATTGGAAGCTCTCTAAAAGTTGGTTCAGTTTCCCCAGAGAAGTTGCTTTCAAATTTCCTGCTTTCTAATTGGTGATGAGATCTCTTATTTAACTTATATGCAGAGTACATCATGAGAAACGCTGGACTGGATGAAGCACAAGCTGGAATCAAGATTGCCGGGAGAAAGATCAATAACCTCAGATATGCACATGACACTACCCTTATGGCAGAAAGTGAAGAGGAACTAAAAAGCCTCTTGAAAGTGAAAGAGGAGAGTGAAAAAGTTGGCTGAAAGCTCAACATTCAGAAAACAAAGATCATGGCATTAGGTCCCATCACTTCATGGGAAATAGATGGGGAAACAGTGGAAACAGTGTCAGACTTTATTTTGGGGGGCTCCAAAATCACTGCAGATGGTGATTGCACCCATGAAATGAAAAGATGCTTCCTCCTTGGAAGAAAACTTATGACCAACCTAGATAGCATATTGAAAAGGAGAGACATTACTTTGCTGACTAAGGTCCGTCTAGTCAAGGCTATGGTTTTTCCTGTGGTCATGTATGGATGTGAGAGTTGGACTGTGAAGAAGGCTGAGCGTTGAAGAATTGATGCTTTTGAACTATGGTGTTGGAGAAGACTCTTGAGAGTCCTTTGGACTGCAAGGAGATCCAACCAGTCCTTTCTGAAGGAATCAACCCTGGGATTTCTTTTGAAGGAATGATACTAAAGCTGAAACTCCAGTACTTTGGCCACCTCATGCTAAGAGTAGACTCATTGGAAAAGACTCTGATGCTGGGAAGGACTGGGGGCAGGAGGAGAAGGGGACAGAGGATGAGATGGCTGGATGGCATCACTGACTCGATCGACATGAGTCTGAGTGAACTCCGGGAGTTGGTGATGGACAGGGAGGCCTGGTGTGCTGCGATTCATGGGGTCGCAAAGAGTCGGACATGACTGAGCGACCGAACTGTACTGAGATCTCTTTAACAAACCTGTTTTCTTTTAATCAAATCAGTGTTATCAGCTCCACATCATAACCCTGATGAGATTCAGGTTGCACCTGAATCTGGGAAGTTTCTGTTCAGTGTGTTCTGTAAAATAAAACTCTTATTTTCCTGGGAGCTTCAATGACTATCTTTTTGGCTTTGCACTGTTAGACATGTGGTGTCTCCAAGCGTAGAAAGTTTCAGGTTTTATGGGACAAACCAGCTCACCTGTGTTGCTGCTCCCTCTCTGCTAGCATTTATGTTCTAACTTCCCCTACTCTGTTAAATCCATCACTACCCTTCCATCTGCTTTCTATATTTCAAAAATGTGATGAAAACTCTCCACATTTTTACAACTTCAGTCTCTGTGGAACCCACATAGCTCTAAAAATCAGCTCCTGGTCTGATGACTAAATTCAAGTGATAATGAAACGGATGGATATCTGCCAATGTCCAAATTTAGCAATTGTTTCAGAGGCTACTGAAAATCTAGAGATCAGGCAAAAATCCAGATCAGAGATCTGAAGCCAAAGAATATTCTAACTTCACAAGATTCCCTGCTGAAGTATCAAAGCAGGCAGCCTCCAGCCAATAAGGGGTGAATCAGAAAAGGAATTGGAAAAGAAGCGGTGAGTTTGCAGAGAAAAAAAAATTTTCCTTAAGTAAAACAGACCTGCAGTGTTAGCAGTTGACATAAAAAAATTTTTTTAAATGATGAGCCTGTGGTTTAATATTACTGCTCTATCCAGCCCTCTGAATCTTTTTATCATACCTAAAGAATTGTTCATTCATCTTTCAGGAATACATTAGAGCAAGAGAGTTTTCCCATAGGCAAAAGCATTATACATATTTGCAAATGTCTTACATAATGATGTGACTGCTATGCATAGGGATGTTTTGAAGAAAGGTAGAAACAATGCAGCAATTTCCATTCTGTTTCATTAGCTATCACACTCTCAAGTAAAGGGAGTTTCCCTTGTTGTTTATGCTGTTTTCAAATGTTAAAAGGCTAGCATTTTGAATTCATGGTACTGCCTGTAAATAGGAACGCTGGTTGTTATGTGATGGAAAAGCTTTATTTCTTCATACAGATGTTTCATCTTACATTTCCAGTCATTATTTCTAATAACTTATATTTAAATGGTTCCTTATTCAGGAAATAAGACCAATTTTTTATTGGGATCCAAAAGTATTTGCAATATATCACAGGGAAGAAAACTGTAAATCTCAGTTGTAGGTACAAAATAAATTGTCTTTTAATTTAGCTTGTTATGGTCAACTCGGGTTAAAAATTTTATTTTTGTAGTAGAGCCTTCATAACTTAGGACTCAGTTGTCAATGTAAAAAAATAAAAATAGAAGTCTCAACAGTTTAGTGTCTGCTTTACATCCACATAAGAATTTCCCTTTCATTCTACCCCAGATTCTGGCAGCTTATTAAGGCCATTGTTAAATTTGTGCTCTGCTTTTACAAATGACACTTGTACGGGTCTCTTGGGTCTGCTGAGAGAAGCCAGGCCCCTCTCTTTTTCTTGTGTCAATTCTTTTGTGAACCTTTGTAATTAGCCACTTAACAAATTGAGGGAAATGAACCTTCAGCTGCAAGGTATATCCTGGAGTTAAGTCAACCATATGACAGGCAAAACCGATACATGAAAATCTCCTTAACTCAATTGTTGGGTTGCCTCAAGGGTTAAAAGGCATTCTACCAGCAACAGCCTAAAAGAAAAGCCTTAGAAGTGATGTTTTGATGGTTCGTTATCCAAATGCCTGTTAGCTTTTCCAAGCAACATCTTGCATTAGAAGAAGCACACATTTCGTTATGGGTACTTATTTTTACAAATCTTTTGTTTCGCAGAAGAAAAATGTCAAAAATGGACTTTTTTGGACAGAAACAAGATCCTCAGGCTTCAAACTTACCCATTAAATGTTTAAGAAAGAAAAAATAAATAAATAAAGAGAGGATGGAAGGGGAAAAGGAAGGAAGATGAAAGAGAAAGGAAAAAGCTTTTGGGCTGCAGTATTTAGGTACAGAAAAATGACATCGTATATATTAAGATATTCATGAATTTGTTTTCAGAATCTATAATAGGGACCCTAAGAGCAGGGTGCTATCATTACGAACTCTTCCCTTTTTATTACTAATTAGACTTCTAAATGTGACGGTAAATGTACCTCAGAGAGTATGTATTAAAAAGTTGCATATGCATAAGCGATCATTTCAAATTCATCTTCCAACAAAAACTTCAACTTTGATATTTTCTCATGTTCCCACTTACACCACATTAACATAGTCTTTTATATTTAATTTCTAAATTCCATTGTGATCTTTCTATCAAGGTATTTACTTTGGGGAACTGTCTAATATCTTAATCCCCGGTTCAATAGCCAACAGTCAAATATTATCAATTTAATGTATCCTATTAACCTCAGCAACTCTTTTTCAAGTTTAATGTATATTGCCTCTCATGTATACCATGAAATTGATCTAGTTTAGTGACATATCCAAATCAAAAATGCAGATGATACCTTTTACACAGAACTGGGGAGATATAAATGAAGTTTATATTCTATGAGAGTATAGAGTATTTTAATATTAGAAGATAAAAAATTTTAAGATGCTGTAACATAGTAAGATACCCAAATCCTTTATGTCTTGAAGGTAATAAAATGAAGCACAGTAGCATCTCTATAGTTGTCAGTGAGATAAAATGAGACAGGTTTCACTTTATACAAGCTTAAAGTTTTATTGTAATTAAAAATTTCACTTTATTATAATACAGATCCCCAATATCTTAAAGGCTTACAGCAGCAAGCCATTGGTTTCATTGACTATTAAATCTGCTGCATAGCCTATTAAACTGGATGGGTGACATTGCTTTGTTAAGGCTGCATCTCTGCAAGATCTGTGAATTCATCCATACTTACCTACCTTTTTTTTTTAGCTTCTGTTGAGGTGTAGGGGAGAAAGCAATGGCACCCCACTCCAGTACTTATGCCTGGAAAACCCCATGGACGGAGAAGCCTGGTAGGCTGCAGTCCATGGGGTCGCCAAGAGTCGTACACAACTAAGCAACTTCACTTTCACTTTTCACTTTCATACATTGGAGAAGGAAATGGCAGCCCACTCCAGCGTTCTTGCTTGAAGAATCCCAGGGATGGGGGAGCCTGGTGGGCTGCCATCTATGGGGTTGCACAGAGTCGGACATGACTGAAGTGACTTAGCATTGAGGTGTGGGGCTTCTGTTTAGACTTCCCTGGTGGCTCAGATGGTAGAGAATCTGCCTGCAATGCAGGAGACCTGGGGTCAATCCCTGGGTTGGGAAGATCCCCTGGAGAAGGAAATAGCAACCCACTCCAGTATTCTGGCCTAGAGAATCCCATGGAAGAATCGGACACGACTGAGCAATTTTCACTTTCACTTTTCAACACATAACAACAATATTCCCATATATATGCATATATATATGTACATATATGTATACTACATTTTTTCTTTTCATCTGTTGATGGCATTTAGGTGTTTATTGTAAATGATGTGGCAATGAACACGCAAGTCAGTAGCAAAAATCAAATAACTTGATTTAAAAAAGGGAGAAAGGACCTGAAGAGGCATTTCTCAAAAAAGGACATAAATGTCTAACAGGCATGGAAAAGGTGCTCAATATCACAAATCAAAGAAATGCAAAAAAATCACAATGAAATATCAATTAGCATCTGCTAACATGCTTGTTATCAAGATGAGATAACAAATATTGGTGAGAGTGTGAAGAAAAGGAACCCCTTATGGACTTTGGTGGGAATATAAATTGGTACAGCTTTGTGGCAAACAGTACAGAGATTCCTCAAAAAGTTAAAAATAGAACCACCATATTTTATTATGCATTGATCCCACTTCTGGGCATGTACCTAAAGAAAATAAATTAGGGATCTCAAAGAGATTCCTGACTCTGATGCAAATCCTTATTGTATGACTGACAGTGTGCCAGGCACTGTTCTAGGCAGTTAACATAAATGAATTGAAACTTGCCTGGTGGACCAGTGGTTAAATGGACAGTTAAGTAGACTTCTCTAGTGGCTCAATAGCCATGGGACTGAGAAGGCCACACACTGCTACTAGAGAGAATAGACCCCGCTTATCATACTAGAGAAAGCCCGCACGCAGCAGCAAAGACCTAACACAGCCTCAACCCACAAAAAAAAAATCATCATCGCAACCCTATGGGAGAGATACTCTTATCTTCTTCATTCTACAGATGAGAAAACTGAGACCAGTGAGGGTAAGTTCACATGGGCAGAAAGTGGGCAAAACTGGGCTGTGAACCTGGCTGCCTAGCCCAAGTCTGCATTTGAGCCCCAGCCATGGTGATTTGTTTCCCTGACCTAGTTGTCCGGCTCTGTTGCCCAGATTGACTTGTTTTTCAGTATCACATAACTAGTTCAAGAAATCTCTCCAGCAGTTCTCCTTGGTTGTTGTTGCTCAGTCACTAAGTCATGGCTGAGTCTACAGTCCCACAGACTGTAGAACACCAGGTTCTCCTGTCGTTACTATATCATGGAGTTTGCTCAAACTTCTGTGCATTGAGTCAATGATACCACTGAACCATCTCATCCTCTGTCACTCCCTTCTCCTCCTTCCCTGAATCTTTTCCAGCATCAGTGTCTTTTCCAATGAGTCAGCTCTTGATATCAGGTAGCCAAAGTAATGGAGCTTTAGCTTCAGCATCTGTCCTTCCAACGAATATTCACGGTTGATTTCCTTTAGGATGAACTGGTTTGATCTCCTTGTAGTCCAAGGGACTCTCAAGAGTCTTCCCAATACCACAATTCGAAAACATCAGTTCTTTGGCACTCAGCCATCTTTATGGGCCAACTCTCTGATCCACACATGACTACTGGAAAAGCTATAGTTTTGAGTATACACACCTTTGTTGGCAAAGTGATGTCTGCTTTTTAAAACACTGCCTAGGTTAAAGATATGTTACCTTGTCAGTAGCCTTTCCTAAATCGTTGCTTAATTTAGAGACCTGTTAACTAAAAGCTGGCCAGGTGTCATTAAAGGGACCATGTAATTTATTGTATTGGGTGGGACACTTTAAAGAAAGGAACTAGGTGGTATTAGTAATCATACACTCGACAACGGGCAAAACTGGGACTCTGTCAAGCAAATCTGGGCCTTTAGTCTCCCTAGCAAAATATCTCAAAGTCTGGAAGTCCAGCATTTTTATAGTGTGGACAGAAGAACAGCTGACAATTTGTGCCAGTTCTCCGGATGCCCTTGCAAAATGGCAGCCAATAATATATCCAGATGGAGACACTCTAGCTACCCTTGAGAATAGTCTTAGCTTTTATCCAGATTGCTGATTGAATGAATGAATGAATAGGTGATAATGGGGGAAAATTGAACACACTGGAGCACACAGCACTGCTATGGGATCACAGATTGTGTCTTCCCAGCCCTTCCTGATTTACAGAATAGGTTGTAAAATGTTGTAACTGAAAGTCAAGTTGCCTATAAAATATAGAAAATCTACAATCTTTATTCCTGTTTGGCCTATTAGGGTAGATTAATTCTGGTGGTATGGCTGCTAAGACACCTATAATTTGATGATAATGTTCCTCATTTTCAAAATGTTGTTCCAACTTTGATGGCTGGAGTTAGAAAAAGTGCAATTTTATAAACATGTGTCTTCTTATGTACTGAGGTGTTTCCACTTCAGAACTTTTTCGTTTGTTCTTTCCTGCATCAGATGCCCTGGCCCTGCTCCATCCATCTAAAACCAGCCTTTTCTTGGCAGTCAGACTCAAGGTACTACCACCCTCCGGGGGAACTCTCACCACCAAAAGCCTATAACACATTCTATGTCTTTCATCATAAAAGATACAGTAAGTGCTCCTCAAACTGGTGAACACACATTTATTCACATAATAAATTAAATAAGAAAGTTTTTTACAGAGCAGATGATCTTTTGTGCCCCTGTTACTAAAAAAATATATATGTGATGACATGTGTATGTGTTACAGAATTAATTCTCAGGCTTGCTTTTAATGTAACGTGCTTTCCTGGTGTCTCAGATGATAAAGGATCCACGTACAATGTAGGAGACACAGATTTAATCCCTGAGCTGTGAAGATTCCCCTGGAGAAGGACATGGCAACCCACTCCAGTATTCTTGCCTGGAAAATCCCATGGACAGAGGAGCCTGGGTTGCAAAGAGTTGGATATGACTAAGCAACTAAGCACCATTAAGTAGCAAAATTTAAGGGGAGAAAAATTTTAGTTTTCATCTATTTCTATTAAAAGCTATGTGTATCTACCCAAAAGAACCTAGTACATGTGAATGCCCAAATAGACTTAGATCAATAACAAGACTTATAATAAAAGGTATAAGACTTAGGTGTTATAATTTTCTTATTAATATAACATGCAAATGCTTGGTTTATATATAAATACTGGGTTTATAGTTTATTTCAAAGAGTGACTGGATATGTGGATACATAATACATATTTACAACATGTATTTTATAAATAAATAATTATAATTTTGCACAGCATTCAAGGTAGCTAATCAAAATGAGGGACGAGGGACAATAAATGATATAGGGGTTCAGGTAAATGATCACTATGAATTTTGAAGTTCTTTCACAGTATTAACTCAATTCCTAATGACAAAACTTGTTCTAAATACCCACTTTAACATTACCAGGATGTTATTTTATATAGGATCATGCACTAAGGGCCTTCCCAGGTGATTCTAGTGGTAGAGAACCTGCCTGCCAATGCAGAAGAGGTTCAATCCATGGGTTGGGAAGATTCCCTGGAGGAGGGCATGGCAACCCACTTCAGTGTTTTTGCCTGAGAATCCCATGGACAGAGAAGCCTGGCAGGCTACAGTCCATGGGATCGTAAAGAGTCCAACACGACTGAGTGACTTAGCATGCATGCGTAGTTCTCTAAACACAGCCCAAATGCTCTAAAAGTTACAGCATCTCATGTGAGTACAACGTGTACCAGAATTCAAGTGAAGGTGGCCTGTTGAGTTTCTTATTCAGTTTTCCAGCTCTCCCAAGGAAGAAAGAATAAAGAGTAAACTCAGGCACAAAGATCCTTGTTATTTTCACAAAGGCCGTTCAAGGAGGTTTCCTGAGTACTTGCTCTGTTTTCTTCTTCAGTATGCTACATGATAAGTTTATACTTTTTAATGTGGGTGAAGTACACCAACCTAATTATGACCAAGTTAGACAGCATATTGAAAAGCAGAGATTACTTTGCCAACAAAGGTCCGTCTAGTCAAGGCTATGGTTTTTCCAGTGGTCATGTATGGATGTGAGAGTTGGACTATAAAGAAAGCTGAGTGCTGAGGAATTGATGCTTTTGAACTGTGGTGGTCGCGAAGACTCCTGAGAGTCCCGTGGACTGTAAGGAGATCCAACCAGTCCATCCTAAAGGAGATCAGTCCTGAGTGTTCATTGGAAGGACTGATGTTGAAGCTGAAACTCCAGTACTTTGGCCCCCTGATGTGAAGAGCTGACTCATTGGAAAAGACCCTGATGCTAGGAAAGATTGGAGGTGGGAGGAGAAGGGGATGACAGAGAATGAGATGGTTGGGTGGCATCACTGACTTGATAGACATGAGTTTGAGCAAGCTCTGGGAGTTGGTGATGGACAGGAAAGCCTGGTGTTTTGCAGTCTATGGGGTCGCAAAAGAGTCGGACACAACTGAGCAACTGAACTGAACTGAAGTACACCAAGGACACTAGCAGAAGAATGAAAGTGAAAGTGAACGTAGCTCAGTTGTGACCCTATGGACCATACAGTCCATGGGAATTCTCCAGGCCAGAATACTGGAGTGGGTATTCCTTTCTTCAGGGGATCTTCCCACCCAGGGATCAAACCCAGTTCTCCTGCATCGCAGGCAGATTCTTTACCAGCTGAGCTACCAGGGAAGTAGAATAATGAACCTCTACATTTTTTCTTCTTCTTGTTCATGTCTGGTAACTGTCCCTGATTAGCAAAAGCAGAACATAAAACAGTATGATGATGGTAGATGTTATTACAGTCTTTCTGGTTTCATCTTCACACTTTTCACATAGTTCAGTTCAGTTCGGTCACTCAGTCTTGTCCAATTCTTTGTGACCTCATGGACTACAGCACGCCAGGCCTCCCTATCCATCACCAACTCCCAGAGTTTACTCAAACTTACGCCCATTGAGTTGGTGATGCCATCCATCCAACCATCTCATCCTCTGTCACCCCCTTCTCCTCCTGCCTTCAATCTTTCCCAGCATCAGAGTCTTTTCCAATGAGTTAGCTCTTTTCATCAGGTGGCCAAAGTATTGGAGTTCAGCTTCAGCATCAGTCCTTCCAATGAATATTCAGGACTGATTGACTGGTTGGATCTTCTTGCTGTCCAAGGGACTCTCAGGAGTCTTCTCCAACACCACAGTTCAAAAGCATCAATTCTTGGGCACTCAGCTTTCTTTATAGTCCAACTCTCACATCCATACATGACTACTGGAAAAACCATAGCCTTGACTAGACGGACCTTTGTTGGCAAAGTAATGTCTCTGCTTTTTAATATGTTGTCTAGTTTGGTCATAACTTATATTTGTGGATGCTGTTAACAGAGAATTCATACTCAAAATGAAGGTGATTTGGTAGGGCAAGAGTGAAAAGAATTCTCTAATTTCTGAATAATGCTGCAAGGGGCAGCAAGAAATTTTGTGGCATCTGAACACAGAGTAATGTTTCCCTTATTGAGTTGGTTAATTGAAAATGTGGGTGTACAGGAAAATGGAGTTAATGCAAATGAGCCATATATCCGAAGTGTCACAGGTTTATGGGAAAACAGGATGCAGGGATGTACTATATATTTTATTTTTTTATTTTTATTTTTTTTAATAATTTTTATTTTTTTAGTTTGTTTTGCTTTACAATACTGTATTCGTTTTGCTACACATCAACATGAATCAGCCACGAGTGTACATGAACTCCCAATCCCGACCCCCATCTCCCCCCTCCCACCCCACACCCTCTCTCTGGACTATCCCCGTGCATCAGTCCCAAGCATCCTGCATCCTGCATCAAACCTAGACTGGCGATTCGTTTCACTTATGATATGACACATGTTACACTGCCACTCTGCCAACCCATCCCACCCTCTCCCTCTCC
>SJXQ01009094.1:101105-315807 GCA_006408695.1 Aepyceros melampus
TGCTGCCTACAAGAGACCCACCTCAAAACAAGGGACACATACAGACTAAAAGTGAAGGGATGGAAACAGATATTCCATGCAAATAGAGACCAAAAGAAAGCAGGAGTGGCAATACTCATATCCGATAAAATAGACTTTAAAACAAAGGCTGTGAAAAGAGACAAAGAAGGCCACTACATAATGATTAAAGGATCAATCCAAGAAGAAGATATAACAATTATAAATATATATGCACCCAACATAGGAGCACCGCAATATGTAAGACAAATACTAACAACTATGAAAGGGGAAATTAACAATAACACAATAATAGTGGGAGACTTTAATACCCCACTCACATATATGGACAGATCAACTAAACAGAAAATTAACAAAGAAACACAAACTTTAAATGATACAATAGACCAATTAGACATAATTGATATCTATAGAACATTTCACCCCAAAACAATGAATTTCACCTTTTTCTCAAGTGCTCACGGAACCTTCTCCAAGATAGATCACATTCTGGGCCATAAAGCTAACCTTGATAAATTCAAGAAAATTGAAGTCATTCCAAGCATCTTTTCGGACTATATTTTAAAAACATGATGCCTTTATAGCAGTTTTATCAATTCTTTTGTCAATTTCACATATCTTGCTTCCCAGTGACAACTTGAAATTTTAAGCATATTGTTCTTAATTACATGATCATGATGAAGAGAAACAAATTAGTCATATGATGCTATGTAGCAGGTGGTATTGACCTATTCTAAAATGCATTATCAGACCAATTTTAAAACAGAAGAATCAAAGTAATTGATTGGTGGCTGTGGGAATGCTGCTTCCATCAATATTTAAGTATATTTTGAACTCTGTATGCAGTTAAGCAAACCTAGTTGAAGTTCAGATAAGCACGATTTTTGATGCAGCAAAAACAAAGAAAATATTCCAAAGGGCAAAATTTTAAGCTACATCACTCCAATACTGCATTCAAATAAAAAATGTTAGCATAAAATACCATTTCTTCATCATTTGTAAAGTAGGTTATTCTCACTTTGAGGAAAATGTGTTTTAGAAAACTCTCCAACATGAGTTTTGAGGAATAATAAATATTTAAGATTAATTGCCAAAATGCTAAGAATGTAAAATTTGTAGTTATAATTTGGCAGTCACTACTAGAACAACCCTTGCATTGTAGGTTTTATCTAAAATATGTTGAATAGATGAATTGTTTCTACTGCTTTTTCCATTACCATATTCCTGACATATTGTTGTTTGCTTAGTCGCTAAATTGTGTCCGACTCTTTTTCGACCTCATGGACTGTAGCCCCCAGGCTCCTTTGTCCATGGGATTTCCCGTGCAAGAATATTGGAGTGGGTTGCCATTTCCTTCTCTAGACATATTATGGTATCTATAACTTAATTTCTTTATGATCCTTAAATTACCTTTGCTTAAAGATGATTAAGCAAATTCCTCTTGATTTTGTTTCATTATTTCATTCGGGAAAACCAAGACATACCTGCTTGCATGTGTCAAGCTTTCCATCTACTCAGACACAAAACAGTCATGAGGCAGATGGACAAATGAAATCAAGTTTTAAACGAATTGCATTTAACATGTAAGCGAGTTCTCCTTTCACTGAAAATTCACCGATTACTGTTGTGGAGGCCTCGCTTCTCAGTTGTCCCCTATCTTGTTTTCACGGTTGAGAGAAGTTCATCTTTCTTAAGCAGATTTGGGAGCCCACTGAGCACACAACCATACAATTGACACATGAGTCGATCTGCTGATATCTTGAAGCTCAACCCATACTAATGGTAGGCATGCAAACAATCCTTCTCCACCCTTCACTTAACAAGCATAATAATAAATGAGTATTTAAAGTATCAGCAAATATATTAACTGGAAATGAGTAGGTTTCATTTGTAACCAGTGCCTACAAGTTAATTAACAAGAAGGAGCTTTGGTGTTGAGACCAGGCTCCCTGATGCTGCCTTGGCAGGTGCCATTAAGAGCCAGGGAGTTCTGCAGGGTAATTACCAGGTACCAGTGTGCTCTTTGGTTGCTTAAAAAAAAAATGCTGCCTGCTATTTGCCTAAACCTATAAACCATCATCTGTGATCTGCAGCAGCATTAAGTGAGAAACATCTCCTCATTGGATACTTAGGCAAACAAAAGAGACCTCATGGTACTTAAGGAGCCAGATGGATATATTTGGATGTCAACTTTAAAGATCACTTTTTCAATAATGGAGCATTAGACAGAAACATTTGGTACTAAGTGAAAGAGGAAACACTGAGGTATTTAAATAAAAATGAAATTGCTGCTGCTGCTGCTAAGTCGCTTCAGTCACGTCTGACTCTGTGCGACCCCATAGATGGCAGCCCACTGGGCTCCCTCATCCCTGGGATTCTCCTGGCAAGAATACTGGAGTGGGTTGCCATTTCCTTCTCCAATGCAGGAAAGTGAAAAGTGAAAGTGAAGTCGTTCAGTCGTGTCCAACTCTTAGCGACTCCATGGACTGCAGCCTACCAGGCTCCTACCTCCATGGGATTTTCCAGGCCAGAGTACTGGAGTGGGGTGCCATTGCCTTCTCCAAAAACTGAAATTAGGCATATGTAATAGTTGAAGCAGAATATCCTTCAACAACTTTTGGTTCTAAAACCTTCGAATGGTTAGCAGACTTAATAGAATATAGAAACTTAACTTGTCCCCTTGGATACGATTGAGTCACCTTTGTCCTATTAATTCTAACCATCCATACACATCGGGGAAGCGAGGATGAAGAAGGTAGTGGAAATTCCCTCACAGTGGGAGGGTGAGATTCTAGCAAATAAGTAACATTTTCTTCAGGGCGTGAGTTACTAATTAGTTCTACAAAAAAAAAAAAAAAGCTAATTACTGAAAATGATATATCAGCACACACAAAAAAGTAATCTTAGACCTAGAGATAACCTTCTATCACAAACTAATTGATCTAGAAGTTTTAAAAATGTACCACTTAAAATGCCTCTGTAAGCATAGTAATAGTTCCAGGAGCAATAAACCTTCTAAAGGCACCACTGAGTTAGTTCAATTAATCGTCTGATTGGAAGAATCTCCAAAACTTTGAGGAAGCTCTTGTTTTTATAGTTAAGGATCTTCTGGGCATTTGTTGCCTACATTCAACAACGTTGTCTAACTGTTTTGCATAATGGGTAGAGCTAAAAGGCTATTCTACTACATTAAAAAACACAATTATAAATGTATGAGTTTCCCCCAGTCAGAAGGTACTGATTTTTTTTTTTCCTGATGCCAAAATAACAGCATTTACAAATGTTTTCATGAACTGTGAGAAGCTAGTGCTGACTGTGTTCTAATGTGGGATTAGGTCAACAGCTCTCTTGAAAGAACGAAAACCAACCCAGGGCCAAACAGGCAGACAGGCCTAATTAAGCACCCCAGAGGAAAGAAGCTTTCAGAGAACTTTGAGGGACTTGACCCCTGCTTTGTACTTCACCAGGTTTCTCTATACCTTTGCCATTTTCCTATGGATTTATTATTTTTTAATGAATTATTTAAACCTGGCCATTTCACATCTACAATTAGTTTTCAAAGAGAAGGCAACAGGAGAAAATAATCACAAGTTACCCAGCTTGAGAACGGCTCCAGTTTTGGGGCAAGACATGAAAAGCCTGGCCTTGCATCAGAGCCCACCCTTGGTGGCGTCTTCCCAAACCCCCTTTTGTTTTAAGTCCCTTAGATTCAGTCCACATGTCAGTCTAAACCTCTATTTCCAACAGAGAGGACATGCAAATATCAGAGAGTCAGTTTTCTAGGTTATCTGCCTGTGTTGCTTTTATGCACACAGATGGGAATTAATGATCATAATTTTAATTGTAGGAAAAAATAACCTATGAAAATGGGATGTATTATTCATTATCATTAAGGAGTAAGGATCTATTGAAAAATGGACCTACTAGTACCACTGTGCTGTGCTAAGTCACTTCAGTTGTGTCCAACTTTTTTTGACCCTATGGACCATAACCTGCCAGACTCCTCTGTCCATGAGATTCTCCAAGCAAGGATACTGGAGTGGGTTGCCATCCCCTCCTCCAGGGGATCTTCCTGACTCAGGGATCAGACCTGCATCTCTTATGTTTCCAGCTTTGGCAGGCAAGTTCTTCACCACTAACCCACCTTGGGAAGCCCAATAACCACTTGCAAAAAGTGATGTGCTTAATCATTTTATCCTAATCATGCTTCCCCATCAGCGCACAGAACCCTTTTAGTAGGGAAGCCCTCCAAAAGTCTCAGTATCCTGACTCCTTATTTCTTATCACAGAACTATTCAGCTGGAATAGGCATCAAGAGACCATCAGATCCATCTTTCTGCCCTCAGGTAGGACTACACTCTGCTAGAACTCATAATGTGTGTGTGCTGAATTGGTTCAGTCGTGTCCAACTCTTTGCGACGCTATGGACTGTAGCCTGCCAGGCTCCTCTGTCCATGGGATGCTCCAGGCAAGAATACTGGAGTGGGTTGCCATGCCCTCCTCCAGGGAATCTTCCCACCCAGGGATGAACATAAGTCTCTTTTTTCCCTGCATTGGCAGGCAGGTTCTTTACCAATAGCAACATCTGGGAAGACCGAGAAGTCACCATACTGTAATATAATACCATAGAAAGTGTTTTATCCACCACACTGAAAACTTTTCCAGGGTACAAGCTGAAGCCCAACCATTAATTTTTCTCAGAGCTTGGCATGTAACAGATCTCTAAAAATATCTGTATGTGAAATAACTAAAACCCCAACCATGCAAAATATGTCTCTAAAAGGAAATATTTGAGGGAGAAGGACTTTAAAATTCACTCACAAGTCTTTTCTGCCCATTTTGATATTTCACAAGACTCCCTCAGAAATATTCTTTCCAGTGAATCAAACAGCAATTTTCACTTCATTGTTACCAGCCCAGTGGAAGAAATATCTTGAAAGTTTTCTAAAATGCATGTGGACTCAATAGTTCCACTTATATTTAAAATTGGGAAAAATTTATTAATCTCTTGTATGGGTTAAGACATGACTAGAAAGAGTTGTATTTTTATAAAATTGGAACTATAAAAGATTATAAATTGGCAGTTATTAAAGAGCTCCCCTGGTAGCTGGTACAGAATCCGGCTGCAATGCAGAAGACCCTGGTTCTGTTCCTGGGTTGGGAGATCCCCTGGAGAGGGGCACGGCAATCCACCCTAGTATTCCTGCCTGAAGAATCCCCATGGACAGACAGAGGAGCCTGGTGGGCTGCAGTCCATAGGGTCACAAAGTCAGACATGACTGACCGACTAAGCACACACACACGCAAAGAGCTACCATTTGCCAGGTACTCAATAAAAGACTGTTACTGTTATTGTCAGACTGTTACTCTGACAATATTACAAAGTAAATTTTGCCCTCTCCAACTGACAGACATGGAGGTTGAAACCCAGGGAGGCTAGATGACTTTCCCAAGGTCACACAACAAGGAGGGGGAGGAGCAGAGGAGCCAGGTACCAAGGCTGCACCGGATGCTGATTACCTGACTATGCCTGCCACTTGCAGCCAGTTTCTTCTCTGTCATTAAATAAAGTCTGAATTAAGGTTAGACTTTTCTTTTCTAAGTTAGAGGCTAGAATCTACAAGCGGTTATGACCACAGCCACTTTATCTACAGTGAGAAGTGAGGCAGCGGGCCCAAATCAACTGTCCCTCTTTCATCCATAATTTAGTTGTTGTTTGGTTCATAAGTCATGTCTGACTCTTTTCGACCTCATGGGCTGCAGCACACCACGTTTCCTTGTTTTTCACCATCTCCCATGATTCAGCGGAGTCCTCATAATACTATACTGGGTCCACATAAGCATAGAATTAAGATGATCGAAATGCCAGGATATTTTGAGTTCTTCATAAGGAGGATGAAACAGGACTCTTTCCTTGGTGCCTCCAGAGTGAACCTGTGACCCTTGGCAAGAGACAGGGTCCTACCCCCAGCATCCGCCACCCCTACTGACCAACTTTTTCCTGGTGATGACAAGTCTGTAGTCGCTTCTCTGCTCATTAGTCCTTACACATGAGGATGTGACAGAAAAAGGAGAAAACTCCAATCGGCTCAGTTTAAATTTTTCCCTATTTGCTAATGAAGCAAAATGAAAATGGTGTTTCTAAACCTGGACTTGAAAACCAATGGTTTATCTGACAAGTTCAGGAATAGTAATAGTCACGTAACCATTACTGTTATTTAAGGCTTTGACAATCTCAGGTTGAAATCTGATGTGTTTGCAGAAGCTCTCTGAAAGCCATCACTAGAATACCTGAACTTTTTGGAGAGAAATTTCAGGAAGACCAGGGGTTTCTGGTTCGTGTACGTGGACTAAAGAGAAAGGAACAGTCCATGAACCATGAGAGTAGCAAGACGTCAGGCTGCGGCGGGGTCAGTGGGCTCCTGTCTCGGCAGCCTGCCGCCTCAGTGGCCTCTGAAGCAGCCAGCTGGAGGATGAACTGCTCTTTCCTACTCTGGGGCCCATGACTGCACAAGCTTCTGGTAGCTGAGGGCTTCCCAGGTGGTGCTAGTGGTAACCCTCCTGCCAGTGCAGGAGATGAAAGGTTCAATCCCTGGGTCAGGAAGATCCCCTGGAGGAGGGCAGGCAGCCCACTCCAGTATTCTTGCCTGGAGAATCCCATGGACAGAGGAGCCTAGCGGGCTACAATCCATAGGGGCACAAAGAGTCAGACACGACTGAAGGGACTGAGCAGAAACTTGCATAGGAGTTGGACTCTGTCAGACCCAAATCTCTTAGGTCACTGTCTTTATGGACAGAAAGGGAAAAAGAGATAAGAATAAAATATGATTAGGGCAGGACTGGATGGCACTCCAAATCCTCCAGTGGCTTCAGATTCATCTCAGAGGGAAAGTCGAGGTTTTATGCAATCTCCCTTCCCTGCCCACATTCCTCTCTAAGCCCAGACCCTGCTCCTCTCCCCAGCCATGTGCTCTTCCAGAGGCTTTGCCTCATTGCTGTGCCCAAAACGTGCCCCATACATTCACATCTTAGGGTTTAACACTGGCTGTTTCTGCTGCTGGGATGTTTTTCCCATTAATATCTGAATGACCCACTCTCTCCTCTCTTTCCAGTCTTTGTTCAACTTTGCTTCACATGTAGTAGGCACAGAATTAACATTTATTGAATAAGTAAATGAATAAATGCTTGGATTGATAAACATCATTTTTCATTGAATGAAGGTTAGTATGAAGCTATTATGCTAAGCACATTGGAAATACAAAGTGATTTAGACCTGCAGGGAGCACTTATATAACAGTGACTTCAACCTGTATAAACATACTATTTTGTAGAAGAAGTGACAGCTTCCCAAGAGAGGTGCAGCATGATGGGATTTTTATAGGGCCTTATTCAAGAACAGATTCCTCAAAATGAAGTTATGAGAATTAAAAGGGTTAAGATTATGCACAATGAGGGGAAATTAGCAAAGACCTCAAGGAGCAGGTGGTATTTGAGTTGAGGCGTGGGGAAGACTGGATTTGTCCATGTTGAGCTGAAGCCAGTGTGAAAGTGAGAGGGATTTTACCAGGTGGAGAAAGTAGCAAGGATGACATCATCCAAGGATCTAATGACTAGTGAGCAAGCTATTTGTTTTTGCTGAAGCATAAAGAATATAAAGGGTAAATTGATTTACAGTTGGAGAAAGCTTTAAACGGTAAAGGCAGGCATAGTCTTAAACTGAATAATCTGGGCCATCGTGCATAGGGTGGTCCTAAGTTGGGGAAGCCAGACGCAAATGAAGAAACTTTTGCCAGTGGTCCAGAAAGGAAGGCAGGTAGTGGGGCTGAAAGGCAGTGAAAGGTAGTAACAGTGGAAACGCAAAGAATCAGTGAACAAAGATTATGGAAATCAGTTTTAAAAGGAAACTAATTATGGAATGTATGAGAGGTAAGGTAAGAAAAGAGAAGATAGTAACTCACATGTTCTACTTATTAACTCCTCTCATCATTATTTAGGAACTAACCTGGTGGCTCAGCAGTAAAGAATCTGCTTACAATGCAGGAGACACAGGAGACATTGTGAGTTGGATCCCTGGGTCAGGAAGATCCCCTGGAGAAAGGAATGACAACCCACTCCAGTATTCTTACCTGGAGAATCCCATGGACCGAGGAGCCTGGTGGGCTACAGTCCATAGCATCGCAGATTCTGACACGACTGAAACGACTGAGCAGGCACCCATGTAGGGGTATTACAGATGTTGAAATGAACTAAATAAATTAAATTATAATGGCATGTGTGCTAAGTCATGTCTGACTCTTTATGACCCTATGGACTGTAGCCCACCAGGCTCCTCTCTCCATGGGATTTTTCAGGCAAGAATACTAGAGTGACTTGCTATGCCCTCCTCCAAGGGATCTCCCCAACCCAGGGATCGAACCCACAACTCCTGAATTGCAAGCAGATTCTTTACTGCTGAGTCACCAGGGAAGCCCAAATACCACCACACTTCAAAGCAAGTCACTTGTTCATTCTTCCACTCCGTAAAACAAATAAAGGAGACACGAACAATTGTGGAATGAATTTGGCTTGAGTCTGAGCTGTGATTTAAAGAAACAGCAATCTGAGCAGGCGATAAGAGGGGCCAGAAGGTGTCTCCATCTAGACCGATTCGTGTATGGAGGAAGACCCCATAAGGAGGGGTGACTGTGAGAGCCTGAGAGCGAACAGAAGAAGGTAAAGTGGCCCTGATGTGGCATTTTTAAATCTGCATTTTACACACAAGGAAATTGAGCCTTAGCATCCTTAAGTTGCATGAACTTGTGTAGCTGGAAAGTAGCTGCTTAAGGATCTATCAAATTTTGATTCCATATCCTATGGGTGTATCTACTAGAGAAATGTGTCATTTTTCTAATTCAGTTCAGTTCAATTCAGTCGCCCAGTTGTGTCAGTCATGCGGCCCCATGGACTGCAGCACACCAGGTTTCCCTGTCCATCACCAACTCCCGGAGCTTGTTCAAACTCATGTCCATTAAGTCAGTGATGCCATCCAAACATTTCATCCTCTGTCGTCCGCTTCTCCTGCTTTCAGTCTTTCCTAGCCTCAGGGAAATTCTAATTACCAACCAAATGTAAAAGGACATACTATGTGCTTTGGGAAAATCTAAACAACCATGATTCATTTTTTTATTTAATTTAATTATTTATTTTTTTTACTGTGCCACACAACTCATCGGATCTTAGTTCCCCAACCAGGGATCAAACCCATGCCCCCTCAGGGGAAGTGCAGTCTTAACCACTGGACCACTAGGGAAATCAAGTATTTCTCCCTTGCTGACCTTTACAGTAAAAATATACTTTAAAAAAGCATGGTAATATGTGAATTTATATGGTGAAAATTATATTCTGTATGAGATAGCTTTCAAACACCATGAAATAAAATACTACATTACTTAGAACTAGAGGCTATTAACCTAATTAGTGTATTAAGCATGAAATATAAATTATTATACTATTTGGCAAAAAAAAAAATTGAAAATAATGGCTAGTTACATTTCAGAATTACACAAATGATACAATTATTTTATCTTATAAATGTTAAGATGACAGGAATATTGTTTAATAAATGGATTAAAAAGATGAGTTTTAGGGAATCCTATCATTTCAATACTACCTTGCTAGAACTGGGCATAAAGCTTTGAGTATAGTTTAAGTTGCCTACTTTGGGGCTGGCTATGGAGAGATGAAGTTTGCCTGACATTTCTCTGTGGTTTATTTCAAGTATTTTCTCTGTCTGCTAACTTAGCATAGACAACAGGCTCAGGAATTCCAGGGAGAGGTTAAGAGGTATAAAGCAGACCAACCACTGCTTACAGTTGTCTTTAGTGAAAAAAAAGTGAACGTGTTAGCTGCTCAGTCGTGTCCGACTCTTTGCGACTCCATGGAATATAGCCCATCAGGCTCCTCGGTCCATGAAATTCGTCAGGCAAGAATACTGAAGAGGATAGCCATGCCCTTCTCCAGGGGAGCTTCCTGACCCAGGGATCTAACTCATGAATAGGTCTTATGAATAGGTCTCCTGCATTGCAGGTGGATTCTTTATCGTCTGAACCACTCAGCAGAAATGAGGCTCAAATTTAAGAATCAAAAACAAAAAGAAAAAAGCCATGGAGCCCACAAAAAGGAGAGCAGAAACCACACTTTTTTTTTTTTTTTTTGGGGGGGAGGAGTCATGTGCAACTGTCCTAAGACAGTCATGGACTGAGGAAATGGTCACTAAACAAAGGAATAAACTACCAGGGAATTCTACTAAGAGACAAATCTAAACATAACCCCAGGGACTCCCCACCACCAAGTGGTAGAATTCAAACTCTATAGCAGAGTAGTGGGGTCCACACCAGCCTGGTCCGTGTGCAGTTGCATCAGTTCAGTTCAGTCGCTCAGTCATGTCCGACTCTTTGCGACCCCATAAACCACAGCACGGCAGTCCTCCCTGTCCATCACCAACTCCCGGAGGCCACCCAAACCCACGTCCATTGAGTCAGTGATGCCATCCAACCGTCTCACCCTCTGTCATCCCCTTCTCCTCCTGCCCTCAATCTTTCCCAGCATCAGGGTCTTTTCAAATGAGTCAGCTCTTCACATCAGGTGGCCCAGGTATTGGAGTTTCAGCTTCAACATCATTCCTACCAAAGAGCACCCAGGACTGATCTCCTTTAGGATGGACTGGTTGGATCTCCTTGCAGTCCAAGGGACTCTCAAGAGTCTTCTCCAACACCACAGTTCAAAAGCATCAATTCTGCGGTGCTCAGCTTTCTTTATAGTCCAACTCTCACATTCATACGTGACCAGTGAGAAAACCACAACCTTGAGTAGATGGACCTTTGTTGACAAAGTAAAGTCCCTGCTTTTGAACATGCTATCTAGATTGGTCATAACTTTCCTTTCAAGGAGTAAGTGTTTTTAACTTCATGGCTGCAGTCACCATTTGCAGTGATTTTGGAGCCCCCCAAAATAAAATCAGCCACTGTTTCCACTATTTCCCCATCTATTTCCCATGAAGTGATGGGACCAGATGCCATGATATTAGTTTTCTGAATGTTAAGCTTTAGCCAACTTTTTCACTCTCCTCTTTCACTTTCAACAAGAGGTTCTTCACTTTCTAGGCACAAGGGTGGTGTCATCTGCATATCTGAGGTTATTGATATTTCTCCCAGCAATCTTGATTCCAGCTTGTGCTTCCTCTAGCCCAGCGATTCTCATGATGTACTCTGCAATTAAGTTAAATAAGCAGGGTGACAATATACAGCCTTGATGTATCCTTTTTTTATTTGGAACTAGTCTGTTGTTCCATGTCCAGTTCTAACTGTTGCTTCCTGACCTGCATATAAGTTTCTCAAGAGGCAGGTCAGGTAGTCTGTTATGCCCAACTCTTTTAGAATTTTCTACAGTTTATTGTGATCCATGCGAAGAGCTGACTCATTGGAAAAGACTCTGATGCTGGGAGGAATTGGGGGTGGGAGGAGAAGGGGACGACCGAGGATGAGATGGCTGGATGGTGTCACTGACTCCGTGGGTGTGGGTCTGGGTGAAATCCAGGAGTTGGCGATGGACAGGGGGGCCTGGCGTGCTGCGATTCATGGGGTCGCAAAGAGTCGGACATGACTGAGTGACTGAACTGAACTGAACTGATTGTGATCCATACAGTCAAAGGCTTCGGCATAGTCAATAAAGCAGAAATAGATGTTTTTCTGGAACTCTCTTGCTTTTTCCATGATCCAGCGGATGTTGGCAATTTGATCTCTGGTTCCTCTGCCTTTTCTAAAACCAGCTTGAACATCAGGGAGTTTGATCCACACAGTCAAAGGCTTTGGCATAGTCAATAAAGCAGAAATAGATGTTTTTCTGGAACTCTCTTGCTTTTTCCATGATCCAGCGGATGTTGGCAATTTGATCTCTGGTTCCTCTGCCTTTTCTAAAACCAGCTTGAACATCAGGGAGTTCACGGTTCACGTATTGCTGAAGCCTGTCTTGGAGAATTTTGAGCATTACTAACGTGTGAGATGAGTGCAATTGTGTGGTAGTCTGAGCATTCTTTGGCATTGCCTTTCTTTGGGATTGGAATGAAAACCGACATTTTCCAGTCCTGTGGCCACTGCTGAGTTATCCAAATTTGCTGGCATATTGAGTGCAGCAGTTTCACAGCATCATCTTTCAGGATTTGAAATAGCTCCACTGGAATTCCATCACCTCCACTAGCTATGTTCGTAGTGATACTTCCTAAGGCCCACTTGACTTTACATTCCAGGATGTCCAGGATGTCACATTCCAGGTGCAGTTGCATGCTTCACCATTAACCCTGTGCTCCATGGTAACAAGTACTTGGGAGATCCCTTAGCTGTACTTGCTTTCCCTCAAAGTCTTCAGTCCCTCATCAATACCCTTTCTTGAAATCATCCATGTTATCTTTTTTTCTCCCTGTTTCCCTTGCTACTATTGCTGTACTTATGAATAGACTCAACTAGAAGTCTCTGTGTTAGACTGGGAACTGAGTCTAACTCTGAATACCCATCACTTACATGGTCTGGCTGCAAATGAGGCCCTGTAAAAGTTCTTTGAATGAAAGAAGGAATGTGGGGGAGAAGGGATACATTTATATGTATGGCTGAGTCCCTTTGCTATTCACCTGAAATTATCACAACATTGTTAATTGGCTATACTCTAGCAAAATAACAAGGTTAAACAAAGGAAAAAAGGAACAAGGACCAAAGTAAGGAAAGAAGTGGAGAGAAACTGTGAAGCTCAACTGGAAAAGGGAACTGTTTTGCAGCTGAGCGTGCAAAGTAGCTACTCTGAAAAGATACGGCTTCTAAAGCCCCTCTTCAACATCTGGAACTGGTTTACATGAGACTAAAACGACTTGGGTTTTGATGAAAAAAATTACCTGTTATTTGGCCCTATGTGAGCTGAAAGAAATGACCATTTTATTAATTTTGTACTAATTTGTAATTTTTCTTTTGAAAATGTCAGACTTGTAGAAAGGTTGCAGAAATAGTACAGCAAATTCACATTCACACAATCCTCTAAATATTAGCATTTACCACTTTTTTTTCTGAGTAATTTAAAAGCAAACTATAGGGATTAAGCCTACTTTATCTCTAAATACTTTGTTGTGTTTCCTAAAAACAAGAAATTATTTTATGTAACTCTGTACATGGGCTTCCCTGGTGGCTCAGTAGTAAAGAATCTGCCTGCTTATGCAGGAGATGCGGGTTCAGTTCTTGGGTCAGGAAGATCCCCAGGAGAAGGAAATTGCAACCCACTTGAGTATTCTTGCCTAGGAAATCCCATGGACAGAGGAACCTGGCAGGCTACAGTCCATGGGGTCATAAAAGAGTCTGACACGACTGAGCGACTAAACAACAACCTCAACAAACTTCTGTACAATAAACAAAATCAAGAGTCTAACGCTGAGACAGTGCTATTATCTAATCCCTAGACCTTCATTCAGATTTTGCCGATTGACTTAGCATCTTTTATAAGAAAGAAAATCCAGAGTCATGTGTTTCATTCAAGTTGTTGTGTCTCTAGCTGTCTTTAATCTGGAACAGTATTTGAGTCTTTTTTTTTTTTTTTGTATTTCAGGACTTTTAAGATCACAGTTCAGTTCAGTTCAGTCACTCAGTTGTGTCCGACTCTTTGCGATTCCGTGAATCGCAGCACACCAGGCCTCCCTGTCCATCACCAACTCCCGGAGTTCACTCAGACTCACGTCCATCAAGTTAGTGATGCCATCCAGCCATCTCATCCTCTGTCGTCCCCTTCTCCTCCTGCCCCTAATCCCTCCCAGCATCAGAGTCCTTTCCAATGAGTCAACTCTTCGCATGAGGTGGCCAAAACACTGGAGTTTCAGCTTCAACTCAGTCCTTCCAAAGAAATCCCAGGGCTGATCTGCTCCAGAATGGACTGGTTGGATCTCCTTGCAGTGCAAGGGACTCTCAAGAGTCTTCTCCAACACCACAGTTCAAAAGCATCAGTTCTTCAGTACTCAGCTTTCTTCACAGTCCAACTCTCACATCCATACACGACCACTGGAAAAACCATAGCCTTGACTAGATGGACAAGCCAATTATATTATAGGATGTCTCTCATTGTGGGTTGGCCTGATGTTTCACACAAATTTACAATTAGGTTTTACACTTTGGGCAGGAATGTTAGAGAAGGGAGGCTGAGGTTTTCTCAGCACTTCACTTCAGACAGCACAGATTCGATTCATGCATTTGCTGATGATGTTAACTTTTTGATCATTTTGTTGTGGGAAGCTTCACATGTTTCTCCACTCTCAGGTTCCCATTTTACCCTCTTTCATGAGTAACTATTCTGTGGAGAAATACTAGGAAATTCTATAAATAATCCTCCTCAAACTTCCACCCCCAACTTCCAGTGTCCATCAAGGATACTTCTCTGAACTGATTTTGATGATGATGGTGGTTGCCAAAAGGTGATTTTCTAATTTCATGCTTTTTTCACCTTTATAAGCTGCCTTTCTATTGTAAGGGAAAGCCTTTCCTTCTCATCAACTTATTTATGGATTCATATTAACTTAAACTCAATGTTTGTGTTAGTTTGAACTCATGGAGTTTTACCCTAGTCAGCAGGTCACAAACTTTTATTCTTATTATTTATTTTGATTCCCAAATGGTCCCAGAGTTGGCTGGTAGAAAACCCTCAGGCTGGCTCCTGAGTCTCCCTGGTTTTTAATGTTTTTCAGTGGCTCTATTTGCCTTTGTATTTGATCTCACTGTTTGTGTGTGTGTGTGTGTGTGTGTGTGTGTGTGTAGTACTCTTTTACCACTTATCACTGAAGGTTTTATTCTTCACAATTAAATTTTATATAGAACAAATCCCAATACCAATTTATGACCATAATTTAACACAGTAAAGCAGTGAATGTAGTTTTTCAAAGTAAACCTGCATTTCCTTTTTTTCCTAACTGCTCCTTTCTTGATCATTTAATTTGTAGATGCAGAAATGGCTCAACTGATAAAAATATATATATAAAATGCATGTATATAACAGTTCAGTTGCTCAGTCATGTCCGACTCTTTGTGACCCCATAGGCTGCAGGATGCCACGCTTCCCTGTCCATCACCAACTCCTGGAGCTTACTCAAACTCATGTCCATCACATGGGTGATATATATATGGGTTCTGTCAACATAGGCAAGGTGAAATAGCAAGTTGAAGAAGTCACCTGGGTCATTATAGTAAAATGCCACTTCTTTCTGTTAATGAAAGAGTTATTAACTTTCTGCTTTGTTCTTGGGGCTAAGAGTGTATGTGTGGGTGCAGGGTGGTGAGCCAAGACGGAAAGGGGTGAGAGGCAGTGTGGCATTGGGCTGCCTACCCCCGAAATCTTAACAGTCTATAATGATAACATGTAAAGAACAGCTGCTCAATAGGGCTTACTCTGCCTCTATGAAAATACAGAGGCCAATATATTTATTTGTATTTATGAATGACATAGGATTTCAAGGTTTCTACAGCTAATTTTTTTTTTTTTTTTGAAGTTTGATGTCTGTAGTTTCTTTTGGAGACAAAGCATTGCAAGAATCTGCCATGCTTTCCTGCTTCCCCAGGGCTCAGGCTTAGGCTGGGAAAGGCGATACACAGACTTTATAATCTGGGTTCAACACTCAAGTTGCATAAACACAGTGGCTGGTGGCCTGTGGTTTCTAGGACAGCTGGCTTGTTCTAACAGTAGTAACCCTCATTCCAGCCTTTCCTTTCCTAAAGATGGATGACCCCCATGTCTCTACTGACCTGGCCTGTAAGGCTAATTTTAAGATAAGTAACGCCTCAAGCAACATATATGGAAGAAATAATACTTATCTTTTATGAATACCTTTTCAAACACTAGAACTTCTTGTGTAAACTCTAGCAGATACAGGCATAAAAATGGGAGTCATGGGTCCTCAGAGGGCCATGGATCCTCCAGCAAGGGTGTCCTGTCTTTGCTGAGCTAACTTCTCCAGCCAAGACTGCCAAGGACATATCCCACAACTGACCCAAGTGAGTCTACGGAGGAAATTCAACAGAGTGCAATTCTCCAAATTATTATCTGGACATAATCGTGTGTTAACAGTTGACTTATATTTAGCTTCCATGGGCTGGGCTTTTTTTTCCATTGGAGTATAGCTGCTTTTCCCTGCTATGGTGGTTCCTGCTGTAGAGCAAAATGAGTCAGACATATATATGTACACATATATATCCCATCTTTTTTAAAAAATTTTTCTTCCCTTTTCAGGTCACCACAGAACATTGAGTAGAGTTCCTTGTGCTTTATAAAAAGTTCACATTAGTTATCTATTTCATACATAGTAGTGGATATATATTGGGGCTTCCCTTGTAGCTCAGTCAGGAGACCCGAGTTTGATCCCTGGGTTGGGAAGATCCCCTGGAGAAGGAAATGGCAACCCACTCCAGTATTCTCGCCTGGAAATCTCATGGACAGAGGAGCCTGATGTATATATGGGCTTGCCTGGTAGCTCAGACAGTAAAGAATCTGCCTGCAACACAAGGGACCCAGGTTCCATCTCTGGGTCGGGAAGATCCCCTGGAGAAGGAAATAGCAACCCACTCCAACATTCTTGCCTGAAGAAGCTCATGGAGAGGAGCCTGGCAGTCTACAGAGTTTCAGAGTCAGACCCGACTGAGCGATTGGGCACACGGCACAGTCTGTATGTCAAGCCCAGACTCCCAGTTCATCCCTTCCCCCTTCCCCCTTGGTATCCATGCGTTTGTCCTCTACCTCTATGCGTCTATTGCTGCTTTGTAAATAAGATCATCCGCAACACTTTTTCTAGAGTGCACATATTTGTATTAGCAAACCATATTTGTTTTTCTCCTTCTGCCTTATCCACTCTGTGAAGTGGTGTTTTGCAGCTTTGCAGCCATGATCGCATATCCCTCCATCCTCTTTCCCTGCTAGCTTGGATTGCTGGAGCTCTATTTCTGTGAGTCTAAGTAGTTCAGAAAGTGGCAACCCGAGAAAAGTCGGGCAACTGAATCCACCTGCTCTCTCAATTGCAGTTGCCTGCGCACCCGCCTGGCAGACCTGCCTGGCAGATCATATACAATTACAGTTGATCAAGCTTGAAAGCACGCTCAGATTTTCAAGCGGAACAGTCACTGGAGTACTTTTCTGTATCGTGTTCTCACCCCAATTCCGTCCCCAGGGGAGGTAGTGCACAGCAACAGTAACCTATCTGCCGTTTCCCTTCAATATTAAGTTTTGCTTTAAACAAAAATGCTCCTGTCTGTACAGTAGGAATGCCTGTCATACATATGGCAACCAGAAGGTGGCGCGATCTTAACATTGACAGAGGGCTGTCAGCTGCACGGTTGAATCCAAGCAGATTTATTCGTGAAGATAATTGTTTCTTGAGCTCTGGACATTCATTTATGGGCTTATATCTGCCCGCAGTGCATACCCATAAACCCCGTCTTATGCCTGGAAACACAACTCTTTGTTTCCATTTTCTTTTTATCCCCCTCCCCTTTTAAAATTAATATTGTTTTGCTTTATACTTTAGAGGACTTGAATATTGCTCTGTGGTAATTTTCCTGTTAGAAGAATTTAGGTATTGAAAGCTAAATGGAGCCTCGTGCTTTGAATTTTGTTTTTGTCTTATTTGTAACCAATTTGCAACATATGAAGAAAATCTAAATTTTATCTTCATTCCTTAAAAGAGTTTCTTTTTAAACGGTAATTAACTCTTTGGTCAAAATAAGCAAAATGAATTACTCACTTGGAATGGGGTGCATGTATAGAATTTTAAAAACATTCTAAATTTCAGATTGCATTTATACCTCAGATTCTATTTTAAGGAAGGAAAATACCAGTGACATTGATTAGTATTTCTCTTTCATTAAGAGAAAACAGACAAGCCTTTGTTTTTTATGAAACTGGTTTCATTACAATGCATCAGAGGCCTTAAGAGTAAAAAAAACATTTAAACAAGTTTTATAGCAATAATGAATGCTGGCAAGTGGGCACCATTTCAATACTCAAAGAAGTACCCTTCTCGAGTTACTCTTCATTTGGGAATAAAACAAGTGTGCATTTTCTTGGTGAGCATCGCTGTGTTTATGACTTCTTTCTTTGTTATTTAAAGCGAGAGTCCAGATTGAAAGTGACCTCTTGATCTTCAATATTCTTCTGGACAGCTCTCCTTACTTATGACCCCCCTGTGCTCCCCACAGTCAGGAATTTCTGCCTAAGCTCTTCCTTTAACTTGGCCTTCGAGGCATTCCCCCCTTCTGCCCCCACCATCTGGCAGGCTCCATGTCCCTGCCCTCTTTCCCCTCTTTCTTCCCAACATGCCTGTCAGAGCACTTCTGAGGGGTGCAGCTCTCTCTAACTGGAACGTTTACTCAGCCCTTACATGCTGGGCGGTAACTAAAATTAGTTGAGCTGAACTGCCATTTGGTTTTGTAGAGTCCAGATAGCAACAGAGAAAGGAAATATATATATATATATATATATATATATATGTATGTATTTTTTATATGTATTATATTATATTAGTGTGTAGGTATACACTGACACTCTTCCCTGGTGGCTCAGTGGTAAAGTATCTGCCTGTTTATGTAGGAGATATAGGTTCTATCCCTGAGTCAGGAAGATTCCCTAGAGAAGCAAATGGCAACCCATTCCAGTATTCTTGCCTGGGAAATCCCATGGACAGAGGAACCTGTGAACTATAGTCCATGGAATCACAAAAGAGTTGGACATGACCGAGTGGCTAAATAGCAACTACAACACACACATATATATGTAATAATAGCATGAATCCTGAGGCAATGGCTAATTCTTGTAGGCATCTCATCCAACCAAGACCACCTCAAAAAAAAAAAAAAAAAAAGACAAATAAACCAGATTCTTCTTTTTAAATTAATTTGTATTGGAGTATAATTGATTACAATGTCATGTCAGTTTCTTTTACGGGAAAGTGAATCAGTTATACATTACATATATCCATTCTTTTTTAGATTCTAATCTCATATAGATCATTGTGTGCTTAGTCAGTCATGTCTGATTCTTGGCAACCCCATAGACTGCAGCCCACCAGGCTCCTCTGTCCATGGAGATTCTCCAGGCAAGAATACTGGAGTGGGTTGCCATGCCCTCTTCCAGGGGATCTTCCCAACCCAGGGATCAAAACCAGGTCTGCCACATTGCAGGCAGACTCTTTACCGTCTGAGCCACCAGGGAAGCCCATATACATCATTAAAGTATTTAGAGTTCCCTGTGCTATACAATAGAGTCTTATTAGTCATCTATTTTTTATATATAGTAGTGTGTTTTTGTCAGTACCAGTCTCTCAGTGTATTCCTCCCCTTCTTTCCCCCCTGCATTTGTTTTCTACCTCTATGACTCTATTTTTGCTTTGTATATAACTTCACTGATACTTGTTTGCTAAGAAAATGGCAAAAATTAGCATCACTGAAGTCAAGTGAGTGAAGTCTATAACTATAGCAGATTCTTCCTTGTTAGACATTTTTCAAGCCTATTTTATAAGTATAAACACGTCACACCTCAGAAAGCCCCAAAGCTTTATCTCATATGTCCTGACCTCCACCTGCCATGCATTAGCAGCAATAATAGCATTTGCTATTTCTCCCAGTTCTATTTCTACTCCTGCCATAAAGAGAAATAGAAGCTTAACCTCATACTGGCTCCCTGACATTTTCATCGTCGCCTCAAGGCTCTGGAACACCCCAGCATATGCCCACTCTGGCAGAGATTGGAGACCGGCAGGCTCAGGAAGGCCATATGGCCAGGAGCCGGCCTGCTGCGCTGGGTCGGATGGGCCTCGGGTGCCCCCAGGCTTAGATCAGGTCTTCCTCTCGAGGGTCACCCTAAGAAGCCCTCTGGGGGTGAAAGTCCAGCCCACGGAGGGCTGAGAATAGTTACTTCAACCTGGACATATTTCAAGAATCTATGTTAATCCAGCTGAATTGTCATTCCTGTGGCTCATGAATTAGAGCCTTTTCTGCTCTAGGATAACTGGTGATGACTCTTTTTTTAAAAAATTGGAATAAAATTGCTTTACAATGTTGTGTTAGCTTTGTACAACGAAGTGAATCAGCTAACTGTATGTATGTATATATATATATATATATATTCCCTTTGTCTTGGACCTCCCTCCCACCTACCCTTCATCTCACCCATCTCGGTCATCACAGAGCTGAGCTCCCTGTGCTATGCAGAGCTTCCCACTGGCTGTCTATTTTAGTAGATGATGCAGGTGGTGCTAGTGCTAAAGAACCTGCCTGCCAATGCAGGAGATGTAAGAGTTGCAGGTTCGATCCCTGGGTTGGAAAGTTCCCCTGGAGAAGGAAATGGCAACCCACTCCAGTATGCTTGCCTAGAGAATCCCATGGACGGAGGAGCCTGGAGGGCGACAGTTCATAGAGTCACAAAGAGTCTGAAGCAATTTAGCATGCACGCATTCACGCACTTATATATGTCACACAGTAGTCAATATATGTCAATCCCGATCTCCCAGTTCATCCCACCCTCTCTTTACCTCCCATGTCTACATGTCCACTCTGTATATCTGTGTCTCTATCCCTGCCCTGGTGATAGACAGGGAGGCCTGGTGTGCTGCGATTCATGGGGTCGCAAAGAGTCAGACATGACTGAGCAACTGAACTGAAATGATTCCTGCCCTGCAAATAGATTTATCTGTACCATTTTTTTAGATTCCACATATATGTGCTAAATAAGATACCTATACAATGGAATATTATTCAGTTATGAAAAGGAATGAAATTGGGTCATTTGGAAAGATGTGGATGGACCTAGAGTCTGCCATACAGAATGAAGTAAGTCAGAAAGATTATTTACTTCCATAGGAGGAAAGGCAGAGACAGCTGCCACTCTTCCCTGACACAGCTGGGGATCTTCAGGACTCGAGTTTTCCTCCTCCTCCCCAAATGTATAATCCCAACAGATGCATACCCTCTCCCAGATGAAGGATCAAGTTTCAGGTTTCTTTTCTGGGCATCAGCAAGTGCTCAATAATTTTAAAGAGATCAAATAATAAATTCTCGGGTTTTTGGAGTTAAACATGGAAGTGGAATTTCATCCTGAAACTTCCCTTCTGGTCCCTCTCCTCTCTTCTCTACATCGTACAGGTCCTGCCTTTCCATTTCTCTCCAGTGTCTACATCAGCAGTGACATCTCTCCAGTTTGGGAGGTTGGGTGGAAAATTGTACCATAGATCACACAAAGGTCACCTAAGTTCTCATATTGTTTCCTTAATAAGCATAATGATTCAAGTCAATTCATTTTAAACTTCAAAATTGCAGAATATGGCAAATTATGTTGATGTAAAATGAAGATGGCAAACCAGATCTAGAAAGAAAAATTAAGAGTGAAATGGAAACTGGAAAAAATGTGACACTCAGAAGATAAGAAAGAGCTAGAGAGCATGAACTGTGATAACTGTGTGCTGAAGAAAAATGTGAGTTTTAGGCCAGTGAGTTTTTTAATACTTACAGTTTACTCATTTATTGATTTTTCTGCCTTTTTTTTAAACCAATTTTATTGACATATGGCTTCCCTGGTGGCTAAGTCAGTAAAGAGTCTGCCTGCAATGTGGGAGACCTGGGTTCAATCCCTGGGTCAAGAAGATCCCCTGGAGAAGGAAATGGAAATCCACTTCAGGATTCTTGCCTGGAGAATCCTGTGAGCAGAGGAGCCTGAATGGCTACAGTCCACAAAGAGTGGGACACGACTGAATGACTAACACTTTCACTTTCATTGACATATTGCACTGGATTCATTTTAGGCATGCAACACGGTGATTTGATATATTGAGAAATGATCATAACAACAAAATTTTTGTTTATTCCCCATAACCACCAGTGATTTTTTTCTCACTTTTTAAAAAATTGAAGTATAGCTGATTTACAATATTATTTGTTTCAGATGTACAGAATAGTGATTCTGTATTTTTATAGATTGAACAGCTTAATAATACAGCATTTTATAGATTTGCAGTTCAGTCACTCTGTTGTATCCGACCTTTGCAACCGCTTAGACTGCAGCACACCAGGCTTCCCTGTCCTTTACTATCTCCTGGAGTTCGATCAAACTCATGTCCATTGAGTTGGTGATTCCATCCAACCATCTCATCCTCTGTCATCCCCTTCTCCTGCCTTCAATCTTTCCAAGCGTCAGGGTCTTTTCTAATGAGTCAGCTCTTCGCATCATGTGGCCAAAGTAGATTACACTCCATTAAAAATGTTATAAGATAATGGCCATAATTCCCTGTGCTATATAAGACAAGGAAGTTCCACCCTATATACAAACAAGTTCCATTCCAAGAATATGTTCATAAGCCCAACAAAGTTAGCCTAGGTACCCAACTAACACAATTGCTTATACCATACTGTACTGTAATAGGGTTATAATACTTTGCATACAAATAATATATAAAAGACAAATATAAAAAATAAAGAAAATGTTTTTAATCTTACAGTACTATACCTTGGAAAGTAGAGTAGTACAGTGCAAGAGCTGGCACACAGAGGCTGCCATTGCATGAACAGGCAAGAAGAGTTACTGACTGGAGGAGAGAGAGGATGTGGAAGAAGGTAGAGCTGAAGGATGGTCAGCAATAGGAGATGGAGGGCAATCTCAAATTTCACTCATGGCTGGTGCTGATGGAACTCATCTGCACATCTTTGAAAATTCACAACTTGATGGCTTGTATGTAGGGGAATTACTATATATCCTTGTTGCTTATATGCATCTGAGTTTGTATCTCTTAGTCTTTTGCCTCTAACTTGCCCCTAGCCCACTCTTTTCCCACTGGACCAGTAGTTTTTTGTTTTTTTTTTTTCAAACCTTGGCTGCACTTTATTTTTTGCTTATTTTTTAAAATTGAAGTATTGTTGATTTACAATGTGTTAATTTCAAGTGTATAGAAATTTTTTTTGAAAGGGCTACTTTTCAGTCTGTGCTGCTGCTGCTAAGTCACTTCAGCTGTGTCCGACTCTGTGTAACCCCATGGACAGCAGCCCACCACGCTCCTCTGTCCACGGATTCTCTAGGCAAGAGTACTGCAGTGGGTTGCCATTTCCTTCTCCATCTGAAAACTGTTAGGGAGATTATAAGAAATAATAGGTGAAAATATTTTGGATCTGAAAGCAGCATACTATAAACTCTCATAAATATTTGGTCCATAAAATTATCCAGGCAAGAACACTGGAATGGTTTGCCATTTCCTTCTGCAGGGGATCTGCCTAACCCAGGGATGGAACACGGGTCTCTTCATTGCAGACAGATTCTTTACCATCTGAGCTTCCAGGGAAGCCTCTCGTAAAGGTTATCTGTCCCCCCTCCCCACCTTGTGGACAAATCAAGATTCTAAAGATGTCATAGTGTCACAAATTAATTTTTAATACCGAATTTAATTTTTATATTTAACACAATCACAACAGAGATCCCAGTAGTACTTGGAGTAAAAATAAATTCATAAAACTATTGAATGAACCTAAAAGAATTTTAAAAATGAGAAACATTTCCAAAAAGATGAATGATTCAACCAATGTATTTGTTTTTTCTAAAGCAAGACTTCATGACAGCAATAAAGATGAATGACAGAGAAATCAGCAAATTGCATTTGTCGTCATTCAACAGACCTAGATAGCTTCTTTTACAATAAAGAAGCATTAAGTACCAAATCTCATTTTAAAATAACTATTTGGAGATGTCTTGGTGGCCTTTCCGGCCACTATATACCAAGCACTACATGAAATATCATTTCCCCCTGCAACACTGTCAGATAGTAAAGCACTGGGAGCTCAGCTCGGTGCTCAATGGTGACCTGGATGGGTAGAATGGAAGGGAAGTCCAAGAAGGAGGCGCTTCATTGTACAGCAAAAACTAACACAACATTGTGAAGCAATTATACTCCAATAAAAAATATTATGAGGAAAAAAGAAATGCAGTCTCTGGCTTCACAGGGGAGCAGACATCTTCCCTGCCTTGATAGCTCTCCCTCCAGTGGGAGAGCCTGACTCCCCAGCAGGTTTTCCTTTTGACGGTGAAATCATTTTAGTCACCCTCACCTGGCACTGTGAACCATAATAAATATGAAGTGGATTGGAAAATTAAATGTAAAACTTGTAATCAAAATATGCTTGAATAAAGTACAGGTGACTATTTATCTCTTGGGTTTCCCAAGGGGTGCTGGTGGTAGAGAACCTCCTTGCCAATGCAGGAGACTTAAGACATGCAGGTTTGATCCCTGGGTTGGGAAGATCCCCTGGAGAAGGGAAGGGCAGCCCACTCCAGTATTCTGGCCTGGAGGATCCCCATGGACAGAGGAGCCTTGTGGGCTACAGTCTATAAGGTCATAAAGAGTTGGACACTACTGAAAGGACTTAGCACACATTTAACTTGGGTTTATAAAGGGCTTTTAAAAAAAAGTTCACTTCCTGCTCCCACCATTTTTATTGAACTATTATTGTTATATAACTTGTGTCAATTTAAGGTGTATAAGGTGATGATTTGATATCCATATATATTGCAGAATGTTACTACACTAAGGTTTATTAACACCTCTATCCTCTCATATAATTTCCATTTTTATAAAGGACTTTTAAATATAAAAGGAAAGGAAAATTGATGGCCTATGCTAAATTAAAAAATTAACATATATGCAAAAATATCATAAAAAATAAAAAGGCCACTGACAAATTGGGAGGAATATTCAGAGCAAATATAACAGGCATAGGCTCAATATCTTAAACGTAGAAAGAATATTTGAGATTAGAAAAAACCCTCAATGTGCCAACAGAAAAGTGAGCAATGGATATTAACAATTAAGGATTCTTAAAAATTAAAATTAATACATTGGGCAATATATATAGGAAAATGTTCAGCTGCACTAATAATCAAATAAGTACAAACTAAAACAATATTTTCAACTACCTAGTTATTAAAGAGTTTTAAATTTCATGAAGTAGGTGCTGCTGCTGCTGCTAAGTCACTTCAGTCGTGTCCGACTCAGTGTGACCCCATAGACGGCAGCCCACCAGGCTCCTCCATCCCTGGGATTCTCCAGGCAAGAACGCTGGAGAGGTTGCCATTTCCTTCTCCAATGAAGTAGGTGAGATAGCCATATGTTCTGATAACCAGCAGGCAAAGATGCAACAGAAAAGGACTTTCTTGATGTGACTTGGCAGCATACATATCTTTTTTTTTAAACAAGTGGATTTTTGAGCAAGTGGATCATCTTATGAAATCTATTCCAAGCAGTGAGTTAAATTTTAAGGCAAAAGTGAGTGAAAATTGCTTCCTGTCCAACTCTTTGCGGCCCCATGGACTATAGCCTGCCAATCTCCTCAGTTCAGTTCAGTTCAGTTTAGTCACTCAGTCGTGTCCGACTCCTTGCGATCCCATGAATCGCAGCATGCCAGGCCTCCCTGTCCATCACCAACTCTCGAAGTTCACTCAGAGTCGCGTCCATCGAGTCAGTGATGCCATCCAGCCATCTCATCCTCTGTCGTCCCCTTCTCCTCCTGCCCTCAATCCCTCCCAGCATCAAGGTCTTCTCCAGGGAGTCAACTGTTCGCATGAAGTGGCCAAAGTACTGGAGTTTCAGCTTTAGCATCATTCTTTCCAAAGAAATCCCAGGGTTGATGTCCTTCAGAATGGACTGGTTGGATCTCCTTGCAGTCCAAGGGACTCCCAAGAGTCTTCTCCAACACCACAGTTCAAAAGCATCAATTCTTTGGCACTCAGCCTTCTTCACAGTCCAATTTTCACATCCATACATGACCACAGGAAAAACCATAGCTTTGACTAGACGGACCTTCGTCGGCAAAGTAATGTCTCTGCTCTTCAGTATGCTATCTAGGTTGCTCATAACTTTTCTTCCAAGGAGTAAGTGTCTTTTAATTTCATGGCTGCAGTCACCATCTGCAGTGATTTTGGAGCCCAAAAAGATAAAGTCTGACACTGTTTCCATTGTTTCTCCATCTATTTCCCAAGGAGTGATGGGACCGGATGCCATGATCTTCGTTTTCTGAATGTTGAGCTTTAAGCCAACTTTTTCACTCTCCGCTTTCACTTTCATCAAGAGGCTTTTTAGTTCCTCTTCATTTCTGCCGTAAGGGTGGTGTCATCTGCATATCTGAGTTTATTGATATTTCTCCCAGCAATCTTGATTCCAGCTTGTGCTGCTTTCAGCCCAGCGTTTCTCATGATGTACTCTGCATAGAAGTTAAATAAGCAGGGTGACAATATACAGCCTTGACATACTCCTTTTCCTATTTGGAACCAGTCTGTTGTTCCATGTCCAGTTCTAACTGTTGCTTCCTGACCTGCATACAGATCTCTCAAGAGGCAGGTTAGGTGGTCTGGTATTCCCATCTCTTTCAGAATTTTCCACAGTTTATTGTGATACGCAGTCCATGGAATTCTCCAGGCAAGAATACTGGAGTGGGTAGCCATTCCCTTCTCCAGGAGATCTTCCCAATCCAGGGATTGAACCTGGTTCTCCTGCACGGCAGGCAGATTCTTTACCATCTGAACCAACAGGAAAGACCCAAATTTTAAGGTGAAGATTTTCTTATAAAGTGAAAAATAAGATATGACTTCAATGTACACAGAGAAAAATCTACATATTTGTTTATACCTCCATAGGGGGAGGACTATGTTTCCACTGAAAGTATTCTTAAATAATTTGGGGAAATGATCGTAAGATGAAGTAAAGTGACTATAGCAGGCCAAAGTTATCTGACAAGACTCCAATTGTGAAATGTAATTATAGAAAAAAGAAGATTGGATGATTTTGATTTTTTATACTTTATTTTCTGAAAAGTTTACAAAAAAGCATATCTTCATAATCTAAAGAGGCATTAATGTTTTTTGTGCACTTACTTTTTCTACTTCTAACAACTCTCCAGTGTGAAAGATGTGTAGAGATAAAAAGTAAAGATGAATACAATTAAAATATAGGTATGATCAAGAAATTTAGAGGTCATTAGCATGAAGACAGAAATACATTTAGTTATGAAGTGTGGGAGGGAAGTGAGAAGAGCTAGGAAAGGAAAAAAATCAAGGTGAAGAAACAAACTAAGATACCAATACTTTGACATGAGTAATATTCCTGGGTCACACCCCAAAATCACTGAGCCCCTAGGCTTCAGAAGGCATCTGGATTGAAAAGTGACTCATCATTTAAATTCTCACACCTTAAAACTAGAAGCTGAACTCTGAGTATTTTTCCTGAGCCAGCAGAATGAAGCCGATGCTCTGGTTTTAAGTAGCTGTTACCAAAGCAATACTACCCTGGGGGCGAGTGAAAGCCAGTCCTCTTCCAGGGCCAGAGGTCCCCACCTGTGTCAACATTAATTCCTCATTGCTGGTCTGACAATCTGAGGACTCCTCTGTCCTGAAACCTGAAAACTGTCCCTACAGAGCCCGTCATTCCTGTGCTGTTCTGATGGTTTATGGGCTGTCTACGCCTGTCTTGACACTCTGTGGTCAGCTGGAGACCAGGAACGTGGTGGTCACTCCAGAGACGGAGGCCGCTGTCTGCTAGAGTGGTTGCTTTAATGTTGGAATATGAGCTCTCTGTCACCAATCTGATGTGTCATTTTTTTTTAAGATAGAGCTAGAAACCTTGATTTTAAAGATGATAAATCTCTCTCCTCTTAAAATTGGGAATTAATTGAAAATATTTAAGATTTGTGCTGGGCAACTCTTTGGGGGCCAAACAGAACATATCTGCTGGTGTCATCCAGCCCCAGGGCTGCAATTTGAGGCTTCTGTTCTACGGCATCAGTTCAGTTCAGCTCAGTTCAGTTCAGTTGCTCAGTCGTGTCCGACTGTTTGCAACCCCATGAATCGCAGCATGCCAGGCCTCCGTCCATCACCAACCCCCGGAGTTCCCTCAGACTCACATCCATTGAGTCAGTGATGCCATCCAGCCATCTCATCCTCTGTCGTCCCCTTCTCCTCCTGCCCCCAATCCCTCCCAGCATCAGAGTCTTTTCTAATGCATCAGGTGGGACTAAATAGTCTTCATCCTAAAAACAATGTGCCAGACTCCGAGAGGGAGCAGAGTTGTAAAGATGAATAAAACAATTTCTCTGCCTTAAGGAAGTTTTACGTCTAGCATAGGAGACAGATCTTTAAGAAGGAAGTCATAAGACAATCGTGTGGTGCTGATGCAGAGAAGAGAAGCAAGTGCTGCCTGACACAGAGGTGATTTTGTCCCGGAGAAATCAAGAAGGGCTCAGTGGAGGAGGTGGCACTAGATTTGAGTATGCGCTGTAGTTCCCAAACAGAAGGGACCACACTAGGAGAGTGCGGTTTACTCCTGGAGGGAAAGAAGTCATCCAAGCTGAAACAAAAGGAAGCCTTTTGTGATCAATGACAGATTTCTTAGAGGACGAAAATATTTCCTTCCTGGATAAGCGAAAGCAGGAAAATGGTGGACAAAAGAAGTGGATGATGTTTAGGAGAGAGAAAATAATAATAAAAGAACCTGAAAAGAAAATGTGGAAGGATGAGAAGCCGCATGAAACAGAATGGTCACCTGAGGGAATTCAGTAATAGATGTGAGCTTGTATTGATTTCCAGTGACGCCTGAAAATTCTGACATTGTCTGGACACTTGATTCCTTGTGGAAGAAGGGTGGGCAGTTTGGTAAATGATGGGTGACTCAGACGCAACTGTTTATTTCTTCTCATGGGGAGGAATCGGAGATCGAAATATTAATACCAAGAGCTTTCTCCTAGGATGATGACGATAATTAGTGGCGCATGGCAGACTGTAAATGCTTAATAAGTTGGTTATAACATTATCCTGTTTTCCATGTTGAGCTATTTGGGGGACAAACTTTTCACTTAATGTCCTAATTAAGTAACCCCAATCAGATATTTGTGGCATTAATCCTTTGGTTGCTCTAGCAGTGCTCCAGAAGGCATATTATCCTTGACTGGCTCACCCTGTGTACTGCACACTCAGTACACAGAAAAGAAGACATATTTGGATAGATGTGGTTACTCTGTTCTTACATACAATTAGCTCATAATTATCCTTCAAGGCAAATACGATTACCCTTTTCATTCCACACATAATTCTTAGGTTGAATATTGCCAAGTTGGGACTTGAGTTCCATTTCAAGGCTTCCCTTGGTGCTAATTTTAACCTGAATTATCTGGATAAAAACATCTATGAGACAAGATAGGGACATGCAGTATGATTTTCCCTGAACACTAACTCCTCCAGAAGAGAAAAATGCTAGTCCCCAGGTATGCTATACTGGTCAAGATGGGCTAGGTTATGTTGCAGTAACAAATTATCCTAAAACCCCAGATGCTTAATGTAACAAAAGTTTATTTCTTATTTATATTTCATGTGCCAAAGGCTCCATTCACTCAGATTTCCCTGATCACAGCAGCAAGAGGAAGGGGATGTGGTGACTTCGGGTCTGTCTCTTAAAGCTTCTGTCCAGAGATCACCCAATCACTGCTATTGCATTGGCTAAAGCAAGTCATGTTGCCCTAACTTCAAAACTGGCAGGGAATTGCAACCTTATCATACACCTAGAAGGAGAGAAGAAATGGAATATTTATAAACAGCTCTAATGATTATTCTTGGTATAATCCCTGGCGAGAGAAGTTTCCTCTTCAAGTTATTGCAAAGTGAAGCTAGTAGGTACTGGGAAATGAGATGGGTCATTTCATCCATGCCCCAAGTCATCTTCACTCAAGAGATGGGACTTAGGGGTACAAAAATGAGCAGTTTACCCTTTTTTTTCTCGAGAAGTTTACAAACCAGTGGCAGGGAGAGAAAGAATGATAAGCGTAAGTAATCACAGTATTTTCTCATAATTACTGGGATGAAGAGAAGCACATGGGATCATGGGAAAGGGAAAGGATTTACAAGGTACATAGAGGATACAGGACTTCCCTGGTAGCTCAACTGGTAAGGAATCCGCCTGCAATGCAGGAGACTCCGGTTTGATTCCTGGGTCGGGAAGTTCCTCCTGGAGAAGGGATAGGCTACCTACTCCATTACTCTTGGGCTTCCCTGATGGCTCAGACAGTAAAAAAAAAAATCCGCCTGCAATGCAGGAGACCTGGGTTTGATCCCTGGGTTGGAAAGATCCACTGGAGGAGGGCATGGCAAACAACTCTGGTATTCTTGCCTGGAGAATTCCATGGACAGAGGAGTCGGAAGGCTACAGTCCATGGAGTCTCAAAGAGTCAGACACAACTGAGCGACTAAGCAAAGCACACAGCATGGAGGATAAAAATGAGAGCAGTTGCTGATCAATGAGTTATTGAGCATGAAGGAGACAAACCTTGGATGATTTCCAGGTTTCTGATTTGTTAACTGGATATACATTGATATACATTAATCAAGAAAAGAATCACGGGGATAAGAATGACTTAGGGCAGTAGTAAGGAGAATGCATGAATTTTGCTTGATCCAAGTTGTTCTTAAGTACTGAAGAGGTTCAAACAGAGATGTTCAGCAATTATTTAAACTTAGAGTTCTGAGCCAGAGAGAGCTGTTTGCATTTAGTGATTATTGTTGTTTAGTTGCTAAATTGTGTCCAACTCTTTGTGACCTTATGGACTTTAGCCTGCCAAGCTCCTCTCTCCATGGGATTTCCCAGGCAAGAGTACTTGAGTAGGTTGCCATTTCCTTCTCCAGAAGATCTTCCTGACCCAGGGATCAAACCCATGTCTCTTGTATTGGCAGGCAGGTTTTTTTTAAAACCACTGAACCCCTTGGGAAGCCTGCTGAGCAGCTACCTATTGAGCAAGTACTCTCTGATGTGCTTTGCAGGAAGTTATGGATACAAAAGTCTGTAAAACATAATCCCTGCCACTGAAGAGTTGCAGCTAGAGCAAGCAACAGACACGTGAATAGCTAATTGCCTTGCAAGATGGCCCCTGTTAAAAGAGATGTGCAAAGTGCTCTGGGAGAACAACAGACCTTCTAACTCAAGCTTAGAAGGGTGATGGTGTTATTCAAGGAAGTCTTCTTGGAAGTGATGCTTAAACTGAGTGTCCAGAGTTGGATAGAAACTCTTCGGGTATAGTGAAGTGCAGCACTCTAGAGTTTAGGAGTTTGGTGGGCTACTACTATGGGCTGCAAAGAATCGGATATGATCTGATTGAGTGAATGAGCATATGTACAGTTTATGTGGTCATAATTTCTGGATTCAGATCCTGGGTCTCTTCTTTCTGAGCAAGTCACTTAAACCTCTCTGTTCCTTGGTTTTCCATCTCTAAAATGAAGATAATAATAGTTCTATAATATCTATATGAAAGTATTTCTGAGGATTAAATGCAATAACGGTATGTATCAAGAGCAAGGTATAGCACCAGATATATAGTAAGTGCTCAGTAAACATGATTATTATGTTTATTATTTGCAGAGATAGGATGGCAGAAGGATATTACAGACAACAGATATACCAAAACAGATGTTTATGAAATCATAACAGCTGGGTTATTTTAATAGCTCTAAGCAGTTTAATATTGCCAGAGCTTAAAGTGTGAAGCAGGAAATAGCAAGAAAGGAACCTGGGGAGGCCTTCATAGGGGAGATAACACAGCCTTGAGAATTATTAGACAGAGAGTCATGGCTACTTAGGGACATTAAGAAAAGGAGATGATGATATTTCTGTGGTTAAGAACTTTTCCTAGCAGCTGTTTGGAACTGTAGGAAAAAAGAATAGAAGTTTAAACACTCAAGGTGTAGACTGTAATTTTTGTCCATCAGGAAAGGATTAAGCCTGAATTAGTCAGTAACTGTGGGGAGAGAGCAGAGAGAAGAGACTAAGAAATATGTAGGTGGTAAAATCAGCAAATTCTGTGATTAGATATGGCCAGGATGAAGGAGAAGGATGTTTCTCACATTTCTTCCTTGGGTACCAGGAAAATGTTAGTGCCACCAACTGTGCCACAACACAGGAGAAATACCCAGTTTTGGCAGAGGATGCTGTAATTATGAAGCTTGAATGTGAAATCTCTCAATTTGAGCTTGGGAGACATTTAGAACTGCAGATAAATAATTTGTATGTCGATTGTATGTATCCTCCCAGTAAAATTAGGAGAGTGGGTGGTCTTTAGGAGCATGTGTCAACAGGAAAGGCCAGTGGGCTGAAGATAAAACTGGTAAATCCTGACATTTAAAAGATGGGAAAGGAAGAGGAATTCATGCAGGAAAACTAAAGCAATGGTAAGAAATGGCAAAGAGATTTTTTTTTAAATAGGAAAGTCTGTTTATACAGGAATTGAGGGAATAGCTCCTTATTTAATCAACCAATAAATACTTTAAGCATCCATTCTGCCCAGCACTAGAGCTTATAGAGGCATATTCAGAAAAAAAAGTATGAATAAAGTGAACTGACAATTGTCCATTACATTTAGTCATGAACAGTTTTATTGATGACCTAAATAGGAGCAACTTCTGTGAAGTGTGGAAAGCAAAAGGGCTGAACAATACTACAAAGAATGAAGGTCAGGTGAAGAAGAAATGATAAAGTAGATAAGTCGTATATAAACATTCAGATGAAAATACGTAGTGAACAGAGAAGAATACCAAGAGCAGAAGCCTGGGACAAGTGAACAAAGAGAAGACGATGCAGAAGACAGAGAGGGTTTCAACAGATTTAGATTAAAAATGTGAAAGGGGCTGCATAGTGGAAGGCATAGGGAGAGAATTCTTAAAATTAAGGAATAATAATTCATTTCAGATAGTATAACTTTTCTTTCTTTCTTTCTTTCTTTTTTTTTTTTTAACAATTTCTGTTTCTCTTCCAAGAACTTTTATCTTTCCATTAATTTCAAGTGTGTTTTTCCTTATCTCATGGAACTTACATATAATAGCTGTTTTAAAATCTTCATCTGATAGTTGTGTACATCTGGGTCATCCCAGTTGTCAATTATTCATTCCCTTTGAAATTAGTCATATTTTCCTAGTTCTTGGTAATTTGAATAATTTTTTACTGTATCCTAGAAATTTTTAGTTTTATGTTGTTTAGAGTCTAGATTCTGGTTAAATCCTCGAGAGAATGTTGATTTTTGTCTGTTACTTTTACCAGGCACACAACCCATAGTTTTCAGATGGGAATTTCTGCCTTGTATTCCAGGGATGAAGGTTCCAATGCCAGTTCAATTGTCAAAACTTTGATATTCTACTTTGGGTCTGTTGTGAGCATGTGCCACTCAGCAGTAAGCCTGAGACCTGGGTGATAGTGTAAAATAAAGGTCAGTGCTCAAAGTTTTGTGAGATGTTGTGCACCTTTGGATCTAACTTAACTACAGCTCATGAGTAATCCTGAAAGTTATATTCATTCATTCAGAAAATTAGGGAACCCCCTCTCCAAATTGCTTCTCCCCAGGACTCCTCTCACATTCTCTCGTTGCAAGAGATTCCTTTCAAGAGCCTCTGGCCAAAGGATGGAGTTTATCTTGGAGTTTCGCCTGCATCTGCTGCCTCTGCTTAATTCCCATGACTGTGGCCACCCTAGACAAACTGAAGAGAAAAGAGTTAATAATAAGAAAATAAATTTAAAACATAGAGAAAGAAATAGGACTTCCATATTCTCTGATTGCAGGGGCTGTGTATGCATGTGTGTGTGCTCACAAAGTGTCTGACTCTTTGCGACCCCATGGACTGTGGCCCGCCAGGCTCCTCTGTCCATGGGATTCTCCAGGCAAGAATACTGGGGTGAGCTGCCAGTTCCTCCTGCAGGGGAGCTTCTCAAACCAGGGATGGAACCTGCATCTCCTGCATTGGCAGGCAAGTTCCTTATTACTGAGCCACTGGGAAGCCTTGAGTGCAGGGGCTCCTTTGTCCAGTTCCTAAAGCCAAAGGACACAGCCCATTTGTTTAAGCTTACAGTGCCACCCATACCATGGACTCCACTGGGAACCCACCCTTGACAAGCCATGAGAGGAAAAACGACAAATGGCAATTTCCCCCATATTTCTCAGTTCACAGAAGTTTATATTCCAGCCTTCTGGCCAGAAAGACAGAATTTATCTCAGAGTGTTAAATGTCCATGGCATTGCCATATCAGTATATTTGACTCCCCTCAACAATCTACCTGCTTTTTGTTTATTTTTCAGAGTTCTCAGACATCTATTCTATATTTTGAACAATGACTGTAGCTCATAGTCACTATGGAGAAAGAACTGTAGTGGGCTTACTGCAGCCGAGCTGCACCAGAAGTTCCCAGAAGTAAATGAAATACCAAGAGAAAAGTGGGCAAAATTTAAAGTCTGAACATTGTTTGTTTTGCTGGTTCTTAGAAAGTTATTGGAAGCTTATGTAAATGCAATGGAGTGGGGGCCAGAAACAGGATTGCAGTGCAGTGAAGAGTGAATAGGAGTGGAGAAGAGGGGATTGACATAAATGACCAAGACTGGCTGTGAAGGGACTCCCTGGTGGTCCAGTGGCTAAGACTCTGTGCTTCCGGTGGAGGGGGCCTGGGTTTGATCCTTGGTCAGGGAACTAGATCCTGCATGCTGCAACTAAAGGTCTCAGGTACAGTAACTAAGACCTGGTGTGGCCAAATTAATTAATTTTTGAAAAAGAGATTGTTTGTGGGAGAAGATGAGAACAAGAGCAATAGGAGAGGTGGATAAAGACAGCAACATCATTCAAGAAGAGAGGATAGAGTAAATGTCCAAAGAAAAAGTCAGCTGATCAGTTTGGTGGTGGTAAAATGAGGTAGTTCTGTTTGATTTTCTATTTCCTCCTGAGATACAATATGTGAAGTTATCAGCTGAGAATTAGAAGAGGGAGGAGTTGTTGAAGGTCCAAGAGGAGAGACATGCAATAACCATTTTAGTAAGAAAGAGGCTTAACTTTTCAGTGAAATTGTAGGCTTGAGGGGTAGTAAAGAGGGCCCTCTCTCTTTTGTGGTGCTAACCTGAAAAATCAAATTCATCCATTCTACCAACTCCATACTTTCTTGCCTTCTGGTTCTGTAGTGGCTTTCACCTCCAACCCACATCTACTTGGCCCCAGTCTGTACCCTCTGGTTATCCATGTCTGAGTCCTACCTGAGAGAATGAGGCAGGCTTTTTGGAGACAATCTGAGGATGAGAGGCAGTAAGGATCAGATCAAGCAACAGAAAGGTTACCTTCAAGGTTATTCAGAGAATCATAGCATCATAGACGAGAGAAGAAAGCAGTAGGTAATGAGAAGATTTCTGCTCCCAGACTAGAAGGAAATTAATCAGCCACCTAACTGAAGGTGCTTAAATGATGACGTAAATGGATGAAAATTTAAAAGACTCTAATATATCAATCCAGGATTTAAAGTGAGGAGTGAAGCAGGATGAATCAGGAGGTACAAAATCTAAACCAATGGAACATAATGACTGTAATTAACACAGATGGAAAAAGAAAAAAGAAAAATGATGAGGATCTAGATGATCTTTCTTTAGTGAGGAGGAAAACTTCCAAATAACAGGTAGAACCACCAACTCAGAACTGCTTTGCCTCTAAAATAAAGTCATAATGTTCTACTCTCTGGCTATAATTTTTTACTGTTATTGTTAGGGGAAGCACACTGATTGAAACTGCCCACCCTGGCCAGGCACCATAGTAACCAGTTAAATGAGTAGTTTTATGACAGGAGATCCTGATAAGGGATACGGAACTAATAAGCCACCACCAACTGGAAGAGTTCAGGAAAGGTTTAAAAGAGACACTGCGTGTCCATCCACTTCCCAGAATGCCTCTCACTAGCATCCATCTTGGCTGAGTGATGTGTGCGCCACCAGAAAAGACTCTGAATTAGAATGATTGACCAAAGACCACCTGGAAACTAATCCCATCACCCTGAAACCCGAGACTGTGAGCCACGCGGCAGAGCAGTTCTCCTGGGTTCCCTTACCCTACTGCTCTCCACCCGGGTACCCTTTCCCAATAAAATCTCTTGCTTTGTCAGCACATGTGTCTCCTTGGACAATTCATTTCTGAGTGTTAGACAAGAGCCCAGTTTTGGGCCCTGGAAGGGGTCCCCCTTCCTGCAACATTATCATACCTGCCCTTCATCTTCATCAGTTGTTTTAATTCCACAGTTTAATCCCACGTGGTTCTCAGTGGATCGGCCCATTCTCACAGCTCTTGTTTAGTCCTCATCTATAAACACTGGCCTTTCATTTCAGCCTCTCTTCCTTGGCATCCACAAATCTCAGAAACCATTTCCTTCTTTCCATCTGTCTTGACAGCCAACCTCCTTCAACACTTAGTTCAGGCCAGTGCTTTGACCTCTCCCCTCTGACTCAAGCATTAAGCGTGGCTGAAATGCCTTCACAATAAGCCCCTGATTGGCTGTTCTTGTGTTTTCCACCCTCACACTTAGTTCAGAGCATCATCTCCTTTGTCTACTGCACCAGCTTTCAGACCAGCCCCTTCCTTATACTTTTGTTTAAAGATTTTTTATTTTTGATATAGACCATTTTAAAAGTCTTTACTGAATTGGTTACAATAATTGCTTCTGTTTTATGTTTTGCTTTTCAGGCCAGGAGGCATGTGGGATCTTAGTTCAGGAAAGGTTTAAAAGAGACACTGCGTGTCCATCCACCTCCCAGAATCTTCCAGATGAAGACTGAAGATGAAGGCTTAACACTGGACTCTGACGCAAGTCCCTGACTGAGACTCTTGACCATCACTAACGTCTCATGTAGTCAACCCTCCACAGAGCAGTCAGAGTGACCCATATAAAACAAAGCAGTCTACCTGCCTTTCCTTCTATCCCCCTTCCAAGCCTTGCCATTTCCATTAGAACTCTGACCTACTTAATTTTACCCCCATGATCTGACCTTCCCCAACCTTTCCGTAGCCAATTCCCTCCTCCTCTACTCCTCATCCACACTGGCCCTCATGCCATTTCTTGCAAATGATAGGCTCATTCCTACCCCAGGCCTCCTGCATTTGCTGTTTCATCTGCTCAAGTCTCCATGCATTGTCTTCATCTCACACAGGTCAAGTTCAAAATCTCCCTCTTTGACCCTCTGTGTAAAATTGCCCTCCTTCCTTCATTACCATCATTGCCTTCACCCAGCTTTGTTTTATCATAGTAATTATCCTACTACAGAAGCACACACTGGACCACAGCTCCTCAAAGGCAAGACTTTAACCCTATTTTGTTTGGCTACTAGATCTATAATACAAAACAGCTTCTACCATCAATAGGTATTTGGCAAGTGCTTATCTGATTTGCTGAATTATAGGCATGAACACTAGAATCTGTGAGATGGTGCTGAGAGTCAAGGAAGAAATGAGGCCAGTATCACATGATGAGCTGAATGGAGGGGAACTCCACCATGAGTGGAGGAAGACCGAACTGTGTGCGCTAAGAGTTGTTGCCGCATTAAATCTTTTATAAGAAATCTCTATTCAAACACACTGTATATTTGATTGTGGAGTTGGACGACAGTGTGGCCCACTGATAGGGTGTGAAGGTATCATCCATGTCACCCTCAGTTTCACAAGGAGAATGTTGTCCTATGAAAAGACAAGCAAATAGCTTAAGCAGAAGTAATTAGGTATATTTTTCACTTTCTCTGGTCCACGTATGGAGTGGTTCCTGGGCAAGTGGAATTAGTGACCAGGGAAACCTGTAAATATATAGCTAATGCAACAAACTTCCCAAAGCATTTGCTCTATGCAGCAGTCATCATTTTAAGCAACTCCACATATCCCAAGAGGACATTTCCAAAGTTTATCATGCTTTTTCTGTGTTTCAGAGGGGAAACCAAGAATTTCATTGATATAAAACAGATGTTGGAAATTGGAAGGTAACTAGAAAATGTAGAAGAATCAATTAAGACAAGTGGCCTTAGAGTCTACATTTACAAAATGTCTAGGTTTAACTAGATGATTTTGAGGGACCCTTCAAGCTCTTTAGTGACTGTCACTAATGTTATTAATAAAAAGATTATTGACAGTGTTAGGTCTGGAGACCCACAGATAAACTATACACAGCCTTTGAGTATGAGCCTGGGGTCCTGAGTGTGACTCCTAGACTAGCAGCATCAGGGCAAATTCTCGGGCCCCCTGCAGATCAAATGCAGAAACTCTAAGGATACAGCCCAGCCTTCCAGGTGTCTGCCCATTTGGATATATGCCAGTATGTAAGAGTATTGATATGAGTAAACCTTAACAATGGTGAAGGCAATGGCACCCCACTCCAGTCCTCTTGCCTGGAAAATCCCATGGATGGAGGAGCCTGGTGGGCTGCAGTCCATGGGGTCTCGAAGAGTCAGACACGACTGAGCGACTTCACTTTCACTTTTCACTTTCATGCACTGGAGAAGGAAATGGCAACCCACTCCAGTGTTCTTGCCTGGAGAATCCCAGGGCTGAGGGAGCTGGTTGGCTGCCGTCTATGGGGTCGCACAGAGTTGGACACGACTGAAGTGGCTTAGCAGCAGCGGCAGCAAACCTTAACAAAGTATAATACTAAAAAGATACAGAGGCGAGGACTTCCGTGATGGTCCAGTGGTTAAGAATCTGGCTGCCAGTTCAGTGGATATGGTTCGATTCCTGGCCTGGGAAGATGCCACATGGCATGAGGCAACTAGACCAGTGCACTACAACTACTGAGCCCACCTGCCTACTGCCTGTGCTCTGCAATAAGAGAAGCCACAGCAGTGAAAAGCTCAAGCACACAATTAGAGAGTAGTCCCTGCTTGAAGCAATTAGAGAAAGTCTGTGTGCAGCAATGGAAATCCAGCTCAGCCAAAAATAAATATTAAATAAATGGAAGTTAGATCAAGATAATAAAGAGGAGGGAGGATTGTCTGTGACATTTGGACCTTGTCTCATGAACAAGAATTCAGACGAAGTTGGGAAGATCTTCCCAGGCAGGGAAACAGGTCAGGGATGTGGGAAAGACCAGACTGAACCTGAGACTCACATGCTGGGTGGACTTGGGTAGCAGGTGGCATTCTTAGGCATCCTTAGGCATCCTTCATTCTACTGACTCCAAGATGCTGGTGGTGAAGGGGACTGAGTCATGGGGGAGATGGAAGTATGAAAAGTAGGACATGTAATTTGGCAGCCTCTGGAGCAAACCATGCTTATAGATGAATTGTTTTTGGCAGGTGCAGTATCACAAAAATAAGCTTGCTGCTAAGTCACTTCACTCGTGTCCGACTCTGTGCGACCCCATAGATGGCAGCCCACCAGGCTCCCCCATCCCTGAGATTCTCCAGGCAAGAACACTGGAGTGGGTTGCCATTTCCTTCTCCAATGCATGAAAGTGAAAAGTGAAAGTGAAGTCGCTCAGTCGTGTCCGACTCTTCGAGACCCCATGGACTGCAGCCTACCAGGCTCCTCCATCCATGAGATTTTCCAGGCAAGAGTACTGGAGTGGGGTGCCATTGCCTTCCAGAAAATAAGCTTGAGCCAACATTTAATGATGAGTGATTTGAACCTTAAAGAAAAATCCTTATTTTTGGCATTTCTTAAAGAAAGGGACACTTTCATCACATTGCATCCACATTTCTACACAGCAACAATTTGCTGCTGCTGGCAGCTGCTGCTGCTTTTCATCTGGTCACATCTTCCCCATTTTTTCACAGTCCTCACCACTCCCTTTCACATCCCCAGTAATCATTACCCTTGGACTGTTCTTCATAAAGAAACTGTTTTTACATTTCAATCAAAGGTGGAACAATGCAAGAAAGGCCAGGAAGGCTGCTTCTTTCAAAAACAAGTTGAGAAGAACATGTTATGGGAGAGGAAGGGATCATTTGTATAGATTTGGTAATTATTGCAAAGAAACTTATACACAAAATTTAAGGGAGAGGAATAAATTAGGAGTTTGGGATTAACAGAGACACTACTATGTATTAAATAGGTAGATAAGAAACAACTGTATAGCACAGGGAACTGTATTCAGTACCTGGTAGTAACCTACAATGAAAAAGGATCTGAAAAAGAATATATATATGTGTATACATGTAATTGCACCATTTTGCTGTACATTTGAAACTAATGTAAAATTGTAAATCTACTATACTCCAAGAAAAAATAAAATGTAGTAGGAGTAAAAAGAAAAAAGGGATAAGCTTTGTCTTGGTAAGACCTGATAAACAAGTCTTACTTGATAAACAAGTAAGACCTGTTTCTTCACGAACAGAGAAGGGTATTAAAGAGTGAATAGGAGTTTTCCAGGTGATAATTAACTCCTTTGACAATCAGTTTTCAATCAAATGTGGGGCCGGAGGCAATTTATTACTTTGGAAGTATGTGCCTTTTTTGTAATTAAAATAAATTGATAATCTCTCATCACAGGGCCACACATCCTATGGCCTGGTTGTTCAAGGCTGTGTTTTAATTACCTTAGCCTGAGGCCCTCCCTGAGCCCAGGGGTACCTGGAAGTCCTTTTTAATAAGGAGTTAATGCTCAGGCTCCATGCTGAACCATAGCCACGCTCATCTGAAAATGAGGAGTGGAGATACATTCCATAAATCAAAAGCCTGAGGAAAAAATAGTTAACCCAATGTGTTCTGAGCTTCTCCATGCTTCCTTGAGGGGGTTCATTATGAGTGAATACTCTGCTAGGTCACTGAAATATTTAAAGGCGGGAAGGAAAAAGCATCATAATCCAACCTTGTGTGCGTGTATCTGTGTGTTTTTCAAGCCAATGCATTCCTGACAAAGGCTAAGGCAGGGCAGCTTTCCTCTAGCATCCTTGCTGGTCACCTGCACAGAAGGAGTGGATGCTCATGCCATTAGCAAATGCAGTGTGTTTGCTTAGTCACGTAGGCGTGTCCAACTCTTGTGACCCCAGGGACTGTAGTCCACCAGGCTTCTCTGTCCACGGGATTTTCCAGGCAAGAATCACTGGAGAAGGTTGCCATTTCCTACTCCAGGAGATCTCCCTGACCCAGGGATTGAAGCCGTGTCTCTTGCATTGGCAAGGGAATTCTTTACCACCGCGCATGGAGTATGGTGATTGGGCTTCCCTGGTGGCTCAGAGGTTAAAGCGTCTGCCTCCAATGCAGGAGACCCGGGTTCGATCCCTGGGTCGGGAAGATCCCCTGGAGAAGGAAATGGCAATCCACTCCAGTATTCTTGCCTGGAGAATCCCATGGACGGAGAAGCCTAGTAGGTTACAGTCCATGGGGTCGCAAAGAGTCGGACACGACTGAGCGACTTCACTTTCACCTATGGAGTGTGGTGAGACCCCTTCCCCGTTCTAGCAATGGTTTGTTGTCCTGGGATGGGGGTGGCCAGTTGAGATCCAGGTGGAGACCAATTTCTCATGGAAGTGCCCAGTGATGGGTCCTGATAGCCAGTGCCGAGAGCGCAGCACAGGTGAGTTCGTGTACAGCTGCTGGAGAAGCCCCCATGCCAGGGACACGCGCCCAGTGCCGCTCAGCCTGGTCTGATTGTATGTTTGACATCGAGTGCTTTGCAGCCAGACGGGAGCATGTAACGGCATCCCCTCCTAGCTGGAGACCTGGAAAGAGGATGCAAGTGTGATTACTGCTGACAGCTAATGGAGCATCACCGTGAGAGCCAGGAGTGGAGACGCTGCTTTTGGATGTCAGCTCCTTTGGTTCCCATCCCAGAAAATTTCTCACAGGGCACTGATTGATCTTTCAAACAAAATGACTACATCCGCCAAGTTGTTTTCACTTCTTTCATTTTAGTTCCTCATCCCTAAACCACACAGAGAGATGGCAGTTTGGAGGGGAAATATTTGTAGGACCACAGAAAAGAGTCGAGTGAACAACCAGAGGTCTTTGCCATCACCCTGTAATTTGTAGAGAATGGTAATTGGCTGGGGCAGGAGTAGGGAAAAAATGAAAGCTGTCACTTGCCATTTGCATGGATATGAATACACATTGGGGCTTCCCTGGTGGTTCAGGGGTAAAGAATTCACTTGCAATGCAGGAGACACGGTTCAATCCCTGGGTCAGGAAGATCTCCTGGAGGAGGAAATAGAAACCCACTCCAGTATTCTTGCCCGGCACATTCAACAGAGAATGGAGCCTCGCAGGCTACAGTCCATGGGATCACAAAAGAACCGGACACAACTCAGCAACTAAATAACAACAACAATCATAATAGTAGCTAACATTTATTGAATGCTTGATGTTTGGTAGATATTGTGCTAAATATATAGATGAATTTGCTGAATTTTCAGATCACTCTTATTGAGTAAGTGACATTTGTATTCTCATTCTGCAGATGAGAAAACCAAGGCTTGGAGAAAATTGAAATGTGCCAGAGGTCACACAGATTTAAATCCATATATGACTTGAGATCTTTGTCTACTGTGCCCTGATGCCTTTAGGTGCCACTTTGAGATACAACTTTTAATGATGTGGGTGCGGGAAATTGTCTTTGATGTCCTCTTCAAACTGTAATCAACTTTGGTTTCATTGTCTATAAAAATCTCAATTTGAGCAGCAGTGAAAGAGCTACCAGTTCATGTGGACTTGTGAATCCAGCACACTGTACTGGGCACTTACATCTCTTAGAATCCTTGAAGGATAGATAGCCTATGCCCACCTCAGAGGAGAACAGTGAGGCTCTGGGACACTGTATACATTACCTGATGTCACAGGGGTAATCAGAGGTGAAGAGGGCATTTTCCTTGAGGTCTCTCAGACCCTCAAATCCAAGCTGTTTGCACTTGTCACATTATTTTCCCTGACTTTCAAATATACAGTACCACAAGTACCAAAACCCAACAGAAATAAGGCAAAACTCAACACCTTCTTAACTTTTGTAAAAAATAAAATAAAAAATGGCACCAAACATGGGAATGATGGAGGGTCCTTAAAAGTTACTATATGATCCAGCAATCCCACTCTTAGGCATATATCCAGAGAAAACTCTAATTTGAAAAGATACACACATCCCAGTATTCATAGCAGCACTATTAACAATAGCCAAGACCTGTAAACAACTTAAATGGCCAGCAACAGGTAAACGGATTAAGGAGATATGGTACATTTATACAATGGAATATTTGCCATAAAAAAGAAACAAACTACTACCATTTGCAGCAACATGAATGGATCTCACTTCAGTTCAGTCGCTTAGTCGTGTCTGACTCTTTGCGACCCCATGAATCGCAGCACATTGGGCGCCTACTGACCTGGGGAGTACCTCTTTCAGTATCCTATCATTTTGCCTTTTCATACTGTTCATGCGTCTAGAGGATATTATACTTTGTGAAATAAGTCAGACAGAGAAAGACAAATATCATATGATATACCACTTATATGCGGAATCTAAAAAATATTACAAATAACCTCTATACAAAATACAGACTCACAGACATAGAAAACTAACTTATGGAACCAAAGGGGAGAAGAGGGGTAGAGATAAATTAGGAGTATGTGTTTAACAGATACAAAAGATTATACATAAAATAGATAAACAATGAAGATTTACTGTGCAGCGTGGGGAACTGTATTCAATATCCAATAATAACCTACAATGGAAAAGAATTTAAAAAATATATAGCATATATAATGTACATATAATATATACATTTTATTATATATGTATATATAATTCATACACATATAATATATGAGGTGGTGCTAGTAGTAAAGAACCTCCCAATGCAGGAGATGCAAGAGATTCAGATTTGATCCCTGGATGGGAGTTTCTCCTGGAGAAGGAAGCGGCAACCCCCTCCAACATTCTTTCCTGGAAAATTCCGTGGGCAGAGGAGCCTGGTGGGCTGCAGTTCATGGGATTGCAAAGAGTCCATAGGACTGAGGACTGAGCACAGCACAGTACATTATATATATATATATATATATATATATATATATATAACTAGAAAAACACCAAATAAAACTAAGGGTCTGCCCATTAAAGAGATCCAGCAACTATTTTTAAGCAATTAGTCCTGCAAAGTTACTCAGGGTACCTGAGAAGTCGTAAAATCCAAAAACAATCCAAGAAAGTAATTTTGTGTATATAAGGTAGCCCCCTCCCTCTCCTTTCCTCTCTCTCTGACAGCCAGCTTGGTTTGTTTATTTATTGTCCGCGCCCGAGACACCTTCCACGGCCGCCCGGCACTGACTCAGCGGAGCTGGCCCTTCACTTGGGCCCTGTTGCAGCAGCTGCTGCAGCTCTGCGCTGCCTCCCGCGTGCTGCCAGCTGTCTCCGCCTGCATCGCCCCACAGTAATGTGAACAACTGGAGGCAATAATGTGTCTCCCCATTTGCCTAACAATACCAACATGGACAATAACTCAGAAGACTGAAGATTTGTGCTGTAATTTAATAAACCCCATGCACATTTCTACAATTGAGTATCACATCTGTGCAATGGATCCTAGAAGTGTAATATTCTTTTATAAGGGATCATTAACCAATCTTAAGTTTATAGGTTTCCTTAAATCTTTTTCATCAGCTGTTAAACTACAGTAAAGAGAAAATTGCCTCTTATGAGACAAGGGATAGTAAAATACAAAGACTGTGATTAAACGTCAATCAATTAAGGATTATAATATAATAAATGCTGACTGATGATTAAAATGAGCACATTCTCAGAGAATCGTTTAAACAATGTAAAGAATTATTTTTAAAAGTCAGTCAAGTAAACGTCAATTGGATCATATTATAGATGAGTCCTTACTCCAAAAGGAAAAAAAAAAAATCCATAAAAATCATTCCGCAGGTACAAAGATCCCAAAATTGGCAGTGAATTTCTATGCTAAAAGGTATTTTTTTTAGCTTCTCGTTTTACTAGTCCCCAGTCTCCAGAATTTTAAATTCTTTTCTGAACCGAATAAGTAATGACATTTTTGTTTCAGCTAGTTTTCCACCAGTGTGTGCAGCTGGGCAACAGTTTATGGAAATGGGTTGTGTAGTAAAACCACCGAACAAACAAACAACATTGCAATTGAGGTAACAAAACACTGACTGGAACTTGGGGCTCCAGACAGGAGCTCTGGGACTGTTTGTAAAACTTCGAAATCTAAGCCTTCCGGAAATGACCCCTTACAGAATTCCTTCCTCTAAGGTCAGAGCACACTTCCGTCCGGGAAGAGCTTGCCTGCTGCAGGAGGCTTACAAGTAATCCAAAGTGATCTACTTTATCTCTGTCTACCATCCACCACACATTTTAACCATCAGCTTTTCCACTTGGGTTGGAGTTATGCCAGAAGACCCAGGCTACTGACATCATGTTTGGCAGCCTCACATACCAAAAAAGACTAAGAGGTTTCTTCCTCTTTGCACTGGCTGCCATATTTCTTTTCCTCCAAGAATATGACTGGCAAGGAGCCATGTTTTCTGTGTTGAGCTGCTCCTTCCACAGACCCACTCTTCCACATCGTCCTCCCAAAGCAATTTTCCTGCTACATTGCTTGTACCTGGTCCCATGGAGTTCCGAGGGCATTCAGACTCCTGCCAGTTTGCAGGGAGCATTTTGAAGCTTGTTGCAACATCTGGCTTATATGAGCCTTGAAGGAAAAGCCTGCATACGTGTGGCAGTGCATTTGAGGCACCAAAGCAGCTGGCAAAGTAAGCAGAGACCAAGGATGTGGAGTAACTCACAGCTTTGCTAGAAACTGTGAAGGAGAAGCCTTGTGCGGCAGACGGAAGCATAATTAATGGATAAACCCCAGTGCAGCCTGGCTTCTGCCCTTATCAGTCTGTGGAAACTACTCTAGTGAAGGTCACCAATGGCCTTCTAATTACCCAATTCGATGACTGCTTTTTGGTCAATGCTTTCCCAGGCAATTCTGCTGGACTTGGCAGGAGAGTTGAGTGATGGGCAGAAAAGCACATGCTCACTAGGCAACAAAGCTGGAGTTTGAAATAGGTGGGTTTAACCCCAAACTCAAGATCTTGCCATGGAATCCTGGTTGCCTCTCAACATTTCACACATCTTATAAAGAAAAAGTGAATGGGAAAAAAAGATGGATTGACTATAATCTCTTATTTTTTCTGCTTTTTAGAACAGATCTGACTAGCAAGGGTATTTTGCAAAGGTATAGAGCCACAGAGACAGAGAATGAGAGAGATGGCAGAAGAGGATAAGAGATTTCAAGACACTTTTGAGAGATGGAAAGAGGCAAATAAAGTGCATGCAGAGATCAGAATAAAAAAAATTTAAAAACCCATGTTAGTAGCTAAGAGAGATAAAAATGCTTATATACTGCAAGAATAGAAAAGAAGCAAATTAAGTTGCCTAGCAGAACAGGCCTTGAGGACACCAAGTCATGAAGGAATTGGAGGTGAGACTTGGGTGAAAAACCCAATATTAGCTGATTGCCTATAGACAGAGGCTTTCCTTTCAAGGAATAAGCATCTTTTAGTGGAGAAAAAGCTATAGCAAACCTAAATAGCATATTAAGAAGCAGAGACATTACTTTACTGGCAAAGGTCTATATTATAGTTAAAGCTATGGTTTTTCCAGTAGTCAGTATGGCTGTGAGTGCTGGACCATAAAGAAGGCTGGGTGCCAAATAACTGATGCTTTTGAATTGTGGCACTGGAGAAGCCTCTTGAGAGTCCCTTGGACAGCAAGGAGATCAAACCAGTCAATCCTAAAGGAATCAACCCTGACTATTAATCAGAGAGACCAATGCTGATATTGAAGCTCCAGTACTTTGGCTACCTGATGTGAAGAGCCAACTCATTGGAAAAGACCCTGAATCTGGGAAAGACTGAGGGCAAGAGAAGGAAGTGACAGAAGATGAGCTGACTGGATGGTATCACAGACTTAGTGAACATGAGTTTGAACAAACTCAGGGAGATGGTGAAGGACAGGGAAGCCTGGCATGCTGAAGTCCTTGTGACCACAAAGAGCTTGGCGTGACTTAGTGACTGAATAGATAAGAGTTACTGCCTTGGATGTCCACTTCTTCCCTCCACTATCCCAAAAAGAAAAGAGAAAATTGAATTACTGAACAAATCTAACCAGAAAAACTTTAGACCTGATGCAGAGAGATGGGTAGATTGAAGCTGCTGCTGCTGCTTCTAAGTCACTTCAGCCATGTCCGACTCTATGCGACCCCATAGACAGCAGCCCACCAGACTCCCCCATCCCTGGGATTCTCCAGGCAAGAACACTGAAGTGGGTTGCCATTTCTTTCTCCAATGCATGAAAGTGAAAGGTGAAAGTGAAGTTGCTCAGTTATGTCTGATTCTTCGCAACCCCATGGACTGAAGCCCAGCAGGCTCCTCCATCCATGGGATTTTCCAGGCAAGAGTACTGGATTGGGTTGCCATTGTCTTCTCCAGATTGAAGCTGGGAGCCATTAAAAAAAAAAAAAAGCAGAGTGAGTAGAAATCTGCACGATCAACAGTGGAATTCCCAGCCTCTTCTCCCTGTTCTCCAGTCCTGTTCCAGAACCCCTGTAGCCAGTCAATTCTTTCCCCATTGCCTCCTGTTCCAATATTTTTCAGACTCCTGGAGAGCCTGAAATGCCACAAAGACAGTGCTCCCAGATACTGACATGTGGGAATGCTCTACACTGGGAGGTTCAGGCACTGCATAGCCACTACACAGTGATGTGAATAAGACTCACCCAGGCCAGCAGAGCTTCTGCTGAGCTCTGTAGTGCTGCTGATGGTTATGAACTAATGGCTACTAGGCAAAAAAGTACAACCACAAAATAATAAATAAATAGGGCAAGGAAGTCTTGACAATGCCCATCAAAATAAGGAGAAGAGTTCAGTTAAAGTTCTCACAGAGATAAGAACATATTGTACTTATGAAATAAAACTATCAGATAACAAGAAAGAGCTCTTGGAAATTAAAAATCAAATAGCCCAAATAAGAAATGGCCCAGATGAATTAGAAGATAAATGCAAGAGGTTCACTTAGAGGGTATAAAAAAGGCAATATATGGAAAATATGAGAAAATAGTTAAGAAAATTACAAGGTTAGTAATGAGCAAGTTACACATAGGAGGTCCAGAATAAGAAAAGCAAAAACATGAAGAGAAATTATCAAACAAATAATAAAGGAAAATTTTCATCAGAACTGTTCAGCAGTTCCTAAATTAAAAGAATCCAATCAGTCCTTGCATTATTTTTGTTGTACAGTTGCAAACAATTGTGTCTGACTCTTTGCAGCCCCATGGATTATAGACTGCCAGGCTCCTCATTCTGTGGGATTCTCTGGGCAAGAATACTGGAGTGGGTTGCCATTTCCATCTCCAGGGGGAAATTTTTTCTTTAATTTTTAAAGGAAAATTTTCCATCACCAAAATTTGGAAAGAAAACTATATACATTATTTTTTATATAACTAATGAAAAATTTTATATAACTAATGACCGGGGTTCATAACCTTGTACAGGAGGTGGTGATCAGGACTATTCCCCCAAAAAAGAAATGCAAAAAGGCCTTACAAATAGCTGAGAAAAGAAGAGACACTAAAGGCAAAGGAGAAAAGGAAAAATATACCCATTTGAATGCAGAGTTCCAAAGAATAGCAAGGAGAGATAAGAAAGCCTTCCTCAGTGATCAGTGCAAAGAAATAGAGGGAAACAACAGAATGGGAAAGACTAGAAATCTCCTCAAGAAAATTAGAGATACCAGGGGAGTATTTCATGCAGAGATGGGCTCAATAAAGAACAGAAATGGTATGGACTGACAGAAGCAGAGGATATTAAGAAGAGGTGGCAAGAAAACACAGAAGAACTATACAAAAGAGATTTTCATGACCCAGATAACCACGATGGTATAATCCCTCACCTAGAGCTAGACATCTTGGATTGTTAAGTCAAGTGGGCCTTAGGAAGCACCACTATGAACAAAGCTAGTGGAGGTGATGGAATTCCAGTGGAGCTATTTCAAATCCTGAAAGATGATGCTGTGAAAGTGCTGCACTCAGTATGCCAGCAAATTTGGAAAACTCAGCAGTGGCCACAGGACTGGGAAAGGTCAGTTTTCATTCCAATCCCAAAGAAAGGCAATGCCAAAGAATGCTCAAACTACTGCACAGTTGCACTCATCTCACACGCTAGCAAAGTAATGCTCAAAATTCTCCAAGCCAGGCTTCAATAATAGGTCAACTGTGACCCTCCAGATGCTCAAGCTGGATTTAGAAAGGGCAGAAGAACCAGAGATCAAATTGCCAACATCCGTTGGATCATTGAAAAAGCAAGAGAGTTCCAGAAAACCATCTACTTCTGCTTTATTGAATACACTAAAGCCTTTGACTGTGTGCATCACAATAAACTGTGGAAAAAAATCTTAAATAGATGTGAATACCAGACCACCTTATCTGCCTCCTGAGAAATCAGTATGCAGGTCAAGAAGCAACAGTTAGAACCAAACATAGAACAACAGACTGGTTCCAAATTGGGAAATAAGTACGTCAAGGCTGTATATTGTCACCCTGCTTATTTAATGTATATGCAGAGTACATCATGCAAAATGCTGGGCTGGATGAAGTGCAAGCTGGAATCAAGATTGCTGGGAGAAATATCAATAACCTCAGATATGGAGATGACATCACCCTTATGGAAGAAAGCAAAGAAGAACTAAAGAGCCTCTTGATGAAAGTGAAAGAGGAGAGTGAAAAATCTGGCTTAAAGCTCAACATTCAGAAAACTAAGATCACGGCATCAGGTTCCATCACTTCATGGCAAAAGATGGGGAAACAATGGAACAGTGACAGACTTTCTTTCTTGGGATCCAGAATCACTGCAGGTGGTGACTGCAGCCATGAAATTAAAAGACACTTGCCTCTTGGAAGAAAAGCTATGACCAACCCAGACAGCATATTGAGAAGCAGAGACATTACTTTGCCAACAAATGTCCATCTAGTCAAAGCTATGGTTTTTCAAGTAATTATGTATGGATGTGAGAGTTGGACTATAAAGAAAGCTGAGTGTTGAAGAATTGATACTTTTGAACTGTGGTGTTGGCAAAGACTCCTGAGAGTCCTGTGGACAGCAAGGAGATCCAACCAGTCCATCCTAAAGGAGATCAGTCCTGAGTGTTCATTGGAAGGACTGATGTTGAAGCTGAAACTCCAATGCTTTGGCCACCTGACTCATTGGAAAAGACGACCCTGATGCTGGTAATGATTGAAGGTTGGAGAAGAAGGGGATGACAGAGAATGAGATGGTTGGATGGCATCACTGACTTGACAGACATGAGTTTGAGCAAGCTCTGGGAGTTGGTGATGGACAGGGAAGCCTGATGTGCTGCAGTCCATGGGGTCACAAAAGAGTCAGACACAACAGTCAATCCTAAATGAAATCAGTCCTTTAAATATTCGTTGGATATTGGATATTCCAAATATTCATTAGAAGGACTGAAGCTGAAGCTGAACCTCCAGTACTTTGGTCAACTGATGCAAAGAACTGAGTCACTGGCAAAGACCCTGATGTTGGGCAAAACTGAAGGCAGGAGAAGAAGCAGACGACAGAGGATGAGATGGTTGGATGGCATCACTGACTCAATGGACATGAGTTTGAGCAAGCTCTGGGAGTTGCTGATGGATGGGGAAGCCTGGCGTGCTGCAGTCCATGGAGTCTCAATGAGTCAGACATGACTGAGCAACTGAAATGAACTGAACTAAATGAAAAATTAAAGTTTTAAAATTTGGAAAAATCCCAGTGATCTTTAGGTGATTTTGCTCTGTCCTTGCCTGCTGGGCATGCTCTTGCCTTCTCTGGTTGGCATTTCTAAGCTTTGGGAGTAAATACATCAGTTATCAGCCATTGGAAATTTGGCCTCTTTGATAGTTATTTTGCCATATTCAGTGATCAGTTGTATGTGTGTGCACCCCAGTGTACATATATGGAGTTTAGTGACCGATTAGTTTTTAGGACCAAGGAGAAAAAGGAGCTTTAGGTGGTACCAAGATTTCTAGTTTAAGGACTGGGCTTTGACTATTTTTCAATTATTGTGTTATTCAGTATAAATACAGGTGGTGCTAATGGTAAAGAATTCACCTGTCAATGCAGGAAACATGATGAGATGCAGGTTCAATCCCTGAGTCGGAAAGATACCCTAGAGGAGCGCATGGCAACCCGCTCCAGTATTCTTGCCTGGAAAATTCCATGGACAGAGGAGCCTGGTGGGTTACAGTCCAAGGGGGCTGCAAAAAGTCAGACACAACTGAGCACACACACGCAGTAGGATCACTCACATCAGTAGTATTTCTTTAGTCTAATTATTTCAGAACAGAGGCGAATGAGTGAGGTGTGTTGTCTTTAAACCTTTCATTTTGAAATGCAACACACAAAGAAAAGAACATTGACTGTAAAGTGTGTCTTAATGAATTATTACAAAGTGAATCTCAGAGTAATCATAATCAAAGTCAGGAATAAAACACTGCCAGCCATGCTATGAGTCCTCTGCTTTCACCCTGCTAATCACAACTCCTTCCTTCTTTCTGTTTGTGACCACTATCCTGATTTTATGGAAAGTTTCTTCTTGCTTTTCTTTAGTTTTAGTACTGGGGTATGAATTTAATTTCACTAAGTTCAGGCTTAATTTGGAGTTGACACCAACTGGAGTTTCTTGTTAGCTAAATGAGTCAGGGTGAGGTCTGGCTGGTATGAGGAGGGAATTGAAGGGCTTCTGCATCTCAGCAGAACTTAAGTACTGTCCATCAGCATTTCCCAACCTCAAAACCATTGATATTCTGAGCTGGATAATTCTTCATTGTAGGAAGCCATCCTATGCATTGTAGGTTAGTAGCAACTCCCCTGGTCTCCACCCACTAGACACCCCTCTTCCAGTTGGAACAACCAAAAATGTCTGGATATTTTTGGATATTGCCAAATGACTCCTAGGAGGTGGGCAAAATCATCCTTAGCTGACAACCCCTGCTTTGGACAAATTTAAGGACTATCTTTGTTCAAAAGGGCACTTGATCCAAAAGTCAGCTTTTGGCTCTTTAAGGCTTTCTACTGGTCAATTTTAATCAAATGGTGGAGAAGTCAGGTTGAAAGTTCTAAACTCCACAGCAGAATCTGTAACTCTGTGCAGTGTTAGCCAGGCTCAGTGGCCTAAAGGTCAGCTCCCAGGGCCCCAGGTGGCAAGCCTCCCAGGAAGGGACACTTCAACTCAAGTGATAGAGGACCTGGCAGCTTTCTCAAGGAGTCAGTAAATGAGACACGGTCGACTGACTTCTTTCCCCACCTCCCCCTTTTTGTATTTTGAACCTTTAAAAACTGCCCGCTGATGAAAGTGTCATATTGGTAGCAAAGCACCTCGATGTCAAATGTAATATGCATACACATACATATTTATAAGCACATTCTATGTAAATTATGATAAAATACATATTACTTAAAGTGATATGTAAATATTAGAGGTTAGACTCTAAATCCAGATTGATCAAGAATTCCAAATCTGGTATTTACCTATTGCTCCATTTTTTGCAAATTCCTTGATCTCTCTGGGTTTCACTTTCCTCATTCACACCATGAAACTCACCAAGCACACCGCTAGGTATGTTTTTTGGATCTAGTGAGATGAGAAATGCAAAAATGTATCACAAACAGTAAAGCACAATGAAATTTATTATATACTATTATTTTCTAAAGCTTCGAAGAGGAAGGGAACCTCAAGGCTTGCAAATAATTGTTAATACCACACGGTAGAGTCTCTCTCAGTTATTTGTTTTTGTTGGACATATTAGTCAACACAGAATAAGAACTGATTCCTGTGCTTTCAGTTCAATTCAGTTCAGTTCAGTTTAGTCACTCAGTCGTTCTCTTTGCGATCTCATGGACTGTAGCATGCCAGGCTTCCCTGTCCATCACCAACTGCTGGAGCTTGCTCAAACTCATGTCCATTGAGTCAGTGATGCCATCCAACCATCTCACTCTCTGTTGTCCCCTTCTCCCACCTTCAATGTTTCCCAGCATCAGGGTCTTTTCAAGTGAGTCAGTGCTTCGCATCAGGTGGCCAAAAGTACTGGAGCTACAGCTTAAGCATCAGTCCTTCCAATGAATATTCAGAACTGATCTCCTTTAGGATGGACTGGTTGGATCCCCTTGCAGTCCAAGGAACTCTCAAGAGTCTTCTCCAACACCACAGTTCAAGAGCATCAGTTCTTCGGTGCTCAACTTTCTTTATAGTCCAGCTCTCACACTGATACATGATTATTGAAAAAAACCATAGCTTTGACTAGATGGACATCTGTTGGCAAAGTAATGTCTCTGTTTTTTAATATGCTGTTTATATTGGTCATAACTTTTCTTTCAAGGTGCTAACCTCTTTTAATTTCATGGCTGTAGTCACTATCTGCAGTGATTTTGGAGCCCAAGAAAGAAAGTCTGTCACTGTTTCTATTGTTTCCCCATCTATTTGCCATGAAGTGATAGGACCAGACGCCATGATCTTAGTTTCCTGAATGTTGAGTTCTAAGCCAACTTTTTCACTCTCCTCTTTCACTTTCATCAAAAGGCTCTTTAGTTCTTCTTCGCTTTCTTCCATAAGGGTTGTGTCATCTGCATGTCTGAGGTTATTGATATTTCTCCTAGCAATCTTAATTCCAGCTTGTGTTTCATTCAGCCCAGCATTTCTCATGATGTACTTTGCATATACGTTAAATAAACAGGGTGACAATATACAGCCTTGAAGTACTAATTTCCCAACTTGGAACCAGAACTGTTGTTCCATGTTTGGTTCTAACTGTTGCTTCTTGACCTGCATACAGATTTCTCAGGAGGCAGATGTGGTGATCTGATATTTCCATCTATTTAAGAATTTTCCACTGTTTGTTGTGATCACACAGTCAAAGGCTTCAGTGTAATCAATAAAGCAGAAGTAGATGTTTTTTTGGAACTCTGTTTTTTGATGATCCAACAGATGTTGACAATTTGATCTTTGGTTCCTCTGCCCCTTCTAAATGCAGCTTGAACATCTGGAAGTTCACGGTTTGTCTACTGTTGAAGCCTTGCTTGGAGTATTTTGAGCATTACTTTGCTAGCATGTGAGGTGAGTGCAATTGTGCAGTAGTTTGAACATTCTTTAGGGATCCTGAGCTTGAGATCTGAGACAGAATTGAAGGCACAAGAATTTAATGCAGGAGTAAAAAGTTCACATCTGATGCTGTTGGTGCCATTACACTCAGTTAAGGTGTCAGAGGTTCTTCCTGATTTGGGGAATCTTGTTACAGCCAATGATTTTACCTTTTATGTAAAAGTGGAATTTTAATGACTGTATATATTGTATATTCTAAATGTCTTGGTGAGATAATGTCGTTCATCCCTTATTGCAAACTCACATTTGCTTTGCCCCATAATGGAGCATCACACACAAAGGATTACCTGATGATGTTACAGATTTAGAGAAAGAAGTTCTGAAGGAATGTGAGGGTTCCTGGTGTAGAGATGAGCACCATAGTGTCTCTTTCTTCATTTTCAGCATTTGTCCCTATATGCTGACAACCTAACATTTTTTTTGAAAAGCCAGAAATTGTGTATACAACATACAGCAGCTCTGTATTACGGTAGGAGCCAGTCTATTTCCAGTTTGCCCCTATTTCTAGGGAATAGCATTTCAGGGATTTCAACTGAAAGCCCGGGGTGTTTAACACGGATCCTCCACCTTAACAGGCCTAGAAACCGAATTTCTATCTCCCCCACATTATGAAACTGTCAAAGGTCTGCTCAGATTTTTGACTGTCCTACTGGAACTTGATTCTTGAGTTCCAAGCCTTTCAACCACTGCAACTTAAGAACTGGCAAATACATTGAGGTAAAAAGGAGCACAGTATGTTTGAGCTCACTTCTTTGAAGTTCCTTTGTTCAAGACCCAAACTCCTTGATTCTGACTGCCCTTGCAGACCTGAACTGCAGTTTTTGTCTAGTTCCCATCAGGCTGCTGAATGCTCGAAGGCAATGCTTTTCACTCTGCCTTCTGAACTCATGCTGCAAATGAGCAAATGTCTCAAGGTAAAAAAATCAGAAAATACTGTGCTGTTATGGACTGTATGGGCTTCCCAGGTGACTCACTGGTAAAGAAGCTGCCTGCCAAGCATGGAGACTTGGGTTCCATCCCTGGGTCGAGAAGTTCCCCTGGAGAAGAAAATGGCAACCCACTTCAGTATTCTTGCCTGGGAAATACCATGGACAGTGGAGCATGGCAAGCTACGACCCATGGGGTCACAAGGTGTTGGACAGGACTTAGTGACTAAACAACATCAGCATGGACTGTACCTCCTCTAAATTCATCTGTTGAAGCTCTGACCTCCAGTGTGACTGTATTTACAGATAGGACTTTTAGGAAGTAATTAACATTAAATGAGGTCATAAAGATGGTCTCCAAATCTGAAAGGATTTGTGGCCTTATAAAATCTCCCTGCCTCTCTCCCCACCACCACGTGAAGACACAGGGAGAAAGGGGTCATCTGCAAGCCAAGAGGCAAGTCTTACTTGGAACAAGTCAGCCAACACCTTGGTCTTGGTGTTCCCCTGCCTGCGGAACTGTGAGAACTAAGTTTCTGTGGTTGAAGACACTCAATCTTTGGTGCTTTGTTACAGCAGCCAGAGCAGACTAAGACATGCTCTTTCATTTTCCTTCTCTCTGAGGTCTTGAGCTCTAAAGTCCTGGCTGCCTCAGTTGTCCTCTGATGCCTTCAATTGTTTTGCTTTTTACCTGGTTTTTAAATATTTGTTATAGTAGGAATTTTGAATTCATAACTATTCTATTAAAGGAAGAAGCAAAAACCTCAGAAAATCTCATTAAAATATTTCATTCCAAGGAAAAGGAAGAGTAAATATAAAGACTTTGGAGCAAAAATCTGCTCAGGAAATAGAATATAGTTATAATATATGAGATATTTAGGGCACAACCTAATTCAGATGCTGTCACCTCAAGGTCTTTATGTTATGTACATCTGCAAAGATTCTTATTCCAAATATGATCACATTCTGAGATTCTATGTAGACATTGTTTGGGGGGACTCTATTCAATCCAATATTGAATATGCTAAGAAATGTGTAATATTGACACTACATCTTCTATTAATAAATGATACAAGGTGCTACAAGATCTTGTTTGCTTAATACTATCACCTCCAGGTAGAATTACACTCTTCATAGAGTTACATTTTTTAGATAAGCCATTGTCTACAAGGATACTCTTTTACAAATCATATAAACTACCTGGGATTGTTACTCACATTTGCACTGAAAGTTTATTTTGAAAGCAAAATTCTATGAAGGCTGTATGTTCCAGAGGGTAAGGGCTGGGTTACTTTCATTGGCTTTGCTGTAGGCACAGTGGAAGCTTTATTCGATAATACTGTTCCAATCTATAAAATAGACTCAAGCATCCAATGGATTGGTGTGGATAGAGTTTGCCTCAGTTTAAGTTCCCATCTTTCAGAATGTGAGGAAAGTTAGATAATCCATATTCTGACCTACAGGCTCTGTTAAACTTTCATGGCTGCCTATCCCTAGAGACATGCCATTTTCTTTGGGCTGAAAGATCTGCAAAGTGTCTGGGCCGAAGTGACTAGAATTGCCCTCATTTACAAATAGCCTCAGAGAGCAGATTAAGGATCAGCTCCCAATCCCATGGATGGAGGAGCCTGGTGGGCTGCAGTCCATAGGGTTGCTAGGAGTCGGACACGACTGAGCAACATCACTTGCACTTTTCACTTTCATGCATTGGAGAAGGAAATGGCACCCCACTCCAGTGTTCTTGCCTGGAGAATCCCAGGGATGGGAGAGCCTGCTGGGCTGCCGTCTCTGGGGTCGCACAGAGTTGGACACGACTGAAGCGACTAAGCAGCAGCAGCAACAGCAGCCCCTCCCTTGCTGCCTTTTCATCTGACTCTTGTGGTCATTCTGCTGATGTCAGCTCCACTCTCCCCAGCGATCACCATCGTTTTCCAACAGAGATGGATGGCTGAGCACACTGCCGGAGCGGCTATCCATCACGTATGCCTATGGATGATCAAGGCCATGTCTGTGACTCTAAATTCGGCATCAATTAAGTGTGGGTTGCATCCAGCCACAGAGCCCTCTTGTGCCACCCACAGAGCATCAGGGAATCTGAAAGATTTTTCTACTTATTTCAGAAAGCTTCTAACTGCTCACCCACTGAGACTGAACTATGGGAGTGAAGATGAAATGAAAAGCTAAAAGGAGATGAAAAAAACTGAGTAAAAATATTCAGGAACCTAGGCACTGAAATCTGGTGGGTCTTCAAGCTCGCCGATTTTGTGAAAAGCAGTTTAGTGTGTGTGCCAAGGCTTAGTACACAAACAATAATGCCTTCATGGGTCAAAGCAGCTAGGTGTGCTGAAGTGGTCCTATATCTAAGAGTGAAAGAGATGGACCTCTGCTCACAGAGATATAGAAACGTGTTTTTTGATGACTCTCCCGTGTTGAAAATCAAATTGAGCTGATAGCTTAATAAACATGACAAGAGTCTGGATCCTTTTCTAGAGCTTTTATTGTTATTATTATCTTTTGCTACAGTCATTGCTTCAGCACTTGTTAAGCAGGCTTGATTACCAGATTCACTGGTGAACTGCAAAGAGATACTATAAATACAATGTACAACCCTGGGGTTAAGAACTATTTCAGGACAAGGGTTCAGATTTCTAGCCTGAGGTGCTTTAGACCTATTTAACTACAGAAAAAGAAACAGTGGTAAGAAAACAGATTAAACTTCACATGTGAAAAATGTGACTATCTTCTAGGTGGGTCAGAAAATTCTTGAAGACATACACAGGTCATCTTGCTTTCCAGAGCTTTCCTTCTCTTCTTCCAAGATGGTCATTCAACAAATATTAATTAAGCACCTACTGTTTGCTAACTGGTAAAAGACACTGCATCCAAAGAGTGTACGGTCCATCTAAAGCACCAAACTCATAATCCTTCTTTTCTTTTCCTTTTGAAATATACTGATTTATGCTTTCTTCCCATTCTCTAGGCTGAGAATTTTCTTTTAGAGTGGCAAATAGACAAAACAATCTGAACTAGGGTTACAGATAACACCCCTAAAGGCTTCTTACATCATTTGCTATTGTAGAAGCAGAGTATGGGTGACTTCTAGAGACAGTATCATGATTTATGTTAAAGGACTATCTTGGCAGACCAAACAAGTCAGGGAGACACTTTTAAGAGGCTCATACCCTTGCTATTTTGTTGCAATCTGGTGCTAGTTTGCAAGGTAACTGTTTTTTATCTGATTGTATATATGTATATAAATATTATATGCTATATATTCAATATATTGTATATATTGAACTAGTCAAAGTTATGTCTGCTTTAGAGTTCTTTGTATTTTCTGAGACTTATTACAGAAGGAGGTAGTTGAAATGCTATGAAGAAAACCAACAGGATTATGTTATGAGCATGGCTAGAATCATTTTTCATTCAATAATGCTATTCTGATTGGAAATCCATAGTCTGCTGTTAGCCCTGAAATTTTCCTTCCAAACAGTGGACAAACCAAATGATTTTTTTTTTTTTCATTTAGAATTACTTTTCTCTGGAGTCTCTTATCCTATAAATGTGCTGAGTTTAGCGCTTTATCTCTATCACAGTGTATCGTACCTGCAAGAAGGTTGCAAAGTATCAGCAGCAGCAGACAAGTGACTTCTTTGATTCCATGGCAATTCCTGAAATTGAAGTCGCTGCCGCAGCTCACACTTTGCACACTTGCTTTACCTTCCATGAAGGCGAAGGTTTAGGGAGCTCCTCAAGATCTTTACCATCCCAATATCAGCTCAACACTGCTCAGCTCAATGCATCCTAAAATGAGGTAAAATAAAATCATTTGGATTGTCTCTGTTGCACTTATAGGACTGAGAATTAGAAGGAACCCAGCTGAAAGGTGAGTCAGGGCTGGAATTCAGCTCACATTTTGCTCACCAAGTGGCATCACACTGAACTCACTCAGAGGAAGAGGTACTCGTTTTAATTTGCACAAACACACCAGTTAGGTTGCTAGCTGCCCTGTGCATGGCAGGGTCCACGCAAACTGGGCTCAGGGGCCCAATCCAGTTGTCATCTTTTTTTTTTTGACATTCTCCTGCTTTCCCAAGTACACAACTTTTCCTTGCCATTTGTAGGAACATGTGTGTGTGTGTGCTAAGTCACTTCAGTCATGTCTGACTCTTTGTGACACTGTGGACTATAGCCCGCCAGGCTCCTTTGTCCACAGGATTCTCCAGGCAAGAACACTAGAGTGGATTTCTATGCCCTCCTTCAGGAAATCTTCCCAACTCAGGAATCGAACCCACGTCTGTTACGTCTTCTGCATTGGCAGGCAGCTTCTCTACCAGTAGCATCACCTGAGAAGCCCCATCTGTAGGAACAGGCCTCAAAAATCCATGACATCTCAATATAAGTAGCTTGGAGGAGTATTAGAAGAATCTTTAATGTTGCCCTTACAATCAAAAATAATTTGATGACCTATATTTATTATTTGTCACCTGGCATGACTTTTCCATATACTTTCACCTTTTAAGTTTGGGGAAATAGTGCAGTCTGGTTAACACTAGGTTAGATACTATTAGGAATGAACGAAAAAAAAAGTATCATGGGCGTGAGAGTTTATTTGCACTGCACAGATGTGTCTGTATGTGTGTGTTTGTGCACATTTAGCAGTTTTTGTTCTTGCTTTTGGGCTTCCTTTTTAGCTCAGACTGTAAAGCATCTGCTTGCAATGCAGGAGACCCGGGTTCTTACTTTTGCTAAATTTAGACTTTCATTTGGATCATTAGAGTATCTCATATCATTTTCATTTGTTGCATAATAAATTGTTTGTTCTTCAAGACCCAACTCAAATGTCACCTCCTCTGGGTAGCCTTGCACGCCACCAAGTGGTGTCCTCCATGCTCCCATAGAGCCGCACACATTTATTGCATTCCTTACCACCAGCAGTTTGTATTGGCCTGTCTGTTGGACCAGCCTGACCATGAATGAGCTCTTTGAAGAAAAGAATTGCACCTAATGCATTTCTGTAGCTCCAGAGTCAGTGTAGACTCTTGCCCATTTTAATTATTCAGAAAATCCTGACATAATTTCTGCAGTGTGATCATTCATCTTTGATGGTTATGACTTCCTTGAAAATGCTATAGACGCTCTCCCCAGGGGAAAAAAAAAAGTGCTCATCTGCTTTACATGCAAATTTTGCATACATTTTTAGTTGTTCTTGGGCCCCGTGATCCTGTTCTTGGCCCTTCCATGATCCTACCTATGGGAACTCAGATCGAGAACCACTTGTCAAGAGAAACGGACTAAGGGTCTTGGTACAATAAAGTGCTAAACATTCCCCTGTTATTTCCTTCACTCATATATTAATCATGCTGAACACTGAGGATGATATAATGAATATCATACAAGTACTCAGCACCCAGGGAGAGAGATCAACAAATGAGTGGATAAAATTATACCGCAGTATGGTAAATGTTACTGCATGCCAAGTCGCCTGAGTCATATCTGACTCTCTGCGACCCAATGCACTTGTAGCCCTCCAGGCATCTCTGTCCATGGGACTCTCCAGGCAAGAGCACTGAGGTGGCTTGCCATGCCCTTCTCCAGGTGATCTTCCCAATTCAGGGATCAAATCCATATCTGTTATGCCTCCTCCATTGGCAGGGGTATTCTTTACCACTAGCGCCACCTGGGAAGTTCAAATGTTACTGCAGCAGTGTACAAAAGTGTACAAAAGCTTCAGGAAAGTGGTTTCAGATTCCTCACTTAAGGATCAAAATTTTCCCCTCAAATATCCTGCAATCAATCTGGGTGGTAACATTTTTCTTATCCCAAATCAGTACATTTGAAAAAAGTTTTCTATTATCATTATCATTTCATAGCATCCTACTGCTCCCAAAGACTATAATTCTGGAATAAAGAACAATACTTTTATAACATATAATTTTGTGAGAATAAATTTCTTCTCACTTCATTGTGAATGCTAAAACTTCTCATACTCTGGCACCCAGCATTTAGTATTTGAATCACTTGTTTTAGGGAGTCATTGAAGGCTTCCTAGAAGAACTGTGCAAAGTGAGGCTTTAGATATAAATGGGGGACTAGAAGCTGGGGAGAATCAGAGGGAGGGACTTACTCCAGGTAGATGAGATAATAGTTGAATGCCTCAGAGGTTAAATATATAAAATGTGTGCATATAAGGTAGTAATGAAAGTGAGATCAAGTTAGCAGGAAAATCTTCAGGGAAAAGGTGAAATGGGCAAGAGTTGAAAATTCTTAGCAAAGGGACCTTGCAGAGGAAAGGCATTACAAGTGGGTAGGATACAGAAGCAGCTACTGCTGCAGGCTGGTGCAGAGAGGCAAGCTGTAAGATGTTTGGGGCCCCCACTGACTTTCCCTGAAGTCGTGTGTTAAGAGCAAATTAGCCAGCAAGAGGCCCCTACTGCCAGCTTAGGAGAAGACTAGGTAGGGCTGAAAGGCAATGAAAAATGGGTGAGGCTCTGTGCAGGAGGAAGGTCAACAGCAAGGCTGGCTGGGGAGTGGCATTTATACCAGAAAACGATGCACAGATGGGGGACCAGAGTCAAGGCAAGAGCACAGAAAGCTGTCCAGTCATGAAAGAAGTCTTAAAAGTCATAATAAAAACTGTGAAGAGGGCCTTGTGTGCTGGCTGGAAATGGAAACAAGAGTGTCAAGATGAATGCAGGATACGAGGAAGAAACAGAAGTTGAAGTAGATCCACATATATAAAATCTACAGTTAATATTATCTTACTGAAAAAAATTATATGAAGATAGTCTCTTCTATTATCTATATGCCATTATTTTCTTTAATCAGCATATTAAGCTAATCAAACCTTAGTAAATTCACTTTCAAAATATTTCTTGAAATTATATTAATGCTATTGGATGGTATTTACTGACTGATTTTTTTTTAAGTTTCAGCTTTGAAAGAGTTTATAAGTAGGTAGATCAACTACTCAGATACTCTAGCTAATTTAAAGTGCTTAATATATTATGTAATTCAAATTACTTCTTTAAGATAAACTGCTGGTATATATTCCTCATCCAACCCAAAGCTGCTGCTACCAAATATGCTCTAGCAAAAAAAAAAAAAAAAAAAAAAAGCTTTAAATGAAAGCCACTGTTAGTATTTCTGGGGATGTTTCCATTGAGAGAATATTGTACATCATGAACAGCCCACTATCAAATGCTTTCTACTTAAGGCATGTGAATATTTAAAAGCTATCTTCACCTGGAACCACCATTTCCTACCTGCCTTCTCTTCTACACAAGATCATCCTTTTAAATCTGTAGCAAATAATTTTTAGACGCATTTCTTATTATAGCATTACCACAGCCAGCAAAACATCTCCTTTCTTCTTTCTCCCGCCATGTGTATACATAATGGAGTTTCTTATTAAATATACATGCAACCCTTCGTTGCATATAAATGTACCTCATCAAAGAATAAGGGAGACCCTGCCACTCTGCTATTGATTGGTCATGAAGCCAGGGCAATATCTGAATGGTGTTCTTGGGCTTTCTCTTAAAAAAAAAAAAAAAAAACTGAACGAGGCCTGTAACTTTAGCCACCATCACAAGGAAATCTAATGTGGTTCCCTTCTTACATATTTATCAGGCTGCTTTATTACCTATTTTTGAGACCACAGAATGCAGAAACGGCTTTCCTACTTCCTAAAGAGAATTTACAAAGTCACGGCTTTTGTCTTCATGGGGCAACATTCTTGTCTTTGAGGAATATGCTAGGCTGAAGTAAACCACAAGACTGGGTGGCGGAGGGGGTGTGTGTTAAAACACATCAGTAGTGACATGCTTTCTAGTGATTCAAGTGCATATGAGAGGCAACACCAGGCGCTGCCATAGACGATAGCCTTGGAAAAAGCAAAGCAGTGGTTTGGTAGCCCAGTGGTTAAGATGCTGTGCTCCCAATGCAAGGGGTCCAGGTTCGATCCCTGGTCAAGGAACTAGATCCCACATGCCACAACTAAAGATCCTTCATGTCTCAGAAGACCAAAGAGCCCCAGTGTCGCAACAAAGACCCAGGGAGGCCAAACAGAGAAAATAAATATTTTTAAAAAGCAAAGCAAAACAATATTTCTCATAGCCAGCAATTTCACTTTAACTTTAGACTCAAATGACTTGAAATTCATAAGAATGCTATGCAGAGAAGGAAGAAAAATCAGAAGGAAGTCCTTAATTCATACTAAGGAACAATAAAACAAGGACTTAGACCGACAGCGGGTTGTTCGGCTGAGGGTGCTGGCTTCCTCAGAAAGTGCTTCTCCTGGCTGGCTTGGGAAAGCTAAATTACCTTGTTGGAAAGCACACTTGGATGGGTGACGTGCACCAGGTCCGCACACACTAGGTGAAACGTATCTATTGACTTACAAGCTGGATGCATGTGTCAGAACGCAATCTGGTATTTTCGTAATAATAGCTAGCAGTCTTGGCCGTAAATTATTTATGGAGAGTATTCAGTGCAAACAGGTTAGAGCACACATCGGCTTCAGCCTTACTGCCCTGGTTTTAGATCACGCAGACATTGAACTCCTCGGAGATCTGCTCTTATCATGGCAAACCCTTAAAGGGGGCCCACTCTGCTGTCGGTTCAGCAACTTCCAGCCAACAGGCCACTTGCTAAGGCTCTACCTCAAGGTTCACTGAGTAAACGTGGTCTTTCTGCCCCCTCGCTCACACCCGCCTTGCCCCAGCGATGTAAGGTAATATCAGACATGAAGGCAGATCGATCGCCAGAGCAGAGGCATGGCCGTGCTCTGCTATCTTTGTGCAGAAACATGGAAGAATGTGCACAGAAAAGGCCACCGGTGATCTTAACGCGAGCTGACATTTCACTAATGCTGTGTTTCTGCGGCTGGAAAGAGCTGGCTGTCCTGGCAAGCCCTCAGTTTAAATTTAAATAAGCGTGGTGTCCTATTGCAATGCGGGGCATGGATTTCCCCTTCTGCCCCGGACTAGGACTATTTCAGCCATGGCCATTTCGATTTCTTCTCCGTGATCAATGTAGGAGGCGGACTTCTCTGCAGTGTCACATAGATGGCCAGAAAGAGTACAGCAGCTTTCACTTTTTAAGAATGAAAACCACAAGGAAAAGCAAACTGTCTGTTAATATTTCAGGAAGGCTATGGACAAGGGAATGGCAACCCACTCCAGTATTCTTGCCTGCAGAATCCCATGGACAGAGGAGTCTGTTGGGCTGTGGTTCATAGGGTGGCAACGAGTCAGACACGATTGAGCGACTAACACACACACTCTGCATCCCCATCAATCGGACAATTAATGAGATGTGGACCTCAGATGTTTCAGGCCAGATATCTGTACATTTCACTTTATCTTCTTTGTCCTTTAAGATGAAGAGATGTTACAGACATTCCACTGCTTCATATGGAAGAACTATTTTGTCATAAGAGATTCCAGCTTTTATTTGTTAGCTTAAAACAGAAAGGGGGTAAGCTATCTATTCATCAATTTACAGGCAAAGGAAAAGAAATGCTAGCACAACTGTTGGAGTAAAACTTGGAAACATAATAGGCACTGCCAAATAGGAAATGTAGAAAATAAGACCTGTGGGTGCTACAGTCAGCTTTCCTTACGACTGGATAGCAAGTTTATCTCCTAAATGTTTTTACAGAGTGTTAGAGAGCAGACGATAACATCTTCATAGCTCAAAAGGCACAGTACCAGGAAACAGGAGCCCTGCTTCAACTACATAAAAGCCATTCATTGACCATTCATTCAACTCTGAGTGTCAGTCTTTTTTTTGTTTGTTTTGTGTTTTTATCTATAAAAAGGGGAAACCAAAATCTTCTTTGGGCATCATTTTGTTGTAGGGACAAAATGTCATGATATAAGGAAAGATTATGGAAGTAGGTTGAATGGTGGCTTCCAAAAGATTGCAACTTGTGAATACAAGCTTAGTTTGAAAAAAAACCGAAGTATATATTTCAACTTTGTACTTAAGGGACGTGAGATGAAGAGATGATCCTGGATTATCTGCTGCTAAGTCGCTTCAGTCGTGTCCAACTCTATGGACCCCATAGACGGCAGCCCACTAGGCTCCTCTGTCTCTGGGATTTTCCAGGCAGGAATACTGGAGTGGGTTGCCATTTCCTTCTCCAATGCATGAAAGTGAAAAGCAAAAATGAGGTTGCTCAGTGTGCCCGACTCTTAGTGACCCCATGGACTGCAGCCTACCAGGTTCCTCCGTCCATGGGATTTTCCAGGCAAGAGTACTGGAGTGGGGTGCCATTGCCTTCTCCTAGAGAATCATTGATTAGATGGAAGATTCTGATTCTGTGACTGTCACAAAGGGAAATTTTTACAGCTGTAATTAAAATAGAGGAAAACCAGTTAGGATCTTTCTAAATAAAATCACATCTATTTACCTTAAAACTTCCCTATTTACCTGTTCAAGTTTTCAGTCCTTGCTCCCTTTGGTTTTATAGGAACTCCTCCAGGGCTACTTTCTTGATTCCTGAAACTAGTCAAGTGTGCACCAAAACCATTCCTGGTACAAAAGTATCTTCAAATCTGTTCCTTGTGTAATGAAACTCCTCATCTCAATCCCTCAGAGAATGAATGCAATATTATTAATCTAAGAAGCTCTGTTTCCTAATTTCCACCTCACCCCCATCATAAAGCTTTAATACCATGGACATAAAACTACTTCCAATGATTCATGAAGGTGAAGCAACTGTTGGAGTGAATTATCTGAGGGGTCTCTAAATCCAATGATAATTTTCCTAAGAAGAGACAAAGACCCAGATACAGAAGAGAAGGCCATGTGAAGAGGGAGGCAGATAGTGGAGTCATGAGGCCACAAGGCAAGGAAGCCAACCAGAAGCTGGAAGAAGTCAGAAAGATTCTTCCCTGGGGCATTAGGGGGAGCGTGGCTCTCCCAACACTTTGATCTTGGACTCTGCAAGAGAATATGTTTTTGTTGTTTTGTTCAAGCCCACTACTAATTTTGTGGTAGTTTGTCACAGCAGTCAGAGGAAAAGTTGTTCAAAGTGGGAACTAGGAGCGAGAGGTGAGAAGGGCTTTCATTTATGGACAAAAGTTCCAGTGGCACCCTCAAACTCAGTATTCAATATAAATACTATTTTAAGGCACCCTTTTAAAAAAAAGCAAAGTCAATGGCAAAAAAAATCCATGATGAGGAAAATACTGAAATTTCTAGATGGTAAAAGATTTGTCTTTGATACTGAAGAAGTATGTCATTAATATAATAATAATAATTTTAAAAAAAGATGAGGTGAGGCATCATTTTTCTGTTAGAGCATCTCACTAAGTGTCAGTCAGAGACTTCCCTGGTGGTCCAGTCGTTAAAACTCTGCACTTCCTCTGTGGGGGGATGCAAGTTCAATTCCTGGTCAAGGATCTAAGATCCCACATGCTCTGCAGTCTGGCCACAAAAACAAACAAACAGACAAGAAGAAGTGTCAGTGATTAAGCCAGCTTTCAGTTGAATTATGTTTTAGAAGCTGATAGTTTCAAAGCCCTAAGAAATGAAAAAACAGGATGCTCAGGATAAAATACAGGGTTAATCTCAAAGAAAATCGTCATGTATCAAACTGCGTGTCTAGTCTTGGCTGCACAGTAGAATCACCTGGGAAGATTTACAGAACGCAAGTGCCCTGCTGCACCCTAGACAAATGATATCAGAACTTCAGGTGATGAGACCCAGACATCAGATTTGTGATCCCCTGGGAGATTTCCATGGCAACCAAGGCTGAGAACCAATGCTGTGAAGAAGGTGGGTAGAGGTGGAGATCTCTGGGGTCTGGAAAGCTGCTCTGTGAGCCTCATCTTGGCAGGTTGTTTCACTGACAAATGGTAAAGAGTGATTCTGAATCATGTCTGAAGTTATACACCAATCAGGGCTTAATTTTCTTTTCCAGGGTTTAGGTTCCTCAGAGAGTGTTTGTATGAGCTCAGCCGAGTCCAGCTCTATGTGATCCCATGGACTGTAGCCAGGCTCCTCCGTTTATAGGATTCTCCAGGTAAGAATACTGGAGTGGATTGCCATTTCCTTCTCCAGAGGATCTTCCTGATTCAGGGATCGAACCCATATCTTGCATCTCCTGCATTGACAGGAGGATTATTTACCACTTGGCCCCCTGGGAAGCCCCTCTTTGGAGAGCAGTTGATGGTAATTCACAGGGGATGATAACAGTGACTCTGATGAGGCTTGTAGTGTTTTGTAGAGTTTGTAAAGTGCAAAACTATCTCCCGTCGGTCCCCAGTGTCGTCTGTCAAACATAGCTCTGTGTTTCTAGAATGCATTTCTCCAACGCTTCCTCACTGAAATAGGATGAATGGTTACCCCCCACCGTCAACCCCAGCCAATAAAAGAAGATAACATTCACTTGGAGGCCTATTTGAAAAAGCAGTCTTTGCAGATGTAATTAAGTAAAGGATCTTGAGATGAGGAAATCATTCTAGGTTATCCAGATATTTCAATCCAATGACACGTGACACAGACATAGAAAAAAAGGCCAAAGAGGGAGGGGGGAACTGGAGTTTTGTGACCACAAGGCAAGGAAGCCAACAGCCCCCAGAAGCTACCAGAAACAAGAAAGAGTTCTCCCCAAGGGATTGTGGAGCGAGCACGGTCCAGTCAGCACCTCAATTTTGGACTTCTGGCCTCCAGATTTGTCAGAGAACACATTTCTGGGTTTTAAAAACCATTTTAATTGAAATGTAGTTTATGTACAATGCTATGTTAGTTTCAGGCGTACAATAAAGAGAAATATAGTCTTGCCAGTTGGCTCTCGTGGTAAAGAACTCACCTGCTAATGCAGGAAACGTAAGAGACATAAATTCAATCCCTGAGTTGGGAAGATCCCCTGCAGGAGGGCATGGCAATGCACTTCAGTATTCTTGCCTAGAGAATCCCATGGACAGAGGAGCCTGGTGGGCTACAACCCATAGGATCGCAAAGAGTTGGACAGGAATGAAGCGACTTAGCGCACACATATATCTATCTATCTGTGTATATATATACTGTTTTTCAGATTCTTTTCCATTACAGGTATCTGTAATACTTTATATATATATTTTCCATTATAGATTATTATGAAATATTGAGTATACTCCATGTGCTATACAGTAGGTCCTTGGTGGTTATATATTTTATACAGCAGTGTGTATATTTTAATCCCAAATTCCTAATTTATTCTTCCCACCCTTTCCCCTAGGTAACTATAATTTTTTTATGTCTGTGAGTTTATTTCTGATTTGTAAATAAGTTTATTTGTATCAATTTTTAGATTCCACTTATAAGTGATATCCTATATTTGTCTTTCTCTGTCTGACTTATTTCACTTAGTATGATAATTTCTGAGTACATCCATGTTGCTATAACATGAAATTATTCCATTCTTTTTATTGACCAGCTATTATTCCATTGTTTATGTGTACCACATCTGCTGTTTTAAGCCACCAAGTTTGAGCCACTTGCTATCCTTAGGATAGAATTCAAATTTTCTATTACTAAGAAGCACCTATGACCTGGCCCCCAGCTGTCTTTACACTTGGAGGATTGGCCTGGGCCTTCCATAGTGCTTCTGAGCCATCTTGCTTCTTACCCCTCCTGGCATTGTGTTTACACCAGCGTGGCCACCCGCCCCAGGTTGCAGCTCTTGGAATGGATCTTTTCCACTGCCATTTGTCTGGTTGGCTCCTCACGTTCCCCAGCGTCCTTCCCCGTGCCCTGAGAAGGCCTCAAAGCCTTCAGATGCTCTTATCCTCTCCCATCAGTTCTCAAGTTGCCTTTGTTTATTGTACCTTTTTATTATAGAATATGCCATATATTACTGGAATCATCTGTCATCCAAATACTTCCTGCACACAACTCTATATTCTTTGAGAGAAGGGAGAGTCACATACAGCTGGATTTTCCTAGTGCCTAACACAGCATCTGACTTCTCATAGAAGCTTACCACTGGCTAAACTAACTAGTTTATTAATAATGTCTTTTGGACATGCATTATTTCATCTAATATTTTAAACATTAAGTGAAATGCAGGCTACTATTATCATATTTTAACAAGAGGAAAAAAATGAGGTATAAAGAGGTGAATAGAAGTGTTAGAATTCAAATCTAGGAACTTGATTCAAGTTTATCTCTCTATTTGAACATATTTATTTAACCAAATATATATATATATAGACAGGTAGATTTAACAAGATATATTTCACCATGAGGCAGGAGGTGTGCATGCTCAATCGTGTCCGACTTTGTGACCCCATGGACTATAGCCCATCAGGCTCCTCTGTCCATGGGATTTCCCAGGCAGGAATACTGAAGTGTGTTGCTATTTTCTCCTCCAGGGCTTCTTCCTGACTCAGAGATTGAACCCAAGTCTCTGGTGTTTCCTGCACTGGCAGGCAGGTTCTTTACCACTGAGTCATCTGGGAAGCTCATATCTAGCAATATATGTATATTATATGCTATATAAGTCTCTTTGTAATACCAATTGCATCATTGCTTTCTGCTTGGCATTATGACTATTTATGTGTAAGTCATAACTCTGGTAAGTTCATCGAGGATAGGACTCAGGTTTACTTAATGTTTTTGCCATACAATATGTTCTAAATAGCAATCACTCAAATATTTGTTGAATGGATTAATGATCATTGCAATGACTATATTTTAAAAATTTCTTCCATATTTCTATAAAATTATCCTATGAGGCTACATAATGTCACCATACTAAAAGCTATAAATATGGAGCTCCCAGTCTCTTTTGTGTCTCTGTTCTGCCTTGTTTCTGGAGATTGGGGGCTTGTTAAATGAACTGCTGTTTCACACCAAATGTTTCTCTGTCGATCTGGTGATTTAGCGGGGCTTATTCTTTTCACTGATTTTTCAGAGAGTGAATAACAAAGAGAATCTCACTTTGGGGCAAGCTTAGAGAAAGCCGGTAGAGAGGCTGCCACGGACATTCTCGTGGAGAGGGTACATTTTGACCCCTTATTCTGATACTACCTGAGGTAAGGAACATGCCAGTGAATAGTTGAAACTTGCAGTTACTCTCAGTACAAAAGAAAGCATTCTCGAAATTCTAATTATAGTCACTAACAGAAGGATGGAGGTGGAGTCCAGAGTCCAGGAAGTGAAAATCAGATGGGAATTGAGGGAGGTGAAGCCGGGTCAGGAGAAAGCAGGCCGTGGTTCTGAGTCAAAAGGAGACAGGAGTAAAAGGCAGGGTAAAGTGGGAGGGACTGGCGGGAGTCAGGAAAGAGAGAGGAAGAGGAGTTAGGAAAAGGCAGAGTAGGGATCACCAGGAGACTTTTGTGCCTCGGAGAGCTTTGCGCATACCCCATCCCATACCAGCTTAGTCAGGAGCAGGAAATATTTCTCAAAGGTCTGATAACTTGATAACTTCTGTTCGTAGTTCATAGACAAGTTGTAAGGATTAATTCCCCTGTGAAAATCTTAAGACAAAACAGCTCTAAAGAGTAGCAAACAAATCACATTTTAAATGCTTTGAAAATAGACAGTTCGTAAAAAGCGGTGGTTCAGTGAGTGGCCCGGCTTTGCTTGCCGGTGAGCAGTGCTTGGTGGTCCAAGTCCAAGTCTGTCTAGCGCCACAAGTGCAATATGCTAGGGATGTGTTCTAGGTGACACATCGAAGTAAGTCAAACTGCGACTTACTAAATGGACTTTTCATTTTCAGCCAACTAGGCTTATTTTTCATTCAAGTGTCATTTCCTTAAATAAGTCTACCCATCCATAAAAAAAGGTTGCATCCTAAGTAATAGGCTGAAATTTGTTGAAAACATTTCCCCATGGTTACAATACTATTGTGGGTCCATAAGTTCCCAAGTCATTTCCTCCCAAACTCCTTTAAACCTGGACATACTAGAATATAGGACGATAGTACTAGGCTTGTAGCAATGTGACCACTTGTGCATGTAGTCACCCCCCTACTCCAACATTTATTGTATTCTGTGAACCCAGCATTGGCTAGTTCCTGGAGTTCCCCACACCCAGGGTTCCTGTCCTACCATGTACCAGTGGCAGGTTTAGGCATCCATCTGGGCTCAGACTCCATCTCCCCCATAGGACTTGGGGACAAATGAAAAGGGCACAAGCATGGTGCTTGTGTTGCTTGCTCTGCCATAAGAAATAAAGCCCTTTGACTCTGACCTAGAATCTTGTGATCTGCCATCATCCTTGAAAGAGTAATAGGCTAAATTGTTAGCTTTTAATTAGGATAAAGTCAAACCCTATGCTCAACACTTGGCACAGAGCAAACAATAAGTAAATATAAATTGTAGGTGGGAGGCACTGTAGTGGGAGGTGTGGAGACCTGTGAAGATAGAGTGGGTAACCGAGGGATGGGCTTGAAAAATGTATCAGGGGGTTATTCTTGAAGTGACTGCTGGTTCTTCTCCTCTCTTTTCCCCCACTTGCCTTCCTCCTCATCCATCATCAATACCAGTCATTTTTGTGCCAGAATGTCCTAAAATTGCCCACTGATGATCAGATCTGCAGTCAATTGAGTAGCTTTTCCTCAGCTCACCTCCCTCTGAAAGGGAAGTACAACCATTTGGAGAGTGAGAATAATGAAAGGATTTTTGCCACATCTAACCAAGGAATAGGATAGTAAAATTTTACCTATGCTATAGTATCTTTTTTGTGTTGGTTTTAAAAACTTTCCCAATAAAGACAAAGTTCCACCCAAAGGCTAATGAAGGATCTTGGGAAATGTAGAGTAGTGAAACAATATTAATCTACATTTTAAAAAGTCCACCAAGGCTCATGGCATCTTGGACATTACTCAAGTGAGATTTCTGGAGTAAAGAGCTGTACTGAAAGGAACAAGGGTCCTGAGAAAGTGAAACGAGGGCTGACCCAGTGCAGGCTTATACTGCTGCCTCCCCCAGGCAACAGGAGGAAGAAAGCACAGGCTCTTGCATCTTCCCCATCTTGTGTGCCCCCTCTCCCCTTTCTTCATTCCCTGCCACTGCATTTTCATGAGGATAAAATTAGTACCAAAGCACAGCAGACTGGGGAGAATGGTCAACAGAAGCGGTCGGAGTACGTGCTAATCAGACAGCAGGCAGCAAGGAGGTCACCATCGCATCAATGACCTCTGAAATCTACAGGTATCCAGGTAACCTGCATCTTAAATAAATGTCCAAAGAGATAAAGTTTGAGGGGTGGGTGCCAATACTCAAGCATTCTTGTCGTCAGACACTTGGAATGGATGCCCTTCTCTTTTCCAATGTCTATTCTCAGAGAATAGCCTAGGTTTAAATGTTTAGACTCATTCCTGAGACCATCACTTGACTGAACAGAAAGAGCAGTGCTCTGGGGTCAGAGGACCTGAGGGGTTTTGTTGCCTCTGTCACCTCTTCATGCAGTGACCCTAGGCAAAATGCTTAGCCCGAGCTGGAGTTTCCTCTTCTCTAAAAGGAAGGCAAACACAATCTAACTCACACGGTCCCAAGAGCATGTGTCAAGAGAATAGAGGCCAAGTTCTTGGATGCTATAAATTGTGAAGTACTATATCATGACAAAAAAAACCAATATGAAAAAAACTTCATTTTCAGAGTTAAGTTGTACAGTTCTCGTAACTGTAAGAACATGATCCTATGCTAATCATCCTAAGATCAAGCCATTTGAAACTTTAATATATTAGTAGTCTGAATGACAGAAGCCAGACCACATGATTGTATGTACTTACACACACAGGTTTAACTACCATCAACATGAATATGTTGAGATTATGCTAGTGTTTATAATAGAACACAGAGCATGAGTTGACACCACAATTTGTCTCACAAAAATGATCTGAAACAAAAAGCATCAGTGTTTCCCAAAACTGACTTCCCTGAACTAGTATCCCTTTGGAACTACCTTATCAGGGACTGACTATTTGTACCTGGAATGCATGAATAGTTACAGATGCAAGTCAAAGAAATGCCTTTCCTCTCTCAAATCACTCTGCCAGCAGTAAGGTGAGTGTGCATCTGAGCATCTGTGCCTGCCTGTGCACCCCACGTATGGTCATGTTCTGATGGCCTATACTCTGGCAACCTCAAATATTTCACATAATAGTTTACATCAGACTAAAAGAAGTCTACTGTGGTTAATAACTTGGTAGGAACTATATTCACTTCTTGAAACAGGATTGCCAGAAAAAAACATAGGATGTTTGGTTAAATTAGAATTTTAGATCAGCAAAGATAGTTATAATAAAAGGCAATATTTGGGACATACTTATACTTAAATACTCTTCACTGATGCTCTGTCTGAAGTTTGAATTTAGCCAGCATCCTGTGTTTTGATTTACTAAGTCTGACAGCTCTACTTGAAGTGGCAAAATGCTCCCTGACCTTTCATCCCTGTGATGTCACCATACTCAGTTGACTTCATGAGGTAAACAGCTCTGTCCCTTTGGCCCCTGTGGGACGCTGTGAAGGGGGAGATTATATATCCTGTCATCAGATCAATTGTGCCTGCAGTGATATTAAAAATCACGTCTGCCTTAAATCGCTTAGAATTTGTCAACTCCATTCCTCTCTTCTGTTGCAAAGGCTTGGAGGTAAACATATAGGTGCTTTGGAACAAACAAAACACAACTTCTCTTTCTGCAAGACAGTAAACAGAAACTCTTAGAAGCTCCAGGTTCTAATTCTATCCTGATGAGTAATTGTAGTAAAGATTACTTTTTACATGGTCTCGTTTTGACATTTCCTTGATTATTTTTCAAAACCAAAGCCACTGCTACAGAAGCAATTGGAATCTAATTATTTCCATGTAGATTAATGTTCTCAGGCCTCTGTCTCAGACAGATCATGAGATGGTGGTCTCAGAATAGCATCTTATCATTTATATTATTTTTTAAAAAATAGGGAATGGGTACTATTTTGCATAATTAACAATCTTAATTAAAAACTGGACAAAGATTATCTGTTGAGATAGTGCCTTGACAAATCCCTTAGGGCAGGCTCAGATTCTATGGTCTTTTGATTAGAATACAAATCTGGGAATATCCACTTTGATTATCTCCATTACGATGTGTTGATTTCAGGCCTGGTAGTCATTTTCATGAAGGTCTTAGTGGAGAGGAGGAGGAGTATTTGATAGTCTGGTAAACATGCCCTGCGATGTATGATTCCATATAATAAGCTCATATTCCAAATCACTGTTATAAAGCTGAAGGGGATCCCCAGGTTCCTTACCATGTATGTCAGTCTAACGTCCATGAGGTCACATGGTAATCTGCAACTCTCACAGCCATCACATCTGAGAATTTTCATGAGAGATGCATTAAAAGTTTTTTTAAAAAATAAAAAGCAAATAAAAGTAATTGATTCAGCTTTTACTTAGTCACCATCCCAAAGCAGTGAGATAAGACAGACCCTCTAGCACACCATTGGGAGAAAAATCAACTTTCTTTTTTTGACAGCTCTTTCCATGAAAATGGTCCAAGGCTTTGGCAATTGTAATGTAATTACACCAACTGAAATGTGAGTAGATGAAAGAAACGTGTACTCTTCCCATGGCTATAATCTTTCACCTATTTTACTGCAAATCATCCTTAATGATGGGATATTTTAATTTTTTTATATATGGTTATTTTCACTGCTTGCCGAATAGCTGACAAATTGAAGGTAAAGAGGATGATCCATCTCACAAGTGTTTTTTTGTTTTGTTTTTTTTTTAGAAATATTAACCTCCAGAAAGGGTTTCTGGAGAAGGAAATGGCAACCCACTCCAGTATTCTTGCCTGGAGAATCCCAGGGACAGAGGAGCCTGGGGGGCTGCCGTCTATGGGGTCGCACTGAGTAGGACACGACTGAAGCGACTTAGCAGCAGCAGCAGCAGCAGAAAAGGTTTCAGGAGCTTATGATGGCAAAGAATCTGCGTGCAGTGCAGGAGATGCAGGAGACTTGGGTTTGATCCCTGGGTCAGAAAGAGAAGGGATCTTTCGGAGAAGGGAATGGCAACCCTCTCAAGTATTCTTCGCTGGAGAAGCCTATGGACAGAAGAACACGGAAGGCTAAAGTCCATGGGGCTGCAAAGAGTTGGACACAGCTGAGAGACTAAATTTTTTAAAAAATAATACCATTATAGGCCTAAAAACTAAGTGAAGACACAACAACCAGGGATTAAGTAAGGTGGTGTGTTTGGAGGAAAGAAAAGCTGTGAGAGTCATCAGGGCAATGAAAAGGAAGCCAATGGTTGCGCAAAAACAAAAAGTGTGCTGAGCTAAAGTCTTACCTGCCAGCACTAGAAGAGAGAAGAAAGCAAACAATTGTAGGTTCTCATTGCCAAGTGGTCAAAAGTACTCTGGTTTTTCAGAAGAGTCAGTTTCCCTTTGTTGTATGCCTGCTTTTGTACTATGCTGTGATGCTGTGAAGGTTGCGCCCCCACATTAAAGTGGGGGAGTGCTGTAATGTTATGGATGGTGTCCTTGTATGCGGACTTGACAGGGACCTGGTATTTCTGAAGAGCTTTCAACCCTGGGTTGGAACTAGCAGACCTCAGAGGCCAGGTCTCTAAATCTCATCTCTCCCTGAATCTCTCCAAGGCAGTGTTCTTCAAGCACATTGACCACATCCCACATTTGTAATTAATTAGTTAATATTTGGTTGCATGGGGTCTTCAACTCCTATTTTCTCTAGTTGCAATGAGCAAGGGCTACTCTCTTGCTGTGGCACGTGGGCTTCTCATTGTGGAGGCTTCTCTTGTTGTGGAGCACAGGCTTTAGCATGGACAGGCTTCAGTAGTTGCTGCATATAGGTTCAACAGTTCTGGAGCATGGGCTTAATTGCCCTGGGGCATGAGGAATCTTCCTGCATCCTCACATTGACAGGCAGATCTTAACCACTGGATCACCAGGGAAGTCCCACGATCCATATTTATGAAGACATTACTTCCCTTAAACATGTGTCACTTGAATATTTTCTATTCTCTTCTACATTAATGTATTGGTATTTTTTTTTTTTACAATTTTAGTCCAAACTCACTAAGCTGACTTTTTGAGCTACCAATGAATGGATGGAGACCCATAGTTTCAGAAATATTGCCCTGGTAGGCATAACAAGTTCCTAAAATACAGAAGAATGGTAAAATGTTATGTGTTTTGTATTCATATAAATATATGTAAGAGTAGATATGTTTTAAATCTATATACATCCACAAATATATGTATCATAGCAAAATGTATATCTGAAATTTTATAGATGTGATAATAACTTGTTTAAACTCATGAGAAACATTGAAGAAGGTTTAAACATACCTTTTTAATATACAGCTGAGTGTAATCCATATTCAGTATCAAAATGATAGTATGTATTTTTACTCATTTCATAGATTTCAGTTTGTTTTTTAATGCAAAAAGATTTTAACTAATCGAAATAATTGAGCTAGCCAACACTTTCAAATTCTTATTTTGGATGTGAGAGTTGGACTATAAAGAAAGCTGAGCACCAAAGAAGTGATGCTTTTGAACTGTGGTGTTGGAGAAGACTCTTGAGTCCCTTGGGACTGCAAGGAGATCCAACCAGTCCATCCTAAAGGAGATCAGTCCTGGGTGTTCACTGGAAGGACTGATGTTGAAGCTGAAACTCCAATACTTTGGCCACCTGATGAGAAGAGCTGACTCATTGGAAAAGACCCTGATGCTGGGAAGATTGAAGGCAGGAAGAGAAGGGGACAAGAGAGGATGAGATGGTTGAATGGCATCACCGACTCAATGGACATGAGTTTGAGTAAACTCTGGGAGTTGGTGATGGACAGGGAGGCCTGGTGTGCTGCATTCCATGGGATCGCAAAGGGTTGGACACGACTGAGCGACTGAACTGAACTGAACTGAAAATTTCTCTTACAGCTTACTCAGATAATCTTTCCTCAGTTCCAGGGCAAACTTGAGATGCTGTGAAGCATCAAAGTGGGTTACTTATAAGGGTCTACATCTAAAGCTAAGACATCATTTTATTCAGATAGGATTAGACACAGCATGTGAACATCAGCTTGAAAATTTTACTCTTCCTGTATTTTTCCAAATAACAAGTGTATAGCACAGGGTGTTCAGCTTGGTGCCCTGTGATTATCTAGAGGGGTGGGATGGGGGGGGAATGTTAAGAGGAAGGAGATATATGTATACATATAGCTGATTCACTTCCTTATACAGCAGAAGCTAGCACAACAGTATAAAGCAATTGTACTCCAATAAAAATTTTTTAAAATAAAATCATTTAGTTAGATTTCCCTTCTTGTGCCAAGATGTGCTGAGTTGTTTCAGTTGCGTTCAACCTTTCATGATTCCATGGCTGTAGTCTGCCAGGCTCCTCTGTCCATGGGATTCTCTCAGCAAGAATACCAGAGTGGGTTGCCAGGGGATCTTCCTGACCTGGGGATCAAACTCAGGCCTCTTACATTTCCTGTTTTGGCAGTTGTGTTCTTTACTACTAGAGAATTACCTGGGAATTCCCTTCTTACTTGCATACTATTCACTGATTTCATTTTTCTTGCTCTCTCTCACCATGAAAGAACAGTACTTCTCTTAGGTAAGGTTGTTAGCCTTGTTTTCCCTTCAAATCATGTTAGCTTGTTAGCTTTGCCCTCTGTTTCCAAATCTATCACAATTGAAGCAGACCTACTCACTAGACATGCTCAAGGGGAGATCAGGAGGGCACACTAGGAAAGGAGTCCAAAAGCACTACTGCTTGAACTGAGATCGTAAGAGATCGGCTCGCTAGAGGGACAGGGAAGGGCATCCTTGAAAGACTGAAACTTATTACAAGGTCAAAGTCCTTGGAAACAGCTAGAGTAAAGAGTTCAGGGTGAAGAAAAATGGAAAGTCATGCTTCAAATGAAGGCAAAAGTTGGATCAGAAATTCATTATTTATTACTTAGGCAGGAGAGAGACTCCAAATGTTTCCAAGCAGAGGAGTGACATAACTAAACTTTCATTTTAGAAAGATTATTTTGACAAAATGAACAGATTGAGGAAGGTCAAGATATGAAGCTGAGGGTTCACTTAAGAGGCCATGGGAATAACCCAAAAGAGAAATGGTAACAGGTGGATGAAGACATGGGTGAAATTGAAGGAAAGGATATTGGCTCAATAAGACAAAGTGAAAGTGAAAGTCACTTAGTGGTGTTTGACTCTTTGAGACCCCATGGACTATACAGTCCATGGAATTCTCCAGGCCAGAATATTGGAGTGGGTAGCCGTTCCCTTCTCCAGGGGATCTTCCCAACCCAGGGATCCAGCCCAGGTCTCCCGCATTGCAGGTGGTTCTTTACCAGCTGAGCCCAGGGAAGCCCAATAGGACAACATAGAGACCAACGTCTGGGCCTCCTGGAGACTGTAGAGTATATCGGTGGATAGTGTTTGGGGGTAGAGTGAAGGCAGAGAAGAAGGAGTCTAATTCCTGGCTTCTGGTCTGAGCCCCTGTAAAAAGGTGGTGTTTGTAACACAAGGATCAAGTTGTGAAGAAAAGATGATGACTTTAGCTGAACAGGGTTAACGTGGGGATGTCTTTTGCCCTTTCCCATTGAGGTGTTCAACCAAAGGGCTAACTTTCACAAAACACTTGCTATGTGCCAGATACCATACCTAACATTTTACTCACATCATTTTAATGCAAAGACTCATAAGGACTTCCCTGGTAGTCCAGTAGTTAAGAACTTTCCTGGTGGCTCAGATGGTAAAGATTCCACTTGCCATTCGAGAGAACTGGGTTTGATCCTTGGGTTGGGATGATCCCCTGGAGGAGGGCATGGCAACCCACTCCAGTATTCTTGCCTGGAGAATCTCCATGCACAAAGGAGCCTGGCAGGCTGTAGTCTATAGAGTCACAAAGAGTTGGGCATGATTGAGTGACTAAGCGCACACTCCAGGGGTTAAGAATCTGCCTTGCAATGCAGGGGTTGCAGATTCCATCCCTGATCAGGTGATTAAGATCCCACTTGCTACAGAGAAACTAAGCCCGAGCGCCCAAATACTGAACCCATGTGTCACACTAAAGATCCCGAGTGTCACAGCTAAGACCTGATGCAGTCAAATAAATAAGTAAATAAATGAATAATATTTAAAAAAAAAAGACTCATAAGAGTGACTGAGTAGCATGGAGACATATACACCGCCATAGGTAAAATAGATAGCCAGTGGGGAATTTGCTGTATAACTCAGGGAACTCAAACCAGGGCTCTGTAACAAGTACAGGAGTGGGATGGGGAGGGAGGTGGGAGGGAGATTGAAGAGGAAAGGGACATAGGTACACCTATGGCTGATGGGAGAAGGCAATGGCAACTCACTCCAGTACTTTTGCCTAGAGACTCACATGGACGGAGAAGCCTGGTAGGCGCAGTCCATGGGGTCGCGAAGAGTCAGACATGACTGAGTGACTTCGCTTTCACTTTTCACTTTCATGCATTGGAGAAGGAAATGGCAACCCACTCCAGTGTTCTTGCCTGGAGAATCCCAGGGACGGGGGAGCCTGGTGGGCTGCCGTCTCTGGGGTCACACAGAGTCGGACACGACTGAAGCGACTTAGCAGCATAGCTGATTCATGTTGATGTGTGGCAGAAACCAACACAATATTGTAAAGCAATTATCCTTTGATCAAAAACAAATACATTTTAGAAAAGGAATATAAATAGAAAAAAAAATACATTTTAGAAAAGAAATATAAATAGAAAAAGAAAAGACTCATAAGAATGACTATTATTATCATCCTCATTTTACATATAAGAAGACTGAGGCTCAGAGAGTTAACTATTTTGCCTGAGATCAGACAACTGACAAATGACTGAGCAGGGACTCAACTTCAAATCTGTCTGACTCTGTACCAGTGTCTTAATCTCTGTGCTATACAGGACTGGTGAAATAGAAACTCAGAATCAGAGAAACACCCATGGTAGCACTGTAGATGCGAGTGATGCTACCTAATTAGAGTATATGCAGTAGAAAGCAAAGGCCCAGGGAAAAGCCCCCGAGGAGGCACTAAGTGGGAAGAACCCGCCTGCCAATGCAGGAGATGCAAGAGATGCAAGTTCGATCCCTGGGTCAAGAAGATCCCTTGGAGGAGGGCATGGCAACCCACTCCAGTATTCTTGCCTGGAGAATCCTTTGGACATAGGAGCCTGGTGGGCTACAATCCATAGCATCACAAAGAGTCGGACATGACTGAAACAACTGAGCTTGCACACAGGGAAAAGCCCCAAGAAACAGCAGCACTTGATGTGCAGACTACAAATAAGTGCTCTCCATTTGTCCACAGATAGAGTTTGTTGGCTAGTACAGCATTTTAAAAATCTTGGATTTGAGTGTCTTCTGCAAGGGACAGGAAGCACTCTGCACTCCCTAGAGTCTGCTCTACCCCCTCCCATTGATTACCTGTAGATCCTTCACATCTGAGCACTTTCTGATGGGCCCCTGGAAGACTAGAGCTGCAAACCCTAAGGAGTGTGAAGGAAAAGAAACCACATAGGAAAAGTGAAGTGCTCATTGCTCAGTTGTGTCTGACTCTTTGCGACCCCATGGACTGTAGCCTTCTAGGCTCCTCTGTCCATGGAATTCTCCAGGCAAGAATACTAGACTGGGTAGTCATTCCCTTCTTCAGAGGATCTTCCCAACCCAGGGATCGAACCCAGGTGTCCCACACTGCAGGTAGATTCATTACCATCTGAGCTACCAGGGAAGCTCCTATGAAGAAGAGGACAAATCAATAAATGGAAGGTGAAAAAGGAAGTTCCAGGAGAATGTGGCTTCATGAAAATCGAAGGAGAGAATTTCAGGAAAAGGGGACAGCCAACTGCATGAAAATCACAGCTGGTCAAGTAGGATGAGAGTAGTGTCTACTGAATTCCACAGTCTGGTTGTCACTTATCATCTCAGGAAAAGGCAGTGGAGTGGGTGGATGGGTCACAAAGTTAAATTACTGTAAAGGGAAGAGGGAAAGGGAGGCGAGAGGTGGGACTAGATGGTTTAACTTCCTCATTAGGAAAGCATGTGAAGCTTTGACAGGTAAGTAGCCAATGGGAGATGCACTGTCATGGTGGGAGCTTTTGCTCTTAGGATGGAAAATAGTTAAGTATGGTTTAATGCTGAGGAAAACTAGCTACAGAGATGATCTCCTGGGATTATGGGAGAGAGGAGATGGTGAGTTCAACAATGATGTTTAGAACTGATACTGCACATCACGCATTGTCTTAAGACCATAAGGGACACAGAAATGAAATACGAGTCAAGGTCCCTGTTCTCATGGCGATTACATTGTGTAGAGAAAAGACACCCAACGGACAAGGAGAATAGACACCATAAACAGCGTAATGTTAACTAATGATATGTTAGAGACTGGAGGGTCTCCTTTCTGAAATTTTTCTTGTTGTAGAATGGCTTTATATTGGCATTCAGAAAAATCCTTTCTAAGAACTGACATTTGAGATGAAATTTGAATGAGAACAGAAGCTAGCCAAGGATGCTTTGGGGAAAAGCATTCTAAATCTTCCTTTTTTTCTTTTAAACATTTAATTTATTTATTTGGCCATGCCAGGTCTTAATTGCAGCACGTGGAACCTTTTAGTTGGAGCGTGTGAGATTTGTTCCCTGATCAGGGATCGAACCCAGGATATGAGCTTGGTGTGACTGGGAAATAGAAAGAAGTCACAGTGATTCAGAAACTACACAATGGCTGAAGATGAGGTCAGAGAGATGAACATGGGGTTAGATGAATGGAACCTCGAAATCTGCAGTAAGGAGTTTAGGTTTTATATAAGGTGTGGCCTTTATACAAGAGCCCTAAGGCAGGGAGATGCTATCACCTCCTAGGATGCAAGAGGGGAGGATCCCAGCATGGAGTAAAGGAAAAAACCTTGAGCAGACATCCTGTCAGCAAGTTCACTGAGATGGGAGAAGCAGGAAAAAATAGGAAGAAATGGAGATGTTTTTAGGTAGTATAGGAAGAAGCTGAAGGCATTAATACTTAAGGACTTCAATTTTCTCAGTGATGCTGGAAGCAAAATGATCTGCTAAGGGTGAATGGAGAGATTCTGGAATACAAGGTTGTATTAATCTAATATAGCTGTCATAATAAAATACCATCAACCGGGTGGTTTAAACAACTAAAATTTATTTTCTCATAGTTCTGGGGACTGGGAGTTCATGATCAAAGTGCCAGCCAGTTTGATTTCTGGCGAGAGTTCTCAACTTGTAGATGGCCAGCCACCTCCTTGCTGTCCCCCTGAGATTGAGGGGTTGGGTGGGGGGCTCTTGTGTCTCTTCCTTTTCTTATCATGGTGCCAGCTCTATGGGATTAGACCCACCCTTATGACCTCATTTAACCTTTGTCACTTCTTTCCAGTCCCAAATACTATCTTATTGGGGATTAGGTCTTTGAGGTATGAATTTTGAGAACACAAATATTCATTCATAATGGGATCTGGGAAGAAGAGGAAGACTTTGGGGTATTGAAATGGGAAAGGGAATTGCTTGAGAATATATAAACTACTTTTCATTCTTTTTTTTTTTTTTTTTCCTGTATTAAGGCTAAATTACTGCACTCTCTCCAAGATTCTAAACTTTAGGTGACAAGAGAATATTTGGGCAACACTATCTTTAATGTATGATCTCCTGTGGACTCAGAAAGTAGGAAGTTCTTTACTCAGCAGTACTAAGGCAGGTTGGCATGACAGCCTAGAGCTGAATCAGAGCCAAGGCTCCACCCTGTATAAAAGGAGGACAGAAAGCAGAGAGAAGCTGGGAGAAGACCCATGCACCAGACCTAAGGCAGCTTGGACATTGTTCGAGTGAAAAGGAGGGAGAAAGGAGACCCCAGTCTGTGAGTGGTAGCCAAGAAAGGACTTAGCAGTGTACAGAAAAGCCTCAGGAATTGTATTAGTTTCTTTGGATGTAAACATGTAATGCACTTCTCCAAAATAAACCTTCAACCAAACCTATAATGCTCATTAATGCTACATGGAGCAATTTGCTTTTGTGGAGGCAGAGAGAGCCGTGAGTCTTGTTTCAAAATCAGTGCCTGGAGGAAACCAGAGCTCTATGTTTAAGACCTTCAAAGGTGAACGACCAAAAACACCAGGTAACACAGAAACTAACAAGGGGGCACATTTTAAACATTATTTTTTAGTGCCCAACATATTTCATTTTGACCTACCCTCCTTTTGAAGATGCCCTCTTGTTTGTAGTAACAGATACAGGTAATTTTAAAGCACTTTACACTTCACATGCATCTTCCTGCCTCCACCTTTCCCTGTGTCTTGAGTTGCAGCCTTACTGGGTCTGACTCCATCTGGTAACACTCGTTATTGCCAACAGACTTGACACCTAAGCATGCTTTTTCTGAAGTCAAAGTCAGAACAACTCTGGACTCTTCTAGTTTGCTCCTTGACTCCTTCGGAATAATATTAGTTCACACAGATTCTTTACAGTTCCCTGCACTTACAAAAGCTGTCCTGATTGCTTATTCTTTATTTCTTTTAATTTTTAAAATTAATTTATTTTAATTGGATGTTAATTACTTCACAATATTGTGATAGTTTTTGCCATAATCAACATTAATCAGCCACAGGTATACATGTGCCACCCCAAGCCTGAACTGCCTTCCCAACTCCCTCCGCACCCTATCCCTCTGGGTGGTCCCAGAGCACTGGCTTTGGTTGCCCGGCTTCATGCATTGAACTTGCACTAGTCATCTATTTTACACATGATAATGTACATGTTTCAATACTATTCTCTCAAATCATCCCACCCTTGCCTTCTCCCACTGAGTCCAAAAGTCTGCTCTTTACGTCTGTGTCTCCTTTGCTGCCCTGCATATAGGATCATCAGACCTTCTTTCTAAATTCCATATATATGTGTTAATATACAGTATTTGTCTTTCTCTGTCTGACTTACTTCACTTTGTATAATAGGCTGCAGGTTCATCCACCTCATTAGAGCTGACTCAGATGCATTCCTTTTTAGAGCTGAGTAATATTCCATTGGGTATGTGTACCACAACTTCCTTATCCATTCATCTACCAACGGACAGGTTGTTTCCATTTCCTAGCTATTGTGAATAGTGCTGAAATGAATATTGGGCTATATGTGTCCCTTTCAGTTCTGGTTTCCTTGGGGTATATGCCAAGCAGTGGGATTGCTGGGTCATAAGGCAGTTCTATTCCAAGTTTTTAAGGAATCTCCACACTGTTCTCCATAGTGGCTGTACTAGTTTGCATTCCTACCAATGATGTAAGAGGATTCCCTTTTCTCCACACCCTCTCCAACATTCATTGTTTGTAGACTTTTTGATGATGGCCATTCTGACAGTTGTGAGATGATACCTCATTGTGGTTTTGATTTGCATTTCTCTAATAATGAGCGCTCAACATTCAGAAAATGAAGATCATGGCATCTGGTCCCATCACTTCATGGGAAGTAGATGGGGAAACAGTGGAAACAGTGTTTGACTTTATTTGTGGGGCTCCAAAATCACTGCAGATGGTGACTGCAGCCATGAAATTACAAGACGCTTACTCCTTGGAAGAAAAGTTATGACCAACCTAGATAGCATATGCAAAAGCAGAGACATTACTTTGCCGACTAAGGTCCGTCTAGTCAAGGCTATGGTTTTTCCTGTGGTCATGTATGGATGTGAGAGTTGGACTGTGAAGAAGGCTGAGTGCCGAAGAATTGATGCTTTTGAACTGTGGTGTTGGAGAAGACTCTTGAGAGTCCCTTGGACTGCAAGGAGATCCAACCAATCCATTCTGAAGGAGATCAGCCTTGGGATTTCTTTGGAAGGAATGATGCTAAAGCTGAAACTCCAGTATTTTGGCCACCTCATGCGAAGAGTTGACTCATTGGAAAAGACTCTGATGCTGCGAGGGATTGGGGGCAGGAGGAGAAGGGACGACAGAGGATGAGATGGCTGGATGGCATCACTGACTTGATGCATGTGAGTCTGAGTGAACTCCGGGAGCTGGTGATGGACAGGAAGTCCTGGCGTGCTGCGATTCATGGTGTCGCAAAGAGTCAGACACGACTGAGCGACTGAACTGAACTGAATAATGAGTGATGTTGAGCATCTTTTCATGTGTTTATTAGCCATCTGTATGTCTTCTTTGAAGAAATGCCTGTCTGGTCTTTTGCCCACCTTTTGATTGGGTTGTTCATTTTTCTGGTATTGAGCTGCATGAGCTGCTTGTATATTCTGGAGATGAATTCTTTGCCAGTTGTTTCATTTGTCATTATTTTTTCCATTCTGAGTGTTGTCTTTTCAGCTTGCTTATAGTTTCCTTTGTTGTGCAAAAGCTCTTAAGTTTGATTAGGTTCCATTTGTTTATTTTATTTTTTTTTTCATTATTCTGGGAGGTGGGTCATAGAGGATCTTGTTATGTGATTTTTTGTCCCTAGGTGGTCCTTATATGTAGGATTTCTCAACAACTAGACTGAGAAAGGGCTGCCCTGCACTTCCTATTTATTTCTTGCATCTCCATTTGGTGTCATGGTATCAGAGTGGCCCATTAATCAAGGCTAGTGGAGTTGATGAGCATATGAATAAATAATAATTAATGACCATTTTGACTCACCCAGGTGTTTATCTGCTCAGCAGCATTATTGAGATGTCTAAGCTATCTTCATTTTATAGGCATATTTGCTGATGGAAGAACTTATTGGTATAGGTGAGCAACGTGGCTGCTCTGTTTTCAAGGTTCTCCTGAAGTGCTGGTGCAGCTCGAGGCTCTGTGTGGGTTTCCACTGCAAATGATTACAGACGTGGCATGTGGAGAGTGAACTGGGAGGCAAAATATATGCAGGAAAAGTGGAAATCACCAAGGAAAACAACTGAAGGGGAAATCAATATGAGGTGAGAGGTCAACAAGCCTCCTGCTGTTAGTCTGTCAAAATGTATTTAATGGGTTCATTGGATATTTTTCACATTTAAGAAACTGACATGAGAAAGGGTTAGCCTGTAATAACTTTTTATCTCTCACTTACAAAATCGCTTTTTTTTTTCTTTTGAGAATTCTACCTCTGATTTCAGTATTACACTCATGCCCAGGGGGTTGAGGCTTCAACAGAACTATAATGACAAGCCTTCAAAACAGATAATTATTTTCTAAGTAGTTAATGTTATAATTATAGCCACTTTAATTTATCAAAGTGTAATTTAAAATGTAGTCATTAAAATTAAGTAAGGATCAAATATGGAACTTGTTATATCCAAGGGTCTAGTTTCTGGGCTTGATTTCAAAGTATTTATTAAAAGGATGCTTTATTTATTCTCTTTTCCATTATCTGTACAATTAGATTAATCTTCACTTCTCCCCTCTTCAAGTAAGAGAAACAGATACAAAAAATTTAACCTATGTCCAACATTAATTTTGAAGAACTTAAAAAGTCTCTCCATGTAAAATCACATTTGTAATATCTTTTTAAAATTTCTGTACTCTCATTTGATGACTGTTCTTACTTATATAACACTCTCCATTTTTTTAGAAACTTCAGCAATCATCTTATAGAGGCTCAGATTTTTGCATTTTTCTAACGTCTTTAACCAAATTACCTTTAATTCATTTGATGGTCCCTGAGCTATACAGAGAAATTAAGCATTAAACATTAACATCTGAAAAATTCAGCATGGCAGACTTATATCTGTTAACTGTTTTTTCCCTTTTCTAAGATGATGAAATTGACTTTCAAGATTTACATTTCCTTCAGCTTTCCATTTGAGCATCTGATACCAAATTGGCAAGCTCAGCCCGATTCATGGCTTTCAGTGAAGATCTCTCAAGCAAAGTATAGCCTAGGGATTTTTTTTTTAATTGTCAAGGTTCCCAAAGATCTGGAACCTTTATTTACCATGGGAAATATGAGTGAAGCTCAAAGATATGTATAGAAGAGAATTAAAAAAAAAAAAACTGAAAGCATTTTGCCATGACACATTGAGGTTTAAAATTTCCAAGAGATTATATAAATCAGTATTTCAGGGGTCAAAAGTATATTTTTAAACTTTTAATTTTCTGAATATTAAAATTACTTGGAGAAATATCAACAACCGCAACAACCACAGATATGCAGATGATACCACTCTAGTGGCAGACAGAAAGTAAAGAACTAAAGAGCTTCATGAAGAGGGTGAAAGATGAGAGTGAAAGAAAAATCTAGCTTAAAACTCAGCATTCAAAAAACTAAGATAATGACATCTGGTCCCATCATTTCGTGGCAAATAGATGAGGAGAAAATGGAAACCATGGCAAATTTTATTTTCTTAGGCTCCAAAATCACTATAGATAGTGACTGCAGCCACAAAATTAAAAGACACTTCCTCCTTAGAAGAAGAGCTATGACAAACCTAGACAGTATATTAAAAAGCAGAAACATCACTTTGCTGACAAAGGTCTGTATGTTCAAAGCTATGGTTTTTCCTGTAGTCATGTATGAATGTGAGAGTTGGACCGCAAAGAACAATGAGTACTGAAGAATTGATGTTTTTGAATTACGGTGCTGGAAATGACTCTTGAGAGTCCCTTGGACTACAGGAAATCAAATCAGTCAATCCTAAAGGAAATGAGTATTCATTGGAAGCACTGATGCTGAAGCTGAAGCTCCAATAGTTGGGCCACCTGTTGTGAAGAGCCAACTCATTAGAAAAGACCCTGATGCTGGGAAAGATTGAGGGCAGGAGGAGAAGTGGGCAACAGAGGATGAGATGGTTGGATAATATCACTGACTTAATGTACTGGAGTTTGAGCAAACTCTGGGAGATAGTGAGGGTCAGAGAACCTTGCTGTGCTGCTGTCCATGGGGTCTCAAAGAGTCTGACACAACTTAGCAACTGAGCAACAAGAAACAGTCAGTTAATTTTATTAAATATTTACTCTACAGAAGGCATTTGCTAGACATTGGTGAAACCAAGATGGAAAGAACATAGTCACTCCCATTTAGGTAGCAAGGAAGCGTTGAAGTGAAGTTAAAGTCGCTTAGTCATGACTGACTCTTTTGCGACCCCATGGACTATAGAGTCCATGGAATTCTCCAGGCCAGAATACTGGGGTGGGTAGCCTTTCCCTTCTTCAGGGGCTCTTCCCAACCCAGTCTCCCGCACTGCAGGCAGATTCTTTACCAGCTGAGCCACAAGGGAGGCCAAGGAAGCATTGGTGTAAACTAAGGTTATGTGATGAGTGCTATGTGCTAGTTTATATGCTGTGTAATGGATTGCCTTGAACTTAACGACTTAAAACAACATACGTTTACTTTCTCACAGTTTCTGTGGGTCAGAGTCTGGACACAGCCTAATGGATCCTTTACTCAGAGACTCACCAGGCTGCAATGAAACTGTCAGCTGGGGCTGCAGGTTCTTCTGAGGCACAAGTCCTCTTGCAAACTCACGTGGTTCTTGGCAGAGTTCATTTCCTTACAGCTACAGAGCTCATGGCAACTTGCTTCTTTGAGAGCAGCATATGGAAATCTCTGAGCTCAGAAGAGCCCTAAACCCTCTTTTAAAGAGTTCACCTGATTAAGTTAAGCTCACCTAAAGTCATCCCTTTGGTTAACTCAAAGCACTTGGTTAGGAATCTCTCTTTACATCAGCAAAGTCCCTTCACCTCACTACCTAATATCATCAGAGCAAGGCTATCCCATCATATTCACGGGTCCTGCTGAAACTCAAAAGGGAGAGCTTTCAGACATGGTTGTGGGTCACTAGATCTCATCTTACAATCTTACCCACCAAATACTGGAGCAGACATACTTAAGAAAGCAGGGTAGACTTTCCTGGTGGTCCAGTAGTTAAGATTTTGTCTTCCAATGCAAGGATATGAGTTTGACCCCTGATCAGGGAGTTAAGATCCCACATGTCTCGTGGCCAAAAATCCAAAACAGGAGCAACATTGTAACAAATGCAATGAAGATTTTTAAAAGTAGTATAGAAAAAAGAAAGCAGTGACAAATGGCTAGAATCTAGTAATAGAGAAGCAGGGCAAAGAAAGTGTCCTGGGCACTGGTTAACCAGAACAAGCCAGACTCCCTGATGCATGACAATGCTACTTAGAAAATTCATTTCAGACTTTACATAAACAAAGAGCCCCACAGCTGTGTGAGAAACGAGGTGCACCTGGAAGATCACAAGGGTACCCTATGCATGTAAATTCAAACACTGTGGTCATCAGCCTCAGCAAAGGGAAGATTTGGACAACCGAACTCTCAAGTGGGAATTTCTATCGGTACCTGAAGAGTGGATCTTATTCTTTTTAAGTCACTGGCAGTCCTAGCTTGGGTTTGAGTGGCAACAGATTATTTTGGAAAGTAAGGAAGCAACTGAAGCAGGGAGGGAGAGAACAGTGACTCCAAAATCTGTTTTGAGTCAGTTTCCTGTTTGAGGCCTTAGAAACCCTGACAAATGGAAATCAGATTTTTTTCTTTTGGGAATGAAAGAGGGAGGCATTGCTGTGTTGGTTCTTAGCACTTGGTGGTCAGTGATGACCTAGGGGTCTGAATGCCAAATGGGTGGTATTTGAAAAGGCAAAGGGTAGACTAAAAGGAGTGGAGGCTGTGATCCGAGGTGAAGCGCTTTCAAGTTGTACAGGAAAAGACTGGTCAAAATTTGTGCAGGGTTGATGTCTGAAGGGCTGGGGATACAATGTGGGGAGGAGGTGATTTAAAAGAGTATGCAGTCGGGAAGTGACACAGTGATCCCTTGAAAATATCATCTAAACTATGGACTCACTGTCAAGAAATCTGCAAGCATGGGGACATACACACTCAAACTGTACACACTTTGGATCATTCTTCTACCCCTAAAGCCCAAATGTGTACCCAGAATAAAGACTTCTGGGTAATATGCTGATTATAAAGAAAATACTTTTGACAATATTGTGTTCTTGTGGGAAACAAAAGATATACCTTCTTTAAATAATTGTTCCTTTCCCCACTCTCTTTTAAAATATACTTCTATTCTTAAAAAAAATTCAGTTTAACACCTATTAATCCCCTCTTTAACAGGAAGAATAGGTATATTCTGAGTCCCTTCTGGGTCTCTAGTGATAGAATGAGGGGATAAGGAAGGTCCAGTTCAGTTCAGTTCAATAGCTCAGTAATGCCCGACTCTTTGCAAGGCCATGAACAGCACACCAGGCCTCCCTGTCCATCACCAACTCCTGGAGCCTACCCAAACTCATGTCCTTTGAGTCAGTGATGCCATCCAACCATCTCATCCTCTGTCATCCCCTTGTCCTCCTGCCCTCAATCTTTCCCAGCCTGAGGGTCTTTCGAATGAGTCAGCTCTTCTTACCAGGTGGCCAAAGTATTGGAGTTTCAGCTTCAGCATCAGTCCTTCCAGTCAATACTCAGGACTGATCTCCTTTAGGAAGAACTGGTTGGATCTCCTTGCAGTCCAAGGGACTCTCAAGAGTCTTTTCCAACACTACAGTTCAAAAGCATCAATTCTTCTGTGCTCAGCTTTCTTTATAGTCCAACTCTCACATCCATACATGACCACAGGAAAAACCATAGCTTTGATTAGACGGCCCTTTGTTGGCAAAGTAATGTCTCTGCTTTTGAATATGCTATCTAGGTTGTTATAACTTTCCTTCCAAGGAGTAAGCATTTTTAATTTCATGGCTGCAATCACCATCTGCAGTGATTTTGGAGCCTGAGAAAATAAAGGCAGCCACTTTTTCCACTGTTTTCCCATCTATTTGCCATGAAGTGATGGGACCAGATGCCATGATCTTCGTTTTCTGAATGTTGAGCTTTAAGCCAACTTTTTCACTCTCCTCTTTCACTTTCATCAACAGGCTTTTTAGTTCCTCTTCACTTTCTGCCATAAGGGTGGTGTCATTTGCATGTCTGAGGTTATTGATATTTCTCTTGGCAATCTTGATTCCAGCTTGTGCTTCTTCCAGCCCAATGTTTCTCATGATGTACTGTGCATATAAGTTAAATAAGCAGGGTGACAATATACAGCCTTGACATGCTCCTTTTCCTATTTGGACCTAGTCTGTTGTTCCATGTCCAGTTCTAACTGTTGCTTCCTGACCTGCCTACAGGTTTCTCAAGAGGCACGTCAGGTGGTCTGGTATTCTCAGCTCTTTCAGAATTTTCCACAGTTGATTGTGATCCACACGGTCAAAGGCTTTGGCATAGTCAACAAAGCAGAAATAGATGTTTTTCTGGAACTCTTTTGCTTTTTCAATGATCCAGCGGATGTTGGCAATTTGATCTCTGGTTCCTCTGCCTTTTCTAAACCCAGCTTGAACATCAGGAAGTTCATGGTTCACATATTGCTGAAGCCTGGCTTGGAGAATTTTGAGTATTACTTTACTAGTGTGTGAGATGAGTGCAATTGTGTGGTAGTTTGAACATTCTTTGGTATTGCCTTTCTTTGGGATTGGAATGAAAACTGACCTTTTCCAGTCCTGTGGCCACTGCTGAGTTTTCCAAATTTGCTGACATATTGGAGTTGCATAAATTAACAAAGACCTAATATCTGAGACTGAATATTCTGTTTTGAGGAAGCTTTCTATAATATAAGCCTTTTATCTCTTTGCACCAAGGCATAACAAGGACAAAGATAATTTAGTTTCTAACTGATTTTGCTAATAATAATTTCTATAGACTCAGGGACCTTAAGATGATATTTACATGCTTAATCATTGTACATCAGTTTTATTCTATAATAGAGCCATCATCTGTGCTTTTATATAGACCAGCCCCCTCTGTCAGACTAGGAGGGAAAATGTGAAAATCTATCAGGGCAACCTCACAAAATTAAAAAGTCAAACAAAGCATTTTCCTTCTTAAGAAATGGATACAAAGAACTGCAGGCTCACTTACATCTAGATGAAATAACATATCCATTTGCAAGACAGAAAGAAATCCTGCTAAGATCTTGATGAAACGAAGGGAGAGTCATGTAAAAGGGAAAATAGATGAAAGTAAAGCATGGTAATACAGCAGTCAATAAATATAAATATGTAGTCACGCCAAAAATAAGAAAACTGTTAAGAAACTATCAGATTTCCCCTTGAGACCCACATCAGATATCCAATGAAAAACAGCAAAGAGAGAAGAGAGCTCTCTTACATGAAATATGGATTCAAGTATTGATTTGTTGTGATTATTTGTTCTTCTGCATATTTTGTGATGGGAGGAAATATTGAAAATTTGAAGATGCAAAAGTGGTTCAACCATTAGATGTACAATGATTTTAGAATCCATCAGAGAGACTATGAGAACTGCTATCCAAACTTCTATTTTAGCTTCTGGATGTATATTATGAATGCCGCAACTTAATAACACTGCTGCTGCTGCTGCTGCTAAGTCGCTTCAGTCGTGTCTGACTCTGCACAACCCCAGAGACAGCAGCCCACCAGGCTCCCCCGTCCCTGGGATTCTCCAGCCAAGAACACTGGAGTGGATTGCCATTTCCTTCTCCAATGCATGAAAGTGAAAAGTGAAAGTAAAGTCGCTCAGTCGTGTCCAGCTCCTAGCGACCCCATGGACTGCAGCCCACCAGGCTCCTCTGTCCATGGGATTTGCTAGGCAAGAGTGCTACTCAAATTTTTTTTAAAACTCATTAACCGTCTATTATCCTTATGAAAAAAAAAAGTGAAAGTGAAAGTCTCTCAGTCATGTCTGACTCTTTGTGACCCAAGGACTTTAGCCCACCAGGCTCCTGTGCCCATGGCATTCTCCAAGCAAGAATACTGGAGTGGATAGCCATTCCCTTATCCTGGGGATTTTCCCCATCCATGGATCGAACCCAGGTCTCCTTCTGAGCCACCAGGGAAGCCCCTTAACCCCATTTAAAAAGCCAAATTTCTTATCCAAATGATTGAGAATGCTGTTTGAATCTTCTTCCTCTTACCTGCTAATACTCCTTTGAGAACTGAGACTAAGAGGACTAAAGAGTTTTGATGGAAGTGGAGGATTATATGGGAAAAGAGTGCCCTTGGCTTGGGAAATGCTGAAGGAACATCCTTAGCATTCTTGGGTAAAGGCATCAGCTTTCAAACCAAATTATAGCAGCTGTTCTGATCACCTACATCACTTCCTTGAGACTGATCTTCAAATCAATTTGTCAGTGCCTTAGAGAAGTATTCCCATCCACACCTTTCAGCTGTGGATGCAGGAGCTCACATCTAAATAACTGTCCCATGTAGGTAATAAACCAAACCATGTTACTCTCTACATATTATAGAGGATGAATTGACATCCTTAAGTGAAACAAAGATATCGTAGATGTTGGACATAATGAGAGAAAGACACTCAACTGTCTCACAAGGCAAATGAAACTTGACCAACTGCTATGAACTAAATGCTTGTATCTCCCCACTAATTCATAGTTGAAGCCTAATAACCAGTGTGATTGTTTTTGATGGTGGGCTTTAGGTAAAACTTAGGTTTAGATGAAGTCACAAGAATGGAGCCCCCATGATGGGTTCCACCATATGACAACAAGCTAACTATCTGCAAACCAGGAAGAGGACTCCTGCTAAACATCAGATCTGCTGACAGCTTGATTTCCACTTCTCAGTGTTCAAAACTGTGGGAAATAAGTGTCTGCTATTTAAGTCACTCAGTCTACAGTATTTTGTTTTATCAACCTAAACTGACTAAGGTACCAACTTTAGTTTACAGCAGGAAACATATTAAGGACTATTTTTATCAACACTTACTGAATATTGAACACCCTACTAAGTACTATGCATATTGTAATTTCAAACCTCCTTACAGTCATTAGTATTTTTCCTTTAAACCTATTGTGTCATTTTTTAAGATGTGTTTCTTGTAGACATGTATATATTAAACATGGGCTTCCCTGGTGGCTCAGAGGTTAAAGCGTCTGCCTCCAATGCGGGAGACCCGGGTTCAATCCCTGGGTCGGGAAGATCCCCTGGAGAAGGAAATGGCAATCCACTCCAGTATTCTTGCCTGGAGAATCCCATGGACGGAGAAGCCTAGTAGGTTACAGTCCACGGGGTCGCAAAGAGTCGGACACGACTGAGCGACTTCACCACCACCACCACCTTATTTATATTTGCATACTTCCCTCATTTCATGCAAAGATAGGCTTGACAAAGGACAGAAATGGTATGGACCTAACAGAAGCAGAAGATATTAGGAAAAGGTGGCAAGAATACACAGAAGAACTGCACAAAAAGATCTTCACAGCCCAGATAATAATGATGGTGTGATCACTCACCTAGAGTCAGAAATCCTGGAATGTGAAGTCAAGTGGGCCTTAGAAAGTATCACTATGAACAAAGCTAGTGGAGGTGATAGAATTCCAGTTGAGCTATTTCAAATCCTAAAAAATGATGCTGTGAAAGTGCTGCACTCAATATGCCAGCAAATTTGGAAAACTCAGCAGTGGCCACAGGACTGGAAAAGGTCAGTTTTCATTACAATCCCAAAGAAAGATAATGCCAAAGAATGCTCAGACTACCACACAATTGCACTCATCTCACACACTAGTAAAGTAATGCTCAAAATTTTCTAAGCCAGGCTTCAGCAGTATGTGAACCATGAACTTCCAGATGTGCAAGCTGGTTTTATTTTATTTTTATTTTTTTTTTTTTAGTGAGATATTTATCTTTATTTTTTTTAATTAATTTTTATTTTTTTATTTTGTTTTGCTTTACAATACTGTATTCATTTTGCTATACATTGACATGAATCAGCCACGAGTATACATGAACTCCCAATCCCGACCCCCACCTTCCCTCTCCCGCCCCACACCCTCTCTCTGGATTATCCCCGTGCATCAGTCCCTAGCATCCTGCATCCTGCATCAAACCTGGCCTGGCGATTCGTTTCACTTATGATATCACACATGTTACACTGCCAGTCTGCCAATTTTGTTTTGCTTTACAATACTGTATTCATTTTGCTATACATTGACATGAATCAGCCACGAGTATACATGAACTCCCAATCCCGACCCCCACCTTCCCTCTCCCGCCCCACACCCTCTCTCTGGATTATCCCCGTGCATCAGTCCCTAGCATCCTGCATCCTGCATCAAACCTGGCCTGGCGATTCGTTTCACTTATGATATCACACATGTTACACTGCCAGTCTGCCAACCCATCCCACCCTCTCCCTCTCCCACAGAGTCCAAAAGGCCGGAGATCAAATTGCCAACATCTGCTGGATCATCGAAAAAGCAAGAGAGTTCCAGAAAAACATCCATTTTGTTTTATTAGCTATGCCAAAGCTAATAAAAAGCTGTGTGGATCACAATAAACTGTGGAAAATTCTGAAAGAGTTGAGAATACCAGACCACCTGACCTGTCTCTTGAGAAACCTGTATGCAGGTCAGGAAGCAACAGTTAGAACTGGACATGGAACAACAGACTGGTTCCAAATAGGAAAAGGAGTATGTCAAGGCTGTATATTGTCACCCTGCTTATTTAACTTATATGCAGAGTACATCATGAGAAATGCTGGACTGGAAGAAGCACAAGATGGAATCAAGATTGCCAAGAGAAATATCAATCACCTCAGATATGCAGATGACACCACCCTTATGGCAGTAGGTAAAGAGGAACTAAAAAGCCTGTTGATGAAAGTGAAAGAAGAGAGTGAAAAAGTTGACTTAAAGCTCAACATTCAGATAACGAAGGTCATGGCATCATGTCCCATCAGTTCATGGCAAATAGATGGAGAAACAATGGAAACAATGTCAGACTTTATTTTTTGGGCTCCAAAATCACTGCAGATGGTGATTGCAGCCATGAAATTAAAAGATGCTTACTCCATGGAAGGAAAGTTATGACCAACCTAGACAGCATATTAAAAAGCAGAGACATTACTTTGCCAACAAAGGTCCGTCAGTCAAGGCTATGGTTTTTCCTGTGGTCATGTATGGATGTGAGAGTTGGACTGTGAAGAAGGCTGAGTGCCGAAGAATTGATGCTTTTGAACTGTGGTATCGGAGAAGACTCTTGAGAGTCCCTTGGACTGCAAGGAGATCCAACCAGTCCATTCTAAAGAAGATCAGTCCTGAGTATTGATTGGAAGGACTGATGTTGAAGCTGAAACTCCAGTACTTTGGCCACCTCATGTGAAGAGTTGACTCATTGGAAAAGACTCTGATGCTGGGAGGGATTAGGGCAGGAGGAGAAGGGGACAACAGAGGATGAGATGGCTGGATGGCATCACTGACTTGATGGATGTGAGTTTGAGTGAACTCTGGGAGTTGGTGATGGACAGGGAGGCTTGGTGTGCTACAATTCATGGGGTCACAAAGAGTCAGACATGAGTGAGTGACTGAACTGAACTGAACTTCCCTCTTAGCTTAGTTGGTAAAGAGTCTGCAATGCAGGAAACCTAGGTTTGATTCCTGGTTTGGGAAGACCCCCTGGAGAAGGAAATGGCAACCCACTCCAGTATTCTTGCTTTGAGAATCCCATGGGCAGAGGAGCCTGGTGGTCTGTGGTCCTTGGGGTCACAAGGGTAGGACAGGACTTAGTGACTAAACCACCACTAGGCTTGATAAAAGCTTGCAAAGATTTTACTTTTAATGTAATGGTTGATGTGATTATATTTTAATTATCATTTTGCTGTCCGTTGTCTTATTAGATCCCTCTATTCTTTTCTTTTTTCTATTTTTCAACCTCTTTCTGATTGAGAATTTTTATGATTCTACTTTATTAATTTTGTTGGCTTATTACCTGTAACTGTTTTATTATTTTAGTGGTTATATTATGGTTCATTGTATACAACTTTAACAAATCACAGTATATATTCAGGTGGTTTTATATAATTTCATGTATGATGTAATAAGCTTACAAAAGTACACTTTAGTTTCTCCTCCCCCAACCTTAGTACTTTTGTCACACATTTTACCTATATTTATGTTATAAACTCCATACTACACTGTTACTTTTTTGTTTGCATAATCAATTTACCTTTTAGACTGATTTAAATGATATTGAAAAGGTACATTTTTACACACGTAAAAATCATTTCCAGTGTTTTTCTTTGCTTTGTACACATTCACCTTTCTCTCATAGCATTTTTCTTCTATCTGAAGCACTTTAATATTTATCATAGGTTTATTGGTATTTAATTCCTACAGCCTGTTTATATATAAAAAATCTTCACTTCACCTTTATTTTTGAAAGATATTTTACTGAGCATTGCATTGTTGGCAAGCTCAGGGTCACAATGGTAGCCATAGTTTGCAGTATAACAGACATACATGGAACAGATTTTTCTGCAATAAACCTATGTGCTTCATTTTTTCTACTATTCTCTTCCTCATTTTATTATGTTTTATTCTAATGTGTCTCATAGTATGAATGAAAAGGAAGACTATTTTTAAAGGCAGAGTATATTTCATTTCAGTTCAGCTCAGTCGCTCAGTCGTGTCCAACCTTTTGCAACCACATGGACTGCAGCACGCCAGGCCTCCCTGCCCATCGCCAACTCCCGGAGTTCATTCAGACTCATGCCCATTGAGTCAGTGATGCCATCCAGCCATCTCATCCTCTGTCCTCCCCTTTCCTCCCGCCCTCAGTCTTTCCCAGCATCAGGGTCTTTTCAAATGAGTCAGCTCTTCACATGAGGTGGCCAAAGTATTGGAGTTTCAGCTTCAGCATCAGTCCTTCCAATGAACACCCAGGACTGATCTCCTTTAGGATGGACTGCGTGGATCTCCTTGCAGTCCAAGGGACTCTTAAGAATCTTCTCCAACACCACAGTTCAAAAGTATCAATTCTTCGGTGCTCAGCTTTCTTTATAGTCCAACTCTCACATCCATACATGACTACTGAAAAAACCATAGCCTTGGCTAGATGGAGAGTATATTTAGTCATTTCCAAATAATTTCTTAGATTAAAAGTTTCCATCAACTTTCAAAATGTATTTATGAAGATAGTATAGTATTGACATAATGATAGACATATAAATCAATGAAACAGAATTGAAAGTTCAGAAATAAGCTCATATACTCATGGTCAATTGATATTAAACAGAGGTACTAAGACAACTCAGTGGGGATAAAGATAGTTTTTTCAATAAATAGTACTGAGAAAACAGAATGTCCAAATTTAAAAAGATGAACTTTGTCCTTATCTCCATATAGAAAAAAATTCTGTATACACCAGATAGAAAAATTAACTAAAAATGGATCTGAAATTGAAATCCAAGACTGAAATTATACATATTTTATAATAAAACATAATAAAAATGAGACTTTGGAGTAGACAAAAACTTCTTAGATACGATACCAAAAGCATGAGAAATTAAAGAAAAAATTGCTAAATTAGACATCATCAAAATCATCATCAAAACAAAAAGCTGGTACTTCAAACGTAAGAAAGTTTTGCTGTCTTTTATCTGAGCTTTTAAGAAAAACCTCAGATAAAATTGTTTTCAAATCACATAACTGATAAAGGACTTGTATAAAGAATGTATAATTGATGTTTACAATTCAATAATTATACAAATAACCCAAGAAATAAATGGACAAAAGACTTCAGTAGACATTTCATTGGAGAAGACACAAGAATGACTAATAAGTGAATGAAAAGATGTTCAATGACACCATTAGTCATTAGAGAGTTGCTAGGCAACAACATGATGATGCATCATTACACCCATGAAAAAGCCTACAATCAATAAGAAAGATGATCACTATTGGCAAGGATGTGAAAAAATGGAAACCCTCTTAAATTACTGATGAAAATATGAAATAGTGCAGCTAATTGGAAAGCAGTTGGGCCATTTCTCAAAGTTGTTAAACCTACAGTTGCCATATGACCCAGTAATTCCATTCCTAGGCATATGTCCACCCAAAGAGAAGTCAAAATAGGTGACCAAATGGAATCAGACACAAATGTTCGTAGCAGCATTGTTCATGATAGCCCCAAAGCGGGAAGAACCCAAATAGCCACAAAAATAGAGAAACAAAATGTGGCACATCCATACAATGAATATTATCAAGCAATAAAATGGAATAAGCTTTTGGTATACGCTATTACATGCTGCTGCTGCTAAGTTGCTTCAGTTGTGTCTGACTCCGTGGGACCCTATAGACGGCAGCCCACCAGGCTCCTCCATCCCTGGGATTCTCCAAGCAAGAATATTGGAGTGGGCTGCCATTTCCTCTTCCAGTGCATGCATGCGTGCTAGATCGCTTCAGTCATGTCCGACTCTGTGCAACCCTATGGCAGGAGCCCACCAGGCTCCTCTGTCCAAAGGATTCTCTAGGCAAGAATACTGGAATGGGTTGCCATCTCCTTCTCTGCTATCACATGAAAGAACCTCAGAAACATTGTACTAATTGCAACAAGCCAGACATAAAAAGCCATGTATTATATGATTCCATTTTTATGACATGTGCAGAAAAATTAAATCTATGGAGACAGAAAGTGAGTTAGTGGTTATCCAGGGCTGAAGGTAGGAACAGGGATGAACCATCAATTGATACAAGGGACCTTATTGGGGTGATAAAAATTTAAAAAAATGGGTTATAGTGATGGCTTCACAGTTCAGTAAATTTACTAGAAATCATTGAATTATAAAAGAAGTAAGTGAATATTATGATATGTAAATGACACATTTCAGAAGAGTTAATTAAAGACTTCAACATGTATCATTAAGGAGAGACACTTCAGTTGGGAACACTTGGCACTTGCCACCCTGATCCACAACAGACAAAGATGGCACCCTCCCAGAGTAGATCTGAGTGCCAGGTTTATTCCTGATATAGGAGCAGTTCTGACAGTCCAGCAGTGTTGGTTTAGTGGGGTTCTGTTATTTTTGAACCACCACATTTCTGAAGCATCATATGACATCTGTATAAACAAACTCCTCTAAACCAGTCAGATGATTATACGAGTAAGAGTCCCCCCATGGCCAAGAATGGATAATCAATACGTCAGACCACATTTATCTCAAGTGAGTAAAATCAGAGTGACTTGAAAGTAATGAATGATTATACTTGAGTACTAGATCTTGTCCGCTTGAGGTTATTTTGATGATGTTTCAAATATTTATGGAAACAGGGAATCTTTCTTTTCTTAGCTTAAATTTGAGTAACAACATTTCTGGTAGCATCCCAAGGAATTCCGTGCCATCAGGCTGTTCTTGATTCTTTATAAGGACACTGGGCATGTACAGACTTCTGGTGAGGTCAAAAATAAAATGTGTGAGACAGTCCAGGAACATATCAAAATAAAACATTCTATAATTTCCTTCAAAAAATAAAACACCTTATTCATGTGATAATTTGTTCTCTCCAGTAAAGTCACCCAGCATCTGATTGTTATTGCTGTTGTAAAAAAAAAATACAGGACTTAAAATATTATAATGGGACTTCCGAGGTGGTGCATCTCCAAAGCAGGAGAAACAGGAGACACAGGTTTAATCCCTGAGTAGGAAAGATACCCTGGAGAAGGAAACGGCAACCTTGAATTTATGCCTTGCTTATAGTCTTAGAGGACTATATTGTGAGCTCTAAGAAAAGGAACTGGGTCATATTCATCTTTGTATCCCAAGTACTTGACTAAACATTTGAACATAGTAAATGTTCAGCATATATTTGGTAAGTGGTAACTAAATACTTAGCCAACAAAGGTCCATCTAGTCAAGGCTATGGTTTTTCCAGTGGTCATGTATGGATGTGAGAGTTGAACTATAAAGAAAGCTGAGCATCAAAGAATTGATGCTTTTGAACTGTGGTGTTGGAGAACTCTTGAGAGTCCCTTGGACTGCAAGGAGATCCAACCAGTCCATCCTAAAGGTGTTCATTGGAAGGACTGATGTTGAATCTGAAACTCCAATACTTTGGCCACCTGATGAGAAGAGCTGACTCATTTCAAAAGACCCTGATGCTGGGAAAGATTGAGGGCAGGAGGAGAAGGGGATAACAGAAGATAAGATGGTTGGATGGCATCATCGACTAGATGGACATGGGTTTGGGTGGACTCCAGGAGTTGGTGATAGACAGGGGAGGCCTGGCATGCTGCGATTCATGGGGTCACAAAGTGTTGGACAAGACTGAGTGACTGAACTGAACTAAGTGACTTAGTCCTATTCCTTGATCAATTCTCTACCATAATAATCAACAGCATTTATTTCTTCATTTACTCATTCATTTAACAATATTTGCCAAGTACCTACTCTCAGTTCCCCAATCCTTCCTTCTCCCCACCACCTACTCTCAGCCCTCAACAGCCCCTAATCTGTTTCCTGTCTCTACAGACTGGCATATCTGAACTTTCATGTTAATGGAATCACATAAAATGTCTTTTGAGTCTGATTCTTCTCATCTAGCACAGTGTTTTTGAGGGTCATTCATGTTGTAGCATGCATAAGCACTCCATTTCTTATCATTGCCAAATAGTATTTGATGGATAGATTTACTAATTTTTATTTATTTATTCATCAGCTGATGGACATTTGGGTTGTTTACACTTTGTGGCTGTAATGAATAAGGCTGCTATGAATATTTGTGTGCAAATTCTGTATAAACATACCCTTTCACTTTCCTTGAATAGGTACCTAAAATGGAATTGCTGGGCTATATGGTTACTCTAGGTTTAACATTTTGAGAAATCATCCAATTGTTTTCCAAATAAATGTTCTATTTAACATTCCCAGGAGTAATGTATGAGGGTTCTAATTTCTCCATCCCCGTGCCAACACTTGTTATTGTCTGTTTTTTTAATTTAAACACTTTTTAAAGGAAGATTAATTCAATGATGAAAACAATGCATTTCAATACATACATTTTGAATATATATAGAATTAGATACAAACAGATTTTAATTTTGCCAAATAAATATATTTCCTGTTAATGTTGTGGGGCATATTTTTGTAATTTTTTCTTAAAAAGCATTAAAAAAATCCTGATTGTGATAACACTGAATCTCCACCTTTTATCAAAGGTGAATTTAAAGAAGGAACTGTATGATCAAAAAAAGAGATATATTATAGCAAACATTACTTACTACTTATGCAAGAAGCTGTTAATTACTTCATTATATTATCTCATTTGGGCTCCCCTGGTGGCTCAGACAGTAAAGAATCTGCTTGCAGTGCAGGAGACCTGGGATCAATCTCTGGGTAGGGAAGATCTCCTGGAGAAGGGAATGGCTACCCACTATAGTATTCTTGCCTGGAAATCACTTGGACAGAGGAGCCTGGTGGGCTACAGTCCATGGTGTTGGAAAGAGTTGGACACGACTGAATGACTATCAACAACAACAAAAATTGATTGTATAAATGAGACTAAAGTAAAGAAAACCATAGAATATTTGATGGTCTCTACAAAGACCACTCTGAGTGGAACTGAGGGATGAAGACAGAACTATAACTTGTTGTGACTGACTTTTGTAACTGCAGTGTCTAACACAAATTGAATTGTCAACTGAACTGATAAGTTTTAAAAGGTCATCGTATTCATCAGTGATCATGTTTTATTTTATCTTTGTTCTGTTTATTCTTTAATATATCTCTCAAGTAGTTTCCTTGGACACTATTCTAGATCATTTCAGTTTTTGAACAAGATCCTGTCAAGTGATTGATCACTCTAAAATAGTGAAAACAAGCAAAGAAAGAGAAAAACAGATTGTTCCTGCCTTATCTGTAAGGCTGGGTCTCCAGTGTGGATCACATTGGTAATATCCTGATTCACATTGCAAAATCATATCTACTTTTTGGGTTTAATTGGGATCATATTTAAATCCCTTTAAGTACTGCTCCCTTCCAAATGCTTCTTCCCAGATGTACTGCATTATTAATGGAATGGAATTAAATATAGGGGTTTTAAAATGAACCTGCTTCCAAATATATTAGACTTCATCTTCCCACTTGGACAGTCTTTCATGATATTGCTCTTTTTCACAAGTCCTTTTGCCCCTCTTCTTTATCTTCTTTTTGTTCATGTTATCTACCCAATTACTACCTCTTACAACTTAGTTGGTACTCTGTTTATGTTGTTTCTAGTATTTCCAGGTAAGACCTAAGATGTGTCTAATACTGATCTTTCTAGTGTTCCTGGACGACTCCTTCTAAATGGATAAACTGCTATATATTATGATCACAGATTCTCCTCTGTCCTTTTTCTTTTCTTTTTCCTGAGCAAGGCACAGAAAAGTCACATTCCAAACCACTGTCATTATTCATTTCCCAGCTATTCTGAATTAATTTCCCCGCCAATACAATCTATCAAATTGTTCACTCTAATTTGGAGCTTTTCCTTTGTGTGTTGATGAACCTCAGAGGGAAGGGGACCCTGGTGCCACAGGCACTCAGGTGTTTGTGCATGCAAGTGGAACATAGTAAAGGAGAAAGAAGAAATAAAATCTGATGGCAGATGAAAAACTCTAATACACAAATCAGCATGAGCTTACTCTTTAGCTGAAATGATTTGTTCTAGGAATGAACTTAGCAGGTCAGCCAAGTAATTTGTTCAACAAGAGTTTCTGGAATGAATTTTAAGGAAAGCAAAATCACAGGGTATTGTCTTTAAACTACCATGTTCTGGGATTCATCATCGTCATTATAAAAAACAAAAAACAAAAAAACTGTCAAAGAAGACACAGAATTCCTTACAGACTCTGTCTTTTGCCCTCTAGCATTTAAAATCTAAGAGTCCTTTTAGAACAATCATCACTTTTTCTGTCTTCACTCAGATGTCTATCCTTTCTTCTTTTAATCTTGAGCAAAATATTGCACATTGAAATACAGTAAGCCTCACTGTGACAGTAATCTATGTTACCTGGGTCATTTTTCCTGATTTATCTTCTCATGGGTCAAAAATATTGAGTAGCAAAAACTGCATAGCTCCCAAAGGATTCATGTATCACTTTCAACAATATCTGAAAGGGGTCTCTAATTTGAGAAACTGACCAAGGAAGATGTTGAGAAGACACTGAACCCCCATTCTGTAAGTGCAAACTATATGGAAACCAGTGAAAAATAGCTAAGGTGTATCTTGGGCTTGCTACATGTAGGCACCCTGCTAATTGAGCTTTATATGATATCTTTAATCCTCACAACAGTCCTATACGTTAAGTATTATCATCCCTGTCTAACAGTGGGTAAGGAAAACTGAGTCTTAGAAAACATAAGTAATTAACCCAAGGTTGGAAGGCTGGTGCTACTGGACCTAGTGGGTAAAGACTGGGGGGGTGGGGTGCCAAATGCCTTACAGTGCATAAAACAGGCTCCACAATAAAGAATTATTCACCCCAAACTGGCAATAATGCTGAAGTTGAGACCTGTTCTTAGACACCGAATTTTGGTTAACCTTAGAAAGGATGAGGAACGTGAAATAGCAGTGTCGCTAGTAAACTTTTAGTCATTACACAGAAACAGGATAATTCAGATTCAGATTGCCCCGATGTTTTCTTCAGACAGCTCGAGTGTGTTCTGTGAGGTCTGTTTCTTGTTTCTGGATGCATATTACTGGATTTTGGTTTCTCTCAGGCAGTTGCTCAATGTGCAAGCTTTGAAAGTATAGCCTTTAATCATGGATTTCTGTGACAGGCTTGACTTTCTTGCAGCGTGTTCTGCAAAATACTGCAGAGCTCTCTCTACCCTGAGTTTATGAAGCCTAAGATCTTTCTAGTGGCTATTTTCTTTCTTTCTTTTTTTTTTCATTCTTTTTTAAACTGGAGGATAATTGCTTTACAATATTGTGTTGTTTTCTGCCATACACCAACATGAATTAGCCACAAGTATACATATATCCCCTCCCTCCTTAAACCCTCTCCTATCTCCCCCCATCCCATCCCTCTAGGTAGTCAAAGAGCACTGGGTTGAGCTCCCTGTGTCACATAACAAATCCCCACTTGCTATCTCTTTCACATATAGTAATATATGTTTCCATGCTGTTCTCTTAATTCATCCCACCTCTACTTCCCCCACTGTGTCCACAATTCTGTTCTCTACGTCTGCATCTCCACTGCTGCTCTGCAAATAAGTTCAACAGCACCGTCTTTCTAGATTCCATATGCATGTGTTAATATACAATATTTGTCTTTCTCTTTCTGACTTATTTCACTCTGTATAATAGGCTCTAGGTTCATCTACCTCATTAGGACTGACTCAAATGTGTTCTTCTTTATAGCTAAGTAATATTCCATAATCTGGAAATTACTTTAAAAACTAGCAATAGAACTATCATATGAGCCAACAATCCCACTACTGGGCATATACCCTCAGCCAACCATAGTTGAAAGAGGCTCAAATACCCCAACTTTCATTGCAGCCCTTTTTACAATAGCTAGGATACAGTGGCTATTTTCTGTTTGCTTGTTCTGAGCCATTGGGTGGTGAGTAGCTGTAAAATCCTTGAAGATAATATTTTCCCAGCATAGTGTCTATACTTAAAACCTATCTTGCATTTGAGCAATGCTGTCTTACAAACAGCCTCCAGATGAACAACCTGAGACAACACTGTGAAATCTTGTTGTGTCAGTTTCATTTGGGCCAGCCTTATATGCCATCAGTAATATGATCCTTCCCCCATGACACAACTCTTAATAGAGCTGTGTATAGACAACAAATCAGTATTGCAGACTTGGAAGAGTATTTCAGTATGACTTAAAAAAGGCATGACAGTGTGAGCTAAGTCACTATACATCTTTCTATACTTTGCCTACTGGAGTGGAAACTCCTTGAGAGTAGGAACTGAAGTTTTTGAAGGTCATGTGCAGACTTAAATGTAGTAGAACTCTAGGAGCATTTAATAATAACACTCTTTCCATCAGACAATTATCAGATATTCCTTTCTGATTATGTTTATAACAGTCTGGGGCATTTAGATAAAAGAAATATGGTGACAGCTTGGAGGGGATTCAGAATGAAGCAGTAAAAATGAGTGAATGGTTAGGGGCAAGAGGGAATCAGTTACGTGCCGGCTAAACAAGAATGAAAGAAAGAACGGCCAATGAAAAATGAAAGGCATGTGTGTCTAGCAGCAAATTGCTTAGCTGTTGATAGGTTATTGAATAGACAGCTACCACTGTTGGAGCCATATATATCGGGATTAACTGAGCTTTCTTTTGCCCTCTCTACAGTTGAATTCCCTTGCCCCAATTCTAACTTAATTTCTCCACAAGGAATCGTTCACTGAAGGTGGTAGGAGTCAAGGCATTACCCAAGATTTTGTGAGGATACAGTTCTTTACTGTTTTTGAAAGACTTGACATCACTCCAAAGCTAGTGAAAATGATTTTTTTCTAATAAGAATTTCAGTTCTCTCACTCATTTCCATGGAATCTTGAGGGGATTGTGGACCATGTGATATAAACATGGAGAATGTGGTCAAGAAAAGAAGAGATACCGTGTCAGTAACTACCTTGGAGAACAGAAGGTAAGACTTGGAGATAAGAATTCTGCCCTATTGGCCAAGGATCTGCATCTCTGTGTTGATTTGAGCACATCAAAAATACTATGGAATTCTGAGCTCCATATTAGAGCTCCATATTAGACATCAAAGAAGGAGAACTTGAGTAAAAAGAATTTGAAGAAAAAAAAAAAAAAAAAGAATTTGAAGATGCAAATAAAGGAAATGTGGTTGATTAGCCAAAGAAAAACTGATGGAAAAATTATAACCACCTTGAATGTCTTTGTCAGAAGAACAGTCAGACAAAATGGAACTTTGACTCTTTTGTAGAACAAAGAACAGTGGTCAATGGGCAGGAGTTTCAGCAAGATGAATTTCTGATTAACATAAGGGAGAAATGACCAAAAACAGGCAGTACCATAATGGAAGGACAGATTGTAGAGAGTGATGGTCATTTGAAGGATCAAGCTGAAACTGAATGATTATCTGTTTTGTTTAGTTCAGTTCAGTTCAGTTCAGTCGCTTAGTCGTGTCCGACTCTTTGCAACCCCATGAAATGCAGCACGCCAGGCCTCCCTGTCCAACACCAACTCCCGGAGTTCACTCACACTCACGTCCATCCAGTGATGCCACCCAGCCATCTCATCCTCTGTCGTCCCCTTCTCCTCCTGCCCCCAATCCTTCCCAGCATGAGTCTTTTCCGATGAGTCAACTCTTCACATGAGGTGGCCAAAGGACTGGAGTTTCAGCTTTAGCATCATTCCTTCCAAAGAACTCCCAGGGCTGATCTCCTTTAGAATGGACTGGTTGGATCTCCTTGCAGTCCAAGGGACTCTCAAGAGTCTTCTCCAACAACACAGTTCAAAAACATCAATTCTTTGGTGCTCAGCCATGCATAGGTAGAGATGGACTAAAATATCTAAAATATCATTAATTTTTTAATGATATTTGCAGTACAATTGCTTTACAATGTTATGTTAGTTTCTGCTGTACAACAACATAAATCAGCCATAAGTATACATATATCCCCTCTCTCTTGAGCTTTCCCCTGCCCCAAACCCCTCTAGGTCATCACAGAGCACTGAGCTGAGCTCCTGTGGTAACAGCAATTTCCCACTAGCTATCTATTTTTATACATGGTATATATGTCAATGCTACTTTCTCAGTTCATCCCATCTCTCCTTAACCTGCTGTGTCCACAATTCTATTCTCTACATCTGCATCAATATTCCTGTCTTGCAAATAGGATCATTTGTACCATTTTTCTAGAGTCCATAAATATACGTTAATATACGATAGTTAATTCTTTTCTAATGATAAGGTCCTTTAATTGCATTGAGCAGATTTATTTTGCAATTAAACCAAAATAAATGATTGATAGACATTCATTTGTTGCCTAAACACATTTACTCATGTTTTGCTCCTACGGAAATGCATTAGGATTAGTTATATATGGGGAGCCATAAGGGGACATAAATCCTCAGTTTTTATTCTAAAATACATATTAAATCTCACCACCACACCCATATATACAACTTTTATCTCCACTGTCTCTCTTATTTCTGCTTTCATCAATTCTCCCCTGGATTCCTGCGATAGCTTCTGAATTATTGTTTTCTCCATATTTTCTCCCTTTCAACCCATCTTCCCCAATATTACCAAACAAATTCAGGGAGATAATGAAGGACAGAGAAGCCTGGCGTGCTGCAGTTCATGGGGTCGCAGAGAGTTGGACATGACTTGGCGACTGAACAACAGCAACAATAACAACCGCTGTGACAGATTTGGCCCAGGGGCCCCTCCGTTTCACATGCTGATGGCTTCTATCTGCCCATAAACACAGCTTCTGAGCTGGAGGTCCCTGCTCCGGAACCCTGCCTCTCACACCTGCTTATCTACTGCTGTCCTTCCACCGGAAATGTTTCCTCCAGCAGTCATCTGGATCAACTGTAATCTCTGCAGAGGAAATGCTACCCTACATTTTTAAGTCTTTGTAAATAATGTTTCAACAGTTTTGAATGCCCTTCTCCAACTCTGCCCACTTTGCCCAACTTTATTTTGTAGTCATCAACAACGATCTTTTAAAAAACAAGCTCCCTATATAATTACTCTGTTTCATCTCTCCAACCATTTATTCTCAAGGCTACCAAACTAAGACGGAAAAGAAGAAATAAACAGTTTTTTAGTTGAACTGTGTTCTATACAACGTATTTCTTGATAAGTTCTCTTTAATTTCCTGCATTCTTGAGTATAAAGTCTAGCATCTATTTTTATCATTGTGTTTTGAACATTTTATTAAAATGTGCTGTTCTCCATGCTAATTATCAGATTTTTTTTCATACTTAAGAACTGTGGTAATATAGTATTCTTTCTTATGAAAAACAATTACCAACTCATAAATATTAATCTTATTTTCCTTTTGCTATGTATTATACTTCCAAGAGCCCTGATCAAATGCAGAGTATGCCTTCTGATGTCAGCCTAGTGAAAATGCCTCTGCCTCTAAAATACTAAAAACAGGCTATTTTGCATATACAAAATGGACAGCACACAATTTTATTTACAGTGTGTCCAGTTACATAGCATTCATCATGCTTGATATGTAATTTGTATAATATATTTCACTGGTGGTATGTGCGTGCTCAGTTGTGTCTGATTCTTTGCAAGCCCATGGACTGTAACCCATCAGGCTCCTTTGTTAATGGAATTTTCCAAGCAAGAAGATCGGAGTAGGTTGCAATTTCCTATTTCAGGGAATCTTCCTGACCCAAAGATTGAACCCGTGTCTCCTGAGTTGACAGGTAGATTCTGTACCACTGTGCCACCTGGAAAGCCCTTGTACATTTCAAATACATTTTAAATACAGACCTTTGCATAGTGCACATTTAAAAATGGATTTGGCATCCTTTATGTAAAACCACATACAGGTGTCATACTTTTTGGTAACCTACCATAAAAGAAATTCCATAAAGATGAATTTAGTCTGATAACTGGAACCTCCAATAGTACATAACCATAACCCAAGCTTTAATGCAATACTGCTTAGGAATTGAGTTGGCACCAGGGAGACTAAGTCCTCAGTCAATATTTGAAATTAGAGCTGTTGTGTGAAATGAAGTGCTAACCTGGAGAGCTGCCAGATGCTGAAAGCCCGCATGCAGGAGCCATAGCTGAGAAAATAGAGTTTCCAAATGAAGCCAATCAGAGGATCCGGAGGAAAGCTTGTCTCGTTATCATGTCATGGAAAGGCTTCGTGTCTGAACGCAATCCTTTTCTTGCTGTCTTTCCCTTTCTGTCCATAGATTCTTTAGCCCAGAGTTCCTGTTTCCCTGAGTGAATTTATGATTTACTGTGAGCAGCTCTTTGGAGCCAAGGAAGAAAAGAAAGATACGACTAGTTTTTAGACAGTAGTGGCCGGGGACTTGGTTTTTCTCTGTTAAGTGCCACATCACTGTACAAGATGCAGAAACAAAACAAACCGAAAGTGTAAAAACCAAGCCTGTTTTAGAATCGGTAGAGCCTGAGACTAACGATGTGACCAAAGCTAAAGATTCAGATGAAAATATTGAACACACTTTCCAAAGGAAGCACATGGGTACTGTGCATCTGCAGTTTCTCTCCCCTCCAGTACAAAGTCTTCATCTCCTTTCGCTCTTAAGTACCTTTGTACTTAAACACTGAAGTATCGCAGATCATACGTCTTCTTGAAGAAGAGATCAGAGATGAGACACTGATATTGTCTCAATCTCAGTTCAGCAAGGAAAACTGAGCCCATGCTTGGTAATTCAGTAGTGAAAGTGAAGTCGCTCAGCTGTGTCCAACTCTTCACAACCCCGTGGACTGCAAAGGTGGGGAAACAGAGCTGAGAACAAACTGGCAAATCACTGCCAAAGTTGAAAACCCAAATCAGAATAAATTCTGATCAATAGGTAGGATGTCAAGAATTTGATTTACGGTTTTCTTTCTCTAACACTGCCTTTTGTTGTAGAAAGTTTAATCTCATAGAGAAAGACTAAGACACAGGGATAAGCAATACAGAGTTAATCTGCCTCCCCGTGATAATCTTTTGGCCATGATGGAGTTCCTGAACTCCTAAATCAGCCTACCAGGCAATTTTGAATAAAATTCACAATGTGCTGTGAGAGATGGAGGGATGGTGAGGAGGGAATGGAGGATTCTGTGCGGGAGTCAGTCAACATAAGCTCAAAAATGAAATGTCAAGTTATGCAAGACTTCACAAAATGAAGTGTTCCATTCTACTGTCTAGACTAAGGGCTTAAAGAACAAGCAAACAAAAAAAGAAATACCCAGAAAAGAAGAAAGCAAGACTGCATAGGAAAGACCTCACACAGGAGAAGGTTTCTGAGCTGTGTTAAAGAAGCACATTAAATTAATATAAGAGGAGAATAAAATGTTAGATATTCTAGGTAAACTTTAAAAAGTAAAGGCAGGAATGAAGCTGGTATTTTTTTGAGTCAGTGTGGTAGTCATCCTGATTAGAAAAGAGGATACGAACTTGGGAGCCTGGCAGGTAAAGGTAATTGACTATTTGCATGGAGTTAGAAGAAATGGCAATCCACTCCAGTACTCTTGCTTGGAAAATCCCACGGCGGAAGAGCCTGGCAGACTATAGTCCATGGGGTTGCTAAGAGTTGGACACGACTGAGCGACTTCACTTTCACTTTTCACTTTCAGCATTGGAGAAGGTAATGGCAACCCACTCCAGTGTTCTTGCCTGGAGAATCCCAGGGATGGGGGAGCCTGGTGGGCAGCTGTCTATGGGGTCGCACAGAGTCGGACACGACTGAAGCGACTTAGCAGCAACAGCAGCAGAGGATTAGTAGAAAGACTAAAACATCATATAAGTTAGCAGTTTATTTTTTTATGGTTTTGCTTCCCCCAAACACAAATATCAGTAACCGTGGCTATGATTCAGAGATGGGGAGGCAAGTGGTATTACTACCACATTTCCCCCACCCTTCTCTCCCACATAATTATGGATGTAAGGCATCTTCCTGCACAATCAACTTCATTTTTTTCCAAAATATGTGTTATACTGACCTTAAGAGGCTTTAAAATAGATAACCAACTACAACCTACTGTATAGCATAGGGAACTCTGTTCAATATTCTGTATAACCTAACTGGGAAAATAATTTGAAAAAGAATAAATACATGTATATATAAAACTGAATCACTCTGTTGTGCAGCTGAAACCAAAACAACATTGTTAATCAATTATGGTCCAATATAAAATAAAAATTAAGAAAAAGAGATGCTTTGCAGAATTGATGGATGAGTAGATAAAGTAATTTATAGTAAAGTAATCACTTTTTCAACTTTATGTTTGAAATTTTTCATAATAAAATTTGGGCTAACACAAGCACAGGAGAGAAATACTCTGTTTCTTCCTTGGAAGAATAACAGTTAAGAAGTTCTTCCTATAATCTCCATCAGTTCAGTTCAGTTCAGTTCACTTCAATTGTTCAGTCGTGTCCGACTCTTTGCGACCCCATGAATCGCAGCACACCAGGCCTCCCTGTCCATCACCAACTCCTGGGGTTCAGCCTGACCCACGCCCATGGAGTCAGTGATGCCATCCAGCCATCTCATCCTCTGTAGTCCCCTTCTCCTCCTGCCCCCAATCCCTCCCAGCATCAGGGTCTTTTCCAATGAGTCAGCTCTTTGCATGAGGTGGCCAAAGTACTGGAGTTTCAGCTTTAGCATCATTCCTTCCAAAGAACACCCAGGGCTGATCTCCTTCAGAATGGACTGGTTGGATTTCCTTGTAGTCCAATGGAATCTCAAGAGTCTTCTCCAACACCACAGTTCAAAAGCATCAATTCTTCAGTGCTCAGCCTTCTTCACAGTCCAACTCTCACATCCATACATGACTACGGGAAAATCCATAGCCTTGACTAGACAGACCTTCGCTGGAAAGTAATGTCTCTGCCTTTGAATATGCTATCTAGGTTGGTCATAACTTTCCTTCCAAGGAGTAAGTGTCTTCTAATTTCATGGCTGCAGTCACCATCTGCAGTGATTTTGGAGCCCAGAAAAATAGAGTCTGCCACTGTTTCCACTGTTTCCCCATCTATTTTCCATGAAGTGATGGGACCAGAAGCCATGATCTTTGTTTTCTGAATGTTGAGCTTTAACCAACTTTTTCACTCTCCTCTTTCACTTTCATCAAGAGGCTTTTTAGTTCCTCTTCACTTTCTACCATAAGGTGTGGTGTCATCTGCATATCTGAGGTGATTGATATTTCTCCTGTCAATCTTGATTCCACTTGTGCTTCTTCTAGCCCAGCATTTCTCATGATGTACTCTGCATGTAAGTTAAATAAGTAGGGTGACAATATACAGCCTTGACGTACTTCTTTTCCTATTTGGAACCAGTTTGTTGTTCCATGTCCAGTTCTAACTGTTGCTTCCTGACCTGCCTATAGGTTTCTCAAGAGGCAGCCTCCTTCAGTCAGTCAGTCAGTTCAGTCACCTCCTTATGGCACTTTAAACGTGTTCCTCTTTCCCTTAGCCATTCTTCAACCCTACGGTGAATTCTCCTATCTTAATTGACTGTATCTGTACTTATCTGTATGGGTCTTGCCTCCATAGTGAATGAACAGTTTCTGTAATTTGAAGAACAGAGGTTGCTTTTACTTATATTTCCTTTCTGAGTGGTTAGCAATACTCTCTACTTTTTCTTTAATGTCTTATGAGACCCCAAATTATTAAATTGCTGCTATAGACAAAGAATTTTTAACTCATCAGATATGTACATTAAATTTTTTTTCCTTACTAATCAATATATTTGATAATAATTAAAATGAAATTTTAGCTCCTATGGAGTACATTTTTTCACTATTTTTTATTCCTGTATATTATTTACTATATGGTAATAGCAGTAGACAGAGTTTGCCTGTTTCTATTAAATATTTCAATTTATCCCATGAACAAGTGTTTCATTTTTAGGATGGAATGTATTCTTTTTACTATAGTACAAGAACAGGTGCAGTAAGTCTAAAATGAAAATGGTATATTTTATGAATAGGTAATAATATCCAAGGGCTTCCCAGGTGGCCCAGTGGTAAAGAATCCGCCTGCCAATGTAGGAGCAGGAAGAGACTTGGGTTTGATCCATGGTCTTAGGAAGATCCCCTGGAGGAGGAAATAGCTAACCCCTCCAGTATTCTTGCCTGAAAAATTCCATGGACAGAGGAGCCTGAAATGCTACAGTCCAAAGGATCGGAAAGAATCAGACACGACTGAGCAATTGAGCACAATAATATCCAAAGACAGATTTATTACCAAACAACATCCAGATTTAAAAGTTATAAATAAAATATCCAGATTCTACCAATGTCCAATGATCTAGATTCATGCGGACTTGACTCTACATCAAAATTGGCAATTCCACGGACTGATTTAAAATAGATTCCAATTACCTAAGCAAAACATTCAAAGTCAGTTATTCAGCTAGACAGAAAGGAAAGCAAATACTCATTTGAGAAGTCTGACCTCACAATCAGCCAACAAACAGAAGTATAAATTTTCACACTTATAATTTAGAATATATTGAAAAGGGTGAGGAAAGTTAGACATCATTTATCTCCATTCAAATTGCTAGACTTCTTACAAATGCTCTGAGTTGATCAACAGGAGAGACTGAACTAGTTATCTGTGTATCCACAGTGCCTGTTATATGATAAAATGGGCAAATTCACTCAGTTTGCAAAATAATTTTCCTGAACTCCAAGCTCTGAGATATTATTTTTCTTCCTACTCAAGCCAACTATGATAGGCACAGTAAAGATCTCCCAAGGTCTACAATTCCCTGGTGGCTCAGCCATAAAGAATCTACCTGCAATGCAGTAGATGTGGGTTTGATCCCCAGAATAGGAAGATCTCCTGGAGAAAGAAATGGCAACCTTCTCCAGTATTCTTGCCTGGGAAATCCCTTGGACAGAGAAGCCTGACTGGCTACAGTCAATGGGGTCACAAAAAGTTGGACATGACTGAGTGACTAAACAAAAAACAAAGATGTCTACAGCCTAATTTCCAGAAACTGGAAATTTGTTGTCTACATGGCAAAAGGGACTTTGCAGTGTGATTAAGTTAAGGAATTTGAGATGGAGAGATTATTCTGAATGATCCAGGTGAACTCAATCTATCACAATGGCTTTATAAAAGCAAAAAGTTCAGATCAGAGAAGATGTGATGATGGAAGTAGAGATCAGAGAGAAACACATTTGAAGGTGCAACACTGTTGGCCTTGAAGATGGAGGAAGGGGGTGTGAGCCAAGGAATGTGGGAAACCTCTAGAATATGGAGCAAACAAGGAAACAGACTGTACCTTAGAGCCTCTGGGAAGATGCACCCTACCAACAACTGGCTTTTAGAATCTTTGACTTCTAGAACTGAAGATAAGATGTGTCTTAAGTTTGAGGTGGCTTTTACAGCATCAACAGGAAATTAACACACCAACCATCTTGAATGCAAATGACACTTTCCGCATCTGCTCTGTCAATCACAGTCACTCTCATTCCACCTCCACCTGCGTTCCTGGCTCTCGCGTTCTTAGCACTGTCTTTACTGGTAACCGATAATGTTGACGTTGCCAAACCCAGTGATCACTTTTTGGCCCTTTTCTTACTTGACTTTTGAGAAGCATTTGGCAGGAAACTTCTCCTCCCCTGGGTTTTCTATTAATTGGACTCTGCTCTGCAGTGAGATTACTTCCCTCATTTTCCTTCTATTAATAGCAATGAGATACATTAGGCAGCTTCTCACATGGCTCCCAGTGATCCCCACCTCTTTGTATTAACATCACATGATATACTCTCTCCTTGAGTGTGTGCTGAACCTAGTGACTTGTTTTTGATGAGTAAACATAGACCCTGATGCTGGGAGGGATTGGGGGCAGGAGGAGAAAGGGACGACCGAGGATGAGATGGCTGGATGGCATCACAGACTCAATGGACGTGAGTCTGAGTGAACTCCGGGAGTTGGTGATGGACAGGGAGGCCTGGCGTGCTGCGATTCATGGGGTCGCAAAGAGTCGGACACGACTGCGCGACTGAACTGAACTGAACTGAAACATGTACAAAGTGATGCGATGTTAGTTTGGAAAGCAGTTAAAGAAGACAGTGACTTCCATCTTGCTATAATCTCTTGTCTTCTTGCTCACTTGCTCTCATGCAGCCAGCTGCCATGAGAGGCACTCGAACAGAGGCCCATTTGCCAAGGAGCTGATGGAGCCCTTTGATCAACAGAGAGGAACTGAGGTTCACAATGCAACACTGTGGAAGAACTGAATCCTGCTGGCAAGCACAGAAGTGACTTTGGAATTAGATCCTCCATCACTTGAGCCCTGAAATGAAACCACAGCCCTGAATATATCTGAGTTGTTACCTTGCGAGAAAACTTAAGACAGGTGTGCCCAGCTAAGCGGCAATCAGATTCTTAACCCACACAAACTGTGAGATAGTAAATGTTTGCCATTTTAAGTCATTCATTTTGGGGGTGATTTGTTACACAGCAGTAGATAACTAATACAGGTAGGTCATAAAGAGGATATACCTAGACATGAAGAAGGCAAGACTCTTGATTGTGTAACCAGGCCTCAGAGTTAAAAACTAAACTATGAGTCCCCTTAACACAAAAAGTGGTGTATCTTAAGAGTCTCAGATCAGAGCACAGTTTAGGGGTCAGAAAGTGACTCAGGGCTTAACCCACCACTAATTTACTAAGTCTTCTCATTGCCCCCTTCAGTGGCCAAAATCTGTGGACTTTTACCATCATGCTCAGCTGGTAGAGATTCAGTTCTGCTTTTACAGCTCCTTTGGTTTCCGGGCAACCACCTTGCCACCTCTTCTTTTTCACAGTTTCTGCTTGCACATGATGTTGGGTTGCCTGACCGTTTCTGCAGCCTGCCATCTCTGTGTTTGTCAACTCCAACACCTCTTACTAGTCTGCTAGGGTGGCCATATGAAGACTGGTTTAAACAGCTTGTTTATTGTCTCACTGATCTAAAGGCTAAAAGTCTGAGATCAAGGTATCCACAGAGTTAGTTCCTTGTGAGGGCTGTAAGACAGAATCCATTCCACACCTCTCCCCTAACCTTCTGGTGGTTTTCTTGCAATCTTTCATGTTCCTGGCCTTCTAGAAGCATAACCTGGATGTCTGCCTTCATCTTAACATAGAGTCTACATCTAAATTTCCCTATCTTATAAGGCCACCCATCATATGGATGGGGGCCTCCTCTAGGATGACCTCATCATAACTAATTACATTGGCAATGACTCGATTTCCAAGGAAGGTCACTTTCTAAGGGAGTTAGAACTTCAGTGTATGAATTTGTGGGGAAGCAGAAAATTCAACCCATAACAATGCCCATGGCCACCTCTCTTGATATAACCCTTGATTCCTGGAAAAGGGAGTCCTACCAGTCATTCAGTCATTTCTGACCCATTTGAGTAAGGTTCTCACAGCAGGACTTTCTTTCAGAATCTAGGCTGGTCGGGGGGAAAATACGTGGCCCAGAACATGCTCTTCTATGTATCTGGTGTTAACCACCTTGAGTGTTTCCTCGGCAGTGAGCTGTGAGAGACAGTCGCTTTAAAAGGACCTTCAGGATAAACAGTTGGGAAGCCCTAAGTCTCAGTCTCCCATTAAAGTTTCTGACATTATTATTTCCCAGTTTACTCCTACCCCTCTGGTACTCAATATTAAGTGATTTAAACCTTAGTTCCCTAGGCCTTTGTTCTCAAGTCTAAACTCTTTTTTTTTTCTGAATATTTTGCTTTTGATGACTTTATCCAAACCCATGGCTTCAACTGTCACTGTAGACTTCCCAATCTATTCCCACAACCTAAGTGGGAAACCAGTGGGTTGAGGACATTTATTCAATTTCTTGCCTGACTTCTCTGTCTGGGTATCACACAGGTATACTCAACAGGCCTAAGCCTGAATTTGCCATTTCATGTCCCAAAAAATATGCCTCTCTGGCACTCACCTTATTTTGGTATCCTTAGCCCCTCAAAAGAGAATACTGGCAGTGCCTTCTTTTCATCAGGCACCCTGACATATTTAACTAGCTACCAAGGTCTGTGACTGCTTCTCCCTAAATACTTCTCATATTTTTTCCCTCATCACCATTCCTACTGTTGACACCTAAGTTCTAGGCGTCCTCACTTCCTTTTTGTTGATATTAAATTCTCAGTGCAGCTCTTAGAACATTATTTTTTAAAGTACAAAAGTTATCTCATTATTCTCTGTATAAAATCATTTCATAAGACTTGACAGATTAAGGTTAAATTTGAAGCATTAAAAAATACCCAATTTCTAGGACTCTGCCTACGTATCGAGCCCTTCATCTCCTGACTGCATGCTAGGAATATTCCCTGCAAGACATTAATAAATAGACCATATCAAAAGAATTTTGTGATCAAACGTGATCCAGTCTTGTCCATCCTCAACACCCCAACCATGAATTTGATTTAGACCTATATTTGCACTTACATTAGCATTTTTTTACATCCCTACCAAATCTTGCAGGTCATATTGCCAGAGTCCTTCTACAGTGTGCTATAATAATTTACTTGATTGTCTATTTATTAGAAAATAAATACCTTGAAGGCAGAATTTTTATTTTGCTTTATGACCTCAGAGCCTAGTGATGTGCTCAATAATTTATTGTTAAGTGAATGTATAAATATGTTAGATGCTGTAGTGAACACACAGCAATGTTCCCCAAGAATCACATTGAAGTAAACACATTATTTTATAACTAACAGTGGAAACAGTAGCTGACTTTATTTTGGGGGGCTCCAAAATCACTGCAGATGGTGACTGCAGCCATGAAACTAAAAGATGCTTACTCCTTGGAAGGAAAGTTATGACCAACCTAGACAGCATGTTAAAAAGCAGAAACATTACTTTGCCAACAAAGGTCCATCTAGTCAAGGCTATGGTTTTTCCACTGGTCATGTATGGATGTGAGAGTTGGACTGTGAAGAAGGCTGAGCACTGAAGAATTGATGCTTTTGAACTGTGGTGTTGGAGAAGACTCTTGAGAGTCCCTTGGACTGCAAGGAATCCAACCAGTCCATCCTAAAGGAGATCAGTCCTGAATATTCATTGGAAGGACTGATATTGAAGCTGAAACTCCAATACTTTGGCCACCTAATGTGAAGAGCTGACTCACTTGAAAAGACCCTGATGTTGGGAGGGATTGAAGGCAGGAGGAGAAGGGGACGACAGAGGATGAGATGGTTGGATGGCATCACCGACCTATGAACATGAGATTGAGTAACCTCCAGGAGCTGGTGATGGACAGGGAGGCCTGGCATGCTGCAGTCCATGGGGTCACAGTCGGATATGACTGAGTGACTGAACTGAACAGATCTGTTACTCATTAATTGCAAGGGTCTGAGGTAGGGAGAGATATATCTTGATGGAGTTGAGGTCTGAAGATGAATTGAAGACAGTAGTCAATATGCAAACCTGGTAAGAAATGATGGCTCACAAGCCTATCCCTATGAAAGAGTCATTCTTTCATCCTCCTACCATATGAGACTTTGCTTTCATTTTAAAGAAGTAGCTTTTACAATTTCACACAATAATTTTTTCAAGTCTAGTCATTTGTTGAGAAAACCCTACAGCCTGAGAAAGACTTGGTGGAAGAGCTTGTTAAGCTTATTAACAATGGGAAAGACTGCTTTGAAAGATAATGAATTCCTCATCACTTGAGAGGCTCAGACAGAAGCTGGATGACCCACTTCAGGGGTATGTTTTAGAAGGTGTTTCCACACTGGATGGAAGGAGAACTAATATGGCATAATGTCAATTCCAAACATGAATTCTACTATTTGATCATTTTTTGTCTAATAGTTATCAATGAGAGAAAACAGCTTGTATATAATCATTTTACTCTTTAAAGCCTATATTTTGGACTCTGTGGGAGAGGGAGAGGGAGAAGGTGGGATGATTTGGGAGAATGGCATTGAAACACGTATACTATCATATAAGAAACGAATTGCCAGTCTAGGTTCAATACAGGATACAGGATGCTTGGGGCTGGTGCACTGGGATGACCCAGAGGGATGATATGGGGAGGGAGGCGGGAGGGGGGTTCAGGATTGGGAACTCATGTACACCTGTGGCAGATTCATGTCAATGTATGGCAAAACCAATACAGTATTGTAAAGTAAAATTAAATAAATAAATAAATATAAAAGAAAAAAAAGGAAAAAAAAAGAATGTGTTTCAGCTATTTAAAAAAAAAAGCCTATATTTGTCAGGCTTCATATCACCAGTACAGAATATACCTATAATTTCCTTTTATCTGTATATTACATTTCTCAAAATTTGCTGACTTTTTTCTTCCACCTTTGACCCTCTTTACTGATTAAAATTAATTTTAGTTCTTTTTATAGTGTGTTTAAGTGCATGCACTGGAGAGAGGGAGAGAGACAGAATCGTTCTTGTCTCTTTGGAGTTGAATAGCAAGAGAGATTTATTTTTATTCCTCTCAAACACTTGGTCAAAAGGGTTATATTTGCAGCAGATTAGGAGGGTTAACAAGGGACTTGAATTTTGAAGTGCCATTCATCTTGAAGTAGCAAGCGCCCCATCTCCCATAAATGGAATGTCATGTTATTTTTAGATGAGGCTTTTGCCAAGAGAATCCAGGACACGGTGAACAATGTTCCATCTGATTAGCGACCTGACTTAAACATGTGAATGGCTGTGGTTCCTTAACATTATTTGCAATAAGTCTGTGGCAAGCCTATTTCCTTAGTGAGGGTACATAATTTAGATCATAAATATAAAAGACAGCTGGGGGAAGCCATTTAAATAATGCAGTTTCTTGTTTACTAATAACAGAACACAGAAGTTTGAGATGAGAGTTCTACTGGACTTGAGCTAGGTAGGGCATCAAGGTATATTTTCAACCCAAGATCTCTTAAAGGATTCTCACTGACATCTGTGTTGCAACATCTCCTAAATCCAGATCTGCTCATCCTGAAGTCAGAGTCCAAAGGCCAGCCATTAAGCAGATCACCCCCAACACCAATAGACCTAGGATTAAAAAGGAGACACAGAATATTATATGAGAACAAAATAAGCATTTGCTATTTTGTTAGACCACTTGACTCAAGAAAACCATGTTATGGAAAACTACCCCTAAGCAGTCAGTGATTGGGATGCATATGAGTATGTATGAGGGGAATCCATGAGCAAATAGCCTTGTATGCCTATAACTCTCTGTCATTATGGAAGAAGGTTCTGGAAGTCTTGTCTGCTAGACTATAAAAGTTGCACTTGGGGCTAAAAAAAATGTGCCATTGGGTTTTCTTATCTAGATTCTCCTTTTCTAAAAGGTCCCTTTTTGTGAAGGGACCATACAATAAACAGTATCATTTTAATGATAAGTTTTAAAAACTAGAAAATTTTCAAATCAAATTCCATTTCTTCCTTGGATTCCCACTTTTATTCTCCCAAACTCTCTGATGCTAGGGCTTAAATACAGCTCCTAAATTTAAACAGAGGACTAATTCATACAAATCACTACACTAAGGCAGGTACTAGAGGATTTTTCTTTGAATGGACAACGCTCTCCTCTCCAGAGTAAAGCCCCATGAGATCCTTCAGGAAGAAGAAAAACAACCTATTCTTTATCCTACACAAAACTTACAGTCAGCTGGGGCTTATTAAATTTAAACGGCGAGCAAAGTGACCTCATGGAGAACAGCCACATATCTAGGCCCACCAGTTCTATCAGAGGATACAAAAGGAATTAGAGAACCCTGAAGTCCCCCACTACTGGCTAGTCCTCCCAACAGCCAACTGAAGGATTGCTAAAAGGATGCTCAGTGACTATTTGCATCAGTATTATCTGGGGTATCACAGATTTCTTACACTGAGTCAGTTTTCTAGGTGTGAGGGCCAAGAATCTGTGTAGGTTGCAAGTTACTTGCATAGTCCTTATTCTAAAACATTTTGGAAAGCACTATCATGGTGGCCAATCTTCAACTAGATCCCTTTTCCGTAATAGGGGTGAGGTGAAGTCGCTCAGTCGTGTCCGACTCTTTGCGACCCCGTGGACTGTAACCTACTAGGCTTCTCAGTCCATGGGATTCTCCAGGCAAGAATACTGGAGCGGATTGCCATTTCCTTCTCCAGAGGATCTTCCCAACCCAGGGATCGAACCCTGGTCTCCCGCACTGGAGGCAAACACTTTAACCTCTGAGCCACACTTACTAGGGACTGAAATACAGATGAATGAGTGGTTGAACAGGAGTCCAAGTTCCCTAAAACTTTTAAATTTTCTTGAAATTTAGATGTGTATGTGTGGCTTAGCCATGGCCCACTCTTTGCAGCTCCATGTAGCCCGCCAGGCTCCTCTCTCCATGGATTTTCCAGGCAAGAATACTGGAGTGGGTTGCCATTTCCTCCTCCAGGGGATCTTTCTGACCCAGGGATTGAACTCGCATCGAAACAGTACTCTGCTTTTAATAGACTCTCCTAACTGGCCTCTGTACGGATCACCTGGTGATCTTCCAGTTCCAGCAGCCATCTTCTCACGTTGGAAACCACAGGGCTCCTACGGACAATTACAACTCCTCAGACCCAACCAGCCACTTAGAATCTAAATTTTTCTTTGTGGCTACTTCCTTTTCTACACAGCAATGGACTTTGTTACACATTTTACGAGCACGATACAGAGTCAGGGTTTAGCCCTTTTGTTCAGTGAGTGCACCCTCTGCAATTTAAGACCCCAGATCTACTGAAACCAGGAAATAGCCAGGCAGGTTACTCCCAAGAGGAATGTTCATACCTGTTTTCAAATATTAGGCATTAACCTAAGCTTCTTCCCTCGGGAATCATTTCAAAGAGAAAGTGTATTTGAAATCCTTTGCGGTTCCCTTATATCTAATCAACATATCATACAAGAGCAAATTCCATTTCATAGGCTGCAATCACAAGAAAACGGTGGCTAGAACTCAATTAATTAACTCATGAGACGTGTCTCTTTAAAAAAAGAAATGAAGCCAGTTGCTATCGCAGAAATCCCAGAAACCATGATAAATAGTGTTACAAAATATTTCCTGTGCTGCTTTGCTTTGGAATTTCAGTGCTCTCCCTTGCTTTCATTCAAGTGAATCAAACACAAAGAAAGGACAATGCAGATCATTAACCTCAGGAGAACACTGGCCTGGGATATGATGTCATCTCTGTCATGAAGATCTCTGATTGAGAAAAGTAACTGGACAGGGCAGCATGGCACCACGTGCAACCCATCCGAAGTGGTTGTTCTCCCGATGTCCCTTCTCTTGGTCACGCTGGAGGCTTTTGTGACACAAGCAGCAGCTACTTGGGGTAATTATGTGGTCATTATATAAAATGGACTAATGCCAGCCCAGCATATTGCCTGAAAGGACTGGTTGTATTCCTTGTTAAATGTTTTTGTCAAGCTGACCATGCCCTTTATTTATCTCTAACACAACATGCTTATTCTGCCCCACTCCACTGTATTCACCCTGCAAATTTATGAGGCTCTATTAATCTTCTGCCCTGCTGACTATCTATGTTGCAAAGTGTCAGCAGACTTTTGTACCTTGCTAATGTACAAAGGGCTTCCTATGAGTAATATCAGCATTTTGCCTTTTAATTGCACATATAATTTTTAGGTCTTACAGCTAATAAGGGAATTGAGACCACAGTTCATCACTGTCTAGAATGGTACTCCAGGGGTGTGGGGACTGTGGAGGCTGAGGGAAGAATATAGCTGTTCTGATTCCAAGCAAGAGTTTCTCTCATTATAATGGTACCATCCCCACTATGCTGTTAAGAGTCTGACAGTTTTGCCATTATACACCCTACTTTTCTGGGGCTTTATAACTCCTCAATACAAATGTATTCTTCTTTGAACATTTTTTGTGTTAGATCTTAGTTCATGAGTTGTTTTTTTGTTTTTGTGTTTGTTTTTTTTTTTTTGGCGGGGGCTTCCCTGTGGTTTAGATGGTAAAGAATCTACCTGCAATGCAGGAGACCTAGGTTTGATCCCTAGGACAGGAAGATCCCCTGGAGAAGGAAATGGCTACTCACTCCAGGATTCTTGCCTGGAGAATTCTATGGACAGAGGAGCCTGACAAGCTACACAGTTCATGGGGTTGCAAAGAGTCGAACACGACTGAGTGTCTAACACTTTCACACTTTGACGCATGAGTATTTTTATCATCCTGCATATCAATTCCCATAGAAATTAGTTGTGTGATATTTAAAACTGAAGAAACCAACATGATCGCTTGGGCAAACTCCTGAACTTCTAAGACTTTCAGATGGGTGCACTTTTGCTAGTCCTTCAGTTGACCTTTCCTTATGGGATTTTTTTTTTTTAATGCAGGCTTAGTTTTAAGTACTTTCAAGGAAAAAAAAATGTTAAAATAAATGGGGGATTAGTGTTTGCAATATGGGCATTTTGCTTTTGCATTAATAGCCTTTCACAAACATTTTTACTATGCCTGAAAAATGTGCATTATTGATGAGTGTACTTCTTACTGTGCAAAAGCCATTAGGAAAGAAATGAAAGGTCTGTGGCAGGAAGTGGAGGCACAGACAGGGCCTGGGTGGATGGCGTTTTCATTTAGTTTTTTTTTTTAATGCAGGCTTAGTTTTAAGTACTTTCAAGGAAAAAAAAATGTTAAAATAAATGGGGGATTAGTGTTTGCAATATGGGCATTTTGCTTTTGCATTAATAGCCTTTCACAAACATTTTTACTATGCCTGAAAAATGTGCATTATTGATGAGTGTACTTCTTACTGTGCAAAAGCCATTAGGAAAGAAATGAAAGGTCTGTGGCAGGAAGTGGAGGCACAGACAGGGCCTGGGTGGATGGCGTTTTCATTTAGCAGTTAGGGAGCACCCATAGCTGTCTTCCCTAAACTGGCCCATTTCATTTTCACTGCACACATCTTTGGGCACCTGGGAAAGAGAGGCTTGTGAAAGTGTAATAAAACAGTATGGAAAGCAAATTGGTGAATGTATCAGATACAGGAAATTAGATCCTAAAATTAGAGGAAGAGGCAATTTGGGGAGATCAGAGGTCCAGGTTCCTGTCTTGATTGTTTATGATTAGGGACATTTCCCTGGGCTCCAGCTGCTATAAGTGTGACTTAGAAAGTTGGAATGTGGGTTAGAAGCAGAAAGAAGTCCTCTGCTGGTCCCAGGGGTACCATGTAAGGAACCAAAGTATGGAGATTAACAGAAGGTCTCCACGATTTATGGGGAAATCTAAAACTTTTACTAGAATGGAATCCAGAGGGAAAAAACTAACTTAATTGAAAGATGACCAGGTGTCATCCACCTCTCCTTTAATTCTTTGATTACCTTTGATTATAGACATTATCTTAAGGTTACAGATGAGAAAGTTGGGATTGAAAAAACTTAGAGAACTTCCTAGGTATGGAGTTCACATCTAGACTTTCTGAACCTATGTATAATCATCTTGTATCATGGAGCCAAAGAGCCCCAAAGAAGAGACTGGTATACAATTTAGGATTTATCTCTCAAGTCATGCTTTAAAACATGTTGTTCCAGGGACTTCCCTGATAGTCCAGTGGTTAAGACTTCACCTTCCAGTACAAGGGGTGCAGATTCAATCCCTGGTTGGGGAGTGAAGATCCTACATGCATCAGGGTTAAGAAATGGAAACATAAAATGGAAGCACAGTTGTAACAAATTAATAAAAACTCTAAAAATGGTCTACATAAAAAAAAGAACATATTGTTTCTATAGTCACTCTCCATCTTCACTTTTGCCTTGTTATTTATTCATCTACTCATTCATTAACAAAATATTAATGAAGTATTAACTGTACACCAGATGTCAATATGTGATGTTTCTGTATCGTTTATATATAAGATGCTCCTGCTGTGGTTGCTTCCCACATGTACAACGGAGCCCAGGAGGCTGATGGGCAGGCAGCAGTGCCGCTCCCCACCCTCCATGAAAGGGCAGAGCCAAGATGCTAGGTTGCCCCGTGAGCAATAAGACCTTCTAAGTGGTTTTTGTCTCGCTGCCTCACATGCTGTTTTTCTAAAGCATTTTTCTTAAATAAAGATCTGTGATTGTTTTGCCTAACTTTCAATAAAACAAACAAACAACAGCAAGTAAAAAAAAAAACCCAAACTACTGCTAACCCTATCCAGCAACTTTATAACTAACAGAGCCTTGTTATCCAGGTTAGTAGAAATTTACATAGATTGTTTTCTTAAATGAAAATCAGTTTGATCCAAAGAATAAGATCTTTGTAGCCAAAACGTTCCCTTGAGGTTACAGTAAAAATGAAGGATATCTTCAGAGTTTTGGTTTTTTTTTTTAATAGCTTAAAATCTGTGCTTATCCTAGAACAACTCTTTCAGCTGTCAGTTTCATCAAATAATACCATCCATTCATATTGATTAAGAACACACATAACAACAAAGTTCCACAAACTGTTTACAAGCACTGGAAATAAGACTGGGCATTTTTGGAGCACATCAGCTACTAGAATCCTTCTTGCTTTATACAGGGAGGATTCTCTTGGGACTATGACAATAAGTTGGATCTATAGAAGGATCATAGATTCAAAATCATAGACAAAGTGGGTTTCCTGGGAAAGCACCTTTGAGGAAGGAGACATAAATTTGCATTGATTTAGTTATTCCATAACATTTATTAGAAAACTAATAATATTCAAGTTGTGAATTTTTATCCCCTGTCACTGAGATCAGTGTCCACCTTAAAATACTTTCAGAAAAGACTGTGATGTTCTAATTGGTGAGTGCACTGACTTATTAAAGGGCTATTCCCAATCTTCAAGTTAAATTAAGATTGTGTGATTGTGTTCATGTATCAGAGAAAGCAAGGGCTCTGGTCTATATTCTGATACCATGACCTATTAGCTGTATGATTTAGGCTGTTACTTAACCTCTGCCTGCCTTAATTTCCCCATCAAAAAATGGGGATCAAATTGAATGACCTCAGCCAGTTGTCATGAGATTAAATTATATTATATAAGGAAAATACATAAAGCCATTTTAGGCACCTAGTGCTAAATGATGATTTTAAAACTATTCCAAACTCTCATTTTTCAGTTTTGTTGCTATTTCCATGAACATCTCTCAAGCCCACTGAATTGAGAAGTCATTTTTCTATTCAGAAAACATTTTTACAAAATAATTGACAGCCCAACAGTAAAAATTCCTAATATATTTTCAAATTTGTCTTAGTGTGTGTGTGTGTGTGTGTGTGTGTGTGTGTGTACACGCTCAGTCATGTCTGACTCTTTATGGCCCCACGGACCATAAAGGACCAGAGTAGCCCACCAGGTTTCTCTCCCAGGGAATTTTCTAGGCAAGAATAGTGGCATGGGGTGCCATTTCCTACTCTAGGGGTTCTTCCTGACCCAGGGATCAAACCTATGTCTCTCTTGTGTCTCGTGATTGGTGGGTGGATTCTTTACCACTAGTGCCACCTGGAAAGCCCCCTTTACATTATGTCATAGAGTTAATTGGGTCATACAAGAAGGTGGATGACCCGATTAGCTTTCTTCAAGTTTGAATTTTACAATAAGGACTTCATGATCTGAGCCACAGTCATCTCCTGGTCTTATTTTTGCTGACTGTATAGAGCTTCTCCATCTTTGGCTGCAAAGAATATAATCAATCTGATTTCAGTGTTGACCATCTGGTGATGTCCATGTGTAGAGTCTTTTGTGTTGTTGAAAGAGGGTGTTTGCTATGACCAGTGCCAAAGAATATTCAACTACCACACAACTGCACTCATCTCACACACCAGCAAAGTAATGCCCAAAATTCTCCAAGCCAGGTTTCAACAGTATATGAACCATGAACTTCCATATGTTAAAGCTGGATTTAGAAAAGGCAGAGGAATGAGAGATCAAAATGCCAATATCCACTGGATCATTGAAAAAGCAAGAGAGCTCCAGAAAAACATCTACTTCTGCTTTATTGACTATACCAAAGCCCTTGAGTGTGTGGATCACAACAAACTGTGGAAAATTATTCAAGAGAGGGGAATACCAGACCACCTGACCTGCCTCCTGAGAAACCTGTATGAAGGTCAAGAAGCAACAGTTAGAACAGGACATGGAACTACAGACTGGTTACAAATCAGGAAAGGAATACATCAAGGCTGTATATTATCACCCTGCTTATTTAATGTATATGCATTTCACATCGTGTGAAATGCTGAGCTGGGTGAAGAACAAGCTGGAATCAAGATTGCCGAGAGAAATATCAATAACCTCAGATATGAAAATGACACCACCCTTATGGCAGAAAGTGAAGAGGAACTAAAGAGCTTCTTGATGAAAGTGAAAGAGGAGAGTGAAAAATTGCTTAAAGCTCAACATTCAGAAAACTAATATCATGGCATCTGGTCCCATCAGTTCAGTTCAGTTGCTCAGTCGTGTCTGACTCTTTGGGACCCCATGAATTGCAGTACGCCAGGCCTCCCTGTCCATCACCAACTCCCAGAGTTCACTCAGACTCATGTCCATCAAGTCAGTGATGCCATCCAGCCATCTCATCCTTGGTCGTCCCCTTCTCCTCCCCCCAATCCCTCCCAGCATCAAAGTATTTTCCAATGAGTCAACTCTTCACATGAGGTGGCCAAAGTACTGGAGTTTCAGCTTTAGCATCATTCCTTCCAAACAACACCCAGGGCTGATCTCCTTCAGAATGGACTGGTTGGATCTCCTTGTAGTCCAAGGGACTCTCAAGAGTCTTCTCCAACACCACAGTTCAAAAGCATCAATTCTTCGGCACTCAGCCTTCTTCACAGTCCAACTCTCACATCCATCCATGACTACTGGCAAAACCATAGCCTTGACTAGACGGACCTTAGTCGGCAAAGTAATGTCTCTGCTTTTGAATATGCTATCTAGGTTGCTCATAACTTTTCTTCCAAGGAGTAAGCGTCTTTTAATTTCATGGCTGCAGTCACCATCTGCAGTGATTCTGGAGCCCAAAAAATAAAGTCTGACACTGTTTCCACTGTTTCCCCATCACTTCATGGCAAATCCACTGGTCCCATCACTTCATGGCAAATAGATGGGGAAACAATGGAAGCACTGACAGACTTTATTTTGCGGGGCTCCAAAATCACTGTAGATGGTGATTGCAGCCATGAAATTAAAAGACACTTACTCTTTGGAAGAAAAGCTATGACCAACCTAGATAGCATATTAAAAAGCAGAGACACTATTTGCCAACAAAAGTCCATCTAATCGAAGCTATGTTTTTCCCAGTAGTCATGTCTGGATGTGAGAGTTGGATCATACAGAAAGCTGAGCACCAAAGAATTGATCCTTTTGAACTGTGGTGTTGCAGAAGACTCCTGAGAGTCCCTTGGACAGCAGGAGATCCAATCAGTCCATCCTAAAGGAGATCAATCCTGAATATTCATTGGAAGGACTGATGCTGAAGCTGAAACTCCAATACTTTGGTGAAGAAATGACTCTTAAAAAGACCCTGAAGCTGGGAAAGATTGAGGGCAGGAGGAGAAGGAGACGACAGAGGATGAGATGGTTGGATGGCATCACTGACTCGATGGACATGGGTTTGGGTGGACTCCAGGATTTGTTGATGGACAGAGAGGTCTGGCGTGCTGTGGATCACGGGGTCGTAAATAGTCAGGCACGACTGAGCGACTGAACTGAACTGAACTGATAGAGTTAATCTCACTAATTGCCCAGTAAGTCTATGGGAGAAGCTAGAGAGTATTTTTTTTTATTTAATTGTAACTGAGGATGTGTATCCTGTTGGAAATGATGAAAAGAGATTTGGTTACTGGGGTAGACAGTCTCTAAGATGATCCCCAATGATCACTGCCTTCTGCTACTCAAGCTCTCATGTAATCCCTTCCTCTGAGTACGAGCTGGGCTGACTGACTCCCTTCTACAATAGAAGTGATGGGAACTCATTTCTGAAGTTAGAGAACAGACCATGGCTTGTCTTCCTCAATTTCTGTCAGTCTCTCGGATCACTCATTCAAGAGGAGGCCAGCTTCTGCATCATGCGGCAGCTTCATGGAAGGTTGAGAGTGAGAGACCAAGGCTTGCTGAGAACTACAGGAGTGAATTTGGAAGAGGATCTTCCTGACCAGTCAGACCTTTACAGGGGACAGCAGACCCTGCTCTGAGCTTGACTGGACCTCTTGAGACATTGAAACCGGAGGCAGCCAGCTGATGGCATTTGGAATTGTGATTCATGGAACAGTGACATAAATGTTTCAGGCTGCTGAGTTTGGGGATAATTTGTTACATAACAATAGATAACTCATGCCAATACTGTTGACTCAAAAGCCAGAAATTTCCGGTCTCAGCAGGGAGTTTGGAAGACTATGGCTTGTGAGCTAAATTCATTACATATCCTTCTTTTTCCCCCCTCTTATTGAGATACAATTAACATTCCTTTTTGTGCAGGCCCCAAGCTAAGAATTTTTTTTCACAGTTTTTTTTCATCTGAACACAATAGGTTTAAAGGAAAATCCACCCATTATGATAGGGCACCTAGGACATGGTGCCCATTCTCTGGGAAGCCACAATCATTCCACTCAACAGTGTCCAGGAAGGACTGAACGTGGCAGTCCAGACCAGGGCTAACAGTGTCATTTTCCATATCTGCATCTTCAAACAGACTGACGCTCATGCCATGAAACGTCTTCCTCTCTGTTCCCATAGGTAACTCTTTCTCATGTTCTTAAACTACGTGTCACAGCACTTTCTACATTTAGTCCTGCTGCACTCACTTCCAGATCTGATGGAAATGTCATTATTGTGTTCTGTACATGGACCACGATGTTGAAAAAATAGCACTCACTGCATTGATTAATTCTTTTTGTGGTTTTGCAAATTTAAAAGGTTATAAGAAAAAAGAAAACCAAACAAAAGCTAATATGTTCTGGATGCTTATATTTGGAAAGCAAGTCCTAAAATATTAACATTCTGTCCCTTTACAGAAAGTTTTGTTACCCTGAAGATAAACCATTGCACTTCCCACAGCATGATCAGCCCTTCTAAAGTCACCTGGAAAAAACTGCAGACTGTAGAGCAGAGTTGCTCACACTCCAGATGGCCGACCCTTAAATGAGCTGTCTTCTTTAGTCTATGCCAAATGTTCTGTGTATTCCTCTACACAGGGGTAAAATAACAATTATCAGCCATCTCTAATTACATAAAGTTATCCAGATAGAGAATACTTGAAGAAAGAACAAAAGCACCCTATATGACTATGCACATACTTAATTTTATTTTTAAGAGTATATTTAAATTAATGTACTTAAAAGTCTAGGATTTGAATAGGTTGTATGTGTCAAAGAAACCATGTAAATGATGCATATTAATTCAGTGTTCTAGATGCCAGGAATCCCTCAGGATTTAGGGCATGAGGACAGTCAGTCACTCCGCCCATGGCGGCAGTAGAAGAAAAGCAAGCNGAGTCTACCAGTTAAATTGGATTGGTTAGGACTTGAAGAGCCGATGTAATCCCTTGGGTGGTTTACAACTAGAGAGCATAAGAGGCATAGGGATTTTGAATTATGAGGTAATAATTCTATCTTAGGCACATGTGATCATAAGCACTCAAGCGTCACTCTTGTGGGTTTTATGACTCTTTAGGATACCTTGTAGGAATTATTACAGCCCCATAAATCACTATTGCCTATTATTCAAGGTAGTCATAATTTAAAATAATAGTAACTGTTAATAATAATATGCATTGTAACGATCCAACCTTTTATTTTGAGGAGCTGGATGCATTTTATAGATCTTAACTCATTAATTTTAATATTTCTGTGAAAAGGGCAAAAATCCATAATCATCATCCCATTTCATAGGTGAAAAAACTAAGTCAACTGTCAACTTGTATCACACAGGTTTAAATTCAATCCAAAATCTATAGATTGTACTCTCATAATGCTAAGCACCTACAGGTTTAAACATCCTCTCTCAAAATTTCCATAAAGTGTCACCCTATTTTACTTATTCATCTATACCTATTACTTCTCAGATGCTGAAGATACAGAGATGAGTTAATGTTCTAGTATGAGGATGAGAGACACAGTAATAAATACTCACTGTAAAAGTGATAGTTGCTTTAATAGAACCATGACTACACTGAGATGAAGTGGACTGAGTTTAACACTGGGAAAGGGGCAGTGCAGGTTTTCCAGAGAAAGTGGCTAGAGTTGGGATTTTGAAGAACACCCTTGAGTTCAGCTGCTGTGAGATGTTGGGGAAGTGTGTTGCAAGCAGAGGCATTTGGTTGAAATATGAGGCATGATGCTGATGTCTGCTGTGTGTGAGTGGAGATGGGAGAAGATAAAGCTGGAAAATTAAGCTAGAAACAAATCTTAGGATTGTGATCTTTTTCTTGCAATTTGCATTCATGGTTTGCATTTATATATATATATACATCCTCTTTTTAGTACGAAATTTTTCTGTTGTCAGCTAATGCTTACAAGAAAAGCATTTTTTAATGTTCTCTTTGGCATATATCTTAAAATCATAGGAAAATAATAGAAGAAGTTTGCCATGGATTTCTTTATTTTTGCAAGCAAGTCTCTCAAGGTATTTCATACATCACTTGCCAACTTCCTGAACTGGGAGATGAAGGAGCCAGTGTAGAATTTTAGAATTAAAAAAAGATTCTACAGGTCAACTTCAGAAGCTTTCCAACCACCCCTACTAAATAAAACTTCTGCTTTTGACACCCCGTCCAATGGTACTGTGTAGCTTCTTCACAGTGTGTTTCGTGGGACACTCAGCTGTCAGAGTGCTCCATTAAAAGAAGAGGTTCATCATTAATGTTAGTTCTGTCATTATAGAGCTTTTAAGCTTGAGCAAATAGGTACCTTGATTTTTGTTGTCTCTATATATCAAGTTCAATAGCTTAAACATGTAAAATTATGACCATACTTTAAATAACCTAATAATTTTGCTTTCACAATTAATGATATAGATATAAAAATCAAGTGAGATCTTTTCCCATTGTGGAACTGACTAGTTCCACAAAGTCACTTGTCTAAAAATATACAGCAAGAAAAGGCAGAATCAGATCTAGAATTTAGACCTATTCATTCCCCTATTGATTTCCCCCAGGTAAACTACTGCACAACAATAACAATAGTAGATAAATACTCAAATGGGCTTTGGAAAGCCTAATATAGAACCTGACAAGAAATAAAGTGATTCATCCAAACCTCTCCAGGTATCTATTTCAATGGTTCCATTAGTAACAGAATTTATCTTCTGGATGCATAATTGATAAAAAAAATAAAAATAGATCTTTAATCTAAGTCTCTAAGTACAATACATACTGCAGTAGAGCAATCATTTCTGCAAAACTCAGGGGTGTGATTTCATTATGCCACGTTTTTAAATCCCCTTAAAGCTCATCGATGAGGCTTTCAGCTTAGCTCAGCCTGAGAGATGTTGATCTCTGCGTGGGATGACGAATTCCCTCTTCTGTAAGTAAGGGTCTCCTTCATTTCTAAAAATGATCCTATCAAGGTAAATATTTCCTTTTACAGCAAATGACTTAAAACTCCAAATCTAAGAATGATTGCGAGGCAAGACTTGGGCTGATGAAAAAGTCATCCAAGAGTTCAGATGGGGAAATGGAGGGAAGGACTTCAGGGTGACTTGGTTTGCCTTCTTCTGAAGATAGAAGCTTACCTTCGGGGTGCCATGCTTCGTGCTATGGTTCCCCCAGAGCTCATTCTTCCTTACTGAAGCAGTCATCTCTAGGAGGACTAGGGAACAGCGAAGAATGCAACTTTCTGGGTATCCCACCAGGACTATGCTATTTGGTATGGGAGCCACTAGACTGAACAGCTGAATTGTGGCTAATCTGAAGTGGAAGGTGCTGTCAATGCAATCTGTGTAAGATTTCAAAGCGCTTGCTGTGAAAAAAAGATTGTTAAATACTCATAGTTTTTATATTGCCTACATGTTGAAATGATATTTTGGATATATTGACAAGTGATTATTAAAAAAGATAGGTGTTTAAACAGTATAGAGTTGCAGATAGTTGGTGAAAGCCTGCATGGATAGCAATAATTTTTTTTACAGGCCAGGAAAGGAAATGCAACTCTGTTTAATTCAGTTCGAAGAGTATTAAGTGTCCACAGTGCACTTGGCGATATTTTAGTCACTGGGAATGCAAACATGAGAAAAGCACTGTCTCCATCTTCAAGGGAGTGAAAAAGTCACACAGCAGTGATTCCAAATGAAATGGTTTCTGTTTCGTGCTTGACTTACATTGCCAGTATTCAGCATGGATCACATTAGATGAATGCAAATATAATATAGGTCTGTTGGACTCAAGTCAACAAGCATGTTTTGGGTATTGGGCACTTTGTACAAGGTCAAGAAGCATGTGATGAATAAGACATTGTACCTGCCTTGAGACTGTGATCCAGCTCCTCATACAAGTGGCAGGACATTTGCAGCAACATGGATGGGCTTGGAAGGCATTATGCTAAGTGGAATGAGTCAGATGGATAAAGACAAATACCATATGGTATCACTTATATGTGGAATCTAAAAAAATACAACAAACCAGTGAATACAACAACAAAAAAGCAAATTCACAGATATAGAGAACAAACTAATGGGATAAGGAAGCAGGGGAGGACAAGTTAGGGGTAAGGGATTAAGAGGTACAAACTATTATGTATAAAATAAGCTACAAAGATATATTGTGCAACACAGGGGGTATAGCTAATATTTTATAATAACTATAAATGGAGTATAATCTTTAAAATTGTGAATCACTATATTATATATCTATAATTTCAATATTGTAATATCAGCTATACTTCAATAAAAAGGAATGTATATAGGAATATAGAAATATCTAGTATTCAATAAGGTAACATTAGATATGGCATCCAATCAAGGATTATCAAGCATGCAAAAAGATAGGAAAACACAACATCCTCAAAAAAAAATGTGTTAGAAGGAAAAAGAAGGAAAGAGTGTGTGACATTCTGTCAAGGAAAGAATCATGTGTAGTCCTACTAAGTACATTTTATTAACAAGAAGCATCTATATGTTTCCAGCATCTGAGTTTGTGACCTCAATTCATCAATCACATGGGCTTGAGCATAAGGGAGCTGGATATTATGTCCTGTGATCATTTCACCTTCAGAAATAGGCCCAGCATTTCTTTTTTACTTTTTGGAGTGTATTTTATTTGAAGATTTTATTGTTCAGTTGCTAAGTCATGTCCAGCTCTTTCAGGGACTGCAGCATGCCAGGCTTCTCTGTCCTTTACATGTGCAAACTCATGTCCATTGGGTCGGTGACATCAGTTTGAAGATAACTGCCACCTAATAATTCAAACTGCTCTCTTCATGGACTTTGTCTCTTAAATTTTAGAAGAGGACAATAGCCCTACAGTAAAACAAAATTATGTGCCAGAGACAAATGCCTGAGGTTCTAGGTCCTCCATATTTTAACCAAGATCATTTCCTGTAACCTGTTTCCCTCAGATGGGAAACAAATATTGGCAAAACAGCTTTGATATTAGGAAAAAAGGTGATTGCTCAGATCACATGAGACCAAAAGGTGACCCAGAATTAGAGTATCTGACTCCCTCTTCCTCTGTGTCCTTACTCTACCATATCCTGACCTTCTATAGGTCAGGATGTGCCCACTATAGCATTTGATTTTGGACCATTCTTAGAGACTCCTGAATGCAGGGACATTTTATCATTGCAGATCTAGAAAAGAGCACTGGGTCTGGCACATATACTAATCTGAGCAGATGTTTGTTGAACACAAGGCTGGAGAACATCAGCATGTTTGAGGAGGTGGGAGAGAAAGACCAACGGATCATATTGTATGGGTTTTTTTTAACACCAATTTCCAGAATGCCCATATCTCTTGCTATTCTACACAATATACTATCAATAATACTGGAGGAAGTAAAGACAGTAGAAGGCAGATAAAAGTCATCATGCAATTCTTAAAGATGCATAGAAAAAAGACTGGAAGGAATTATGCCAACATTTCAAATCTTTATATATATATCAGTAAGATTATGGGTGATGGTTTGTCTATATTTAAATATTTTTTTCTACAGTCCCACTTTTCTAAATTCAGCATGTCTTAGCCTTGTAATAACTTTGTGAGCTGCAAAATTAACTGTGTATGTCCCTTTTTCTTTTGGGCACTGAAGAGATTAAAGGCAATTTGTGGAAACTATAGTAATTACATAGGTGATTGTTTTGTGGAGTTGCTTACAATGGCATGTCAGTAAGTTCAATGAAATGGAAACATGTTGAATATATAGTAAGTCTTTCTGCAAAAAAATAGTGCCAATTCACTGTATTTATATTTACAATTATTATAGTATCGGTGAAACTAGTAATAAACAATAATTTTATATTTCTTTCCTAGAGTCTAAATTAACCTTTTCCCCTTCTGCAAAGGATTACATAAAAGGAAACTCTAATTTAAATACAAAATGAATCACATTTGCAAGTAAAACCACAAAAACTCCTGGGGCTTGTATTTCTTTAATGTTGAAAATATTTGTTAAAACTTATATTTCCTGTTGTTTTATATTTAATGAATATGACTTTGCCTCCAGACTCTGTTTTCTTACACACTCTCCAGAAACAGTTCATGGAGTATCATAAGCAAATCTATTTTTAAATGCTTTGAACATATTAATAATAATTAGTGTTTTGCGTACGCTTTTTGTATATCATGTTCAACCTCTGAAATTAACTGTAAAATGCTATGTTCCTCAGCATCTGATCAGGCTTTTCTTTCACTAAACAAGTAAGCTAAAATATAATAAAATCACCAAGGTTTTCAAAATTATTCAAGGGAAGTGGTTTTATTTAAAGGATTTGCTGTCTCAGTTTGCAGTTGCACAAACTTAGGAATTATTTTTGTCAGGAGATTCCCTGGGTGCTAGAGAAAAGGCCATATTAGGAATTGTGGAGGAAACAAAACTTAACGTGGAATGGATATTGCTTGCAAGCTTAAATTCTAATTGAGAAAAACAAGACATGAAAACACACACATTGAGAGTATGAGAGAAGTGATAAAGACCACAAGCAAAACACACAGTGCTTTGGAAATAAGAGAAGGGGATAAGAGATTAAGTGTCATGTGAGCTAGAACTGGAAGAGCTGAATGCAGATATGTAGAGATGAGTACGACAAGCATTATCACTTTGAGCTCTTATCTTCCATATTCAGTTGTAACTATTGGTTTACATGACTATCTCTATTTCACTAGACAATGAACTCTAAAGCCAGAACCACATCTCAGCCCCTTCACATATCCTCAGTTCCTAAGTCAGTGACTGGAACATAGCACTGACATGCATTTGTTGAACATTGACTAGAATGAGGAAAAGTACAGTGGTAAATCCTGGGGGCTTTGGGGATGAGTAAAGGCAGTATGCCAAGGGTGATGAGTTCAGTTTGCTGGACAATAGCAGTATGAAGAGGAGGGAGAGACCAGCTGGGTAATTTGAGTTGGAAACAGCTCCTAGCAGGTCTGCAGCGCCAGGTTTGGACATCTTCCTATATGTCCCTGGGGACCTGTGGATACAGGGAAGGACATTGTCAATGCTATATGTAAGAGGTGGTGGCAGAAAGTGAGGAAGCCATTATCAACTGTCATCTTAGTCAATTTGGGCTTTCATAACAAAATACCAGAGAATGAGTGGCTTAAACAGCAAACAGTTATTTCTCGTGGTTCTGGAGTTTGGGGAGCTCAAGGATCAGTTTGGTCAGCAAATCTTGGTTTCTGGTGGGGGCCCACTTCCCAGTTTATAGAAGACTTTGACAGAAAGGGCAAGAGGATTTGGGGGGGGGTCCTCTTTTATAAGGGCACTAATCCATTTCATAAGGCCTCTGCCCTCTATCTAGTCGCCTGCCTAAAGCATGATGTGTGGTCAACAGCTTCAGTTGCATCTGACTCTTTGTGAGCCCATGAACTGTATAGCCCGCCAGCCTCCTCTGTCCATGAGTTATCCTGGCAAGAATATTGCTGTGGGTTGCCAGTTCCTCCTCCAGGGGATCTTCCTGACTCAGGGATTGAACCTGCGTCTCCTCGGCTCCTGCATTGGCTGGGTTCTTTACCACTGAGTCACCTGGGAAGCCCCCACCTCCAAATATCATCACCTTGGTGGTTAGGATTTCAACCTAAGAATTGTTCAGGGGCACAAACATTCAGAACATAATACCTGACCAGAGATAATACTGATCTGTGATAAAATAGAGGTAGTATTACAGAAAGGGAAAGCAAGGGTGGGGATGGAAGAGATATGTGTAGAACCAACAGGATATGGCAACTGAGTGAGTGTAGGGTTCACGAAGGAAGTGGAGTGAATGTAACTGAGGTTTTCTACCCCAGCAGCTGAGAAAATGTTCCCACTTTCAAGAAGAAGAAACAGACGTGTGTGAGAGGACTGAGGTCTCTATTTTAACTGTGTTGGGTTTTAACTCTATTTCAACTGATGCCTAGCTTCACAGAGCCAGTGAATAGTTCAACTTGAGCTCATATTCAGATCTTCTGCCTCCAACTGAGTGCTACTCCAGGACATAATGGTCTCCTTATTCTGAAATCCGTGAACGATTGGCTTCAGCTTGAGACTCTGCAATTGAAATAAATTACACCTACACTTTGAAATAAGTAATTCATTGATATAGGCTAAATTCTATCTCCCTAAAACTCATTTGTTGAAGCCCTTTACCCTAATGTGACTGTATTTAGAGAAAGTGCTTTTCAGTTCAGTTCAGTTCAGTCGCTCAGTCGTGTCTGACTCTTTGCGACCCCATGAATCGCAGCACGCCAGGCCTCCCTGTCCATCACCAACTCCCAGACTTCATTCAAACTCACATCCATCGAGTCGGTGATGCCATCCAGCCATCTCATCCTCTGTCGTCCCCTTCTCCTCCTGCCCCCAATCCCTCCAGCATCAGGATCTTTTCCAATGAGTCAACACTGCATGAGGTGGCCAAAGTATTGAAGTTTCAGCTTTAGCATCAGTCCTTCCAATGAACACCCAGGACTGATCTCCTTTAGAAAGGGCTTTTAGGGGGTGATAAAGTTCAATGGGGCTTCCCAGGTGGTCTTGTGGAAAGAACCCGCCTACCAATCCAGACAGATGAGTACAAGGCCTGGGTTGGGAAGATCCCCCGGAGGAGAGTACAGCAACCCACTCCAGTATTCTTGCTGGGAGAATCCCATGGACAGAGGAGCCTGGCAGGCTATGGTCCACAGGGTCACAAAGTGTCGGACATGACTCACACAACTTAACACACACACATGCAAGGTTGAATGAGGTTTTAAAAATGGAGTCCTAATCCAATAGAACTGGTGGTCTTACAGAAGAGAAAGAGAGTCTCTCATTTTTATTCCACATACATGCACTGGGGAAAGGCCATGTGAAGACATGATGAGAAGACAGCCATCTGCAAATGAGGAAGAGAGTCCTCAACAGAAATGACCATGCTGGCACCCTGACCCTAACCTATACCATCCAGAACTCTGAGAAAGTAAGTTTCTGGTATGTAAACCACCCAGTCTATGGTATTTTATTATAGCATCCTTAAATGACTAAGAGGTACATGTTTATAAATCAGGCAATAAAAAGTTCAACAATATTTGAGCTGAATGATCACTCCAACACAAACTCTACTTTTTCTTTTAAATAGCAAGTTTATTTTTCATGTGAGTTTGTGTTTTTAATGTGAATAAACTAAATGCTCTCAACTCTTCCCTAGTCAATAGCCTATATGATCCTTTGGGAAAAGCCTGCATTTTGTCCACCATGGCAACTGGCATAGGGAAAGCACTCAACTATTTCTTTCTGAGTGAATAAGTATTATTCTTTTCCCTGCCTGAGTGGTAGAACACCACTAAATTTTAACCTGAGCAGAGGTTTGCCTTCCTCAGAAATCCAAATGACACCAACCTAGGGACATATAATGTGTGGTTTTTTTCCTCAAACATATTATATCCATCCTCACTTTCTACATTCAAAAGACAACACTAAATAAGCAGTACAGGAATGGTTTTATACCACTAACAAATATGGAATAGTAGCTTCATTTTACAGAATCCTTTTGACCCATTCAGAGGGAAAAACAATTAGAACATGTAGATTTCCCAAATGGAGAAAATTATTAAGGTATTTAGCAGAGCAAATGAAAATATTTACCTTTTATTTCTATGTATCAAAGGAGAAGTGAGGTAAGCTATAAATGATTTTATATGATGTTGGAACACAAAACTAACACTTCTTTAAAGTTTAACAGCACAATTTTACTCTATTTGGTTTTAAATTATAAGAGGATATGGTAGAGTCTGGGCTTCCCTGGTGGCTCAGCAGTAAAGAATCTGTCTGCTATGCAGGAGACATGGGTTCGATCCCTGTGTTAGAAAGATCCTCTAGAGGAGGAAATTGCAACCCACTTCAATATTCTTGCCAGGAAACCCCATGGACAGAGGAGCCTCATAGGGTATAGTCCTTGGGGTCTCAAAGAGTTAGACACAACTGAGTGACTGAACACGCCCTCACTCATGACTCACCCTACAATACTGTCATGTTACAATCATTATCCACTGTTGCTGCTAAGTCACTTTAGTTGTGTCCAACTCTGTGCAACCCCATAAACAGCAGCCCACTAGGCTCCCTTGTCCCTGGGATTCTCCAGGCAAGAACACTGGAGTGGGTTGCCATTTCCTTCTCCAATGCATGAAAGTGAAAAGGGAAAGGGAAATCGCTCAGTCATATCCAACCCTCAGCGATCCCATGGACTGCAGCCTTCCAGGCTCCTCCATCCATGAGATTTTCCAGGCAAGAATACTGGAGTGGGTTGTAATTGCCTTCTCCATATCCACTGTATGTCACCTAAATACTTCAGCTTCACTGTTGCAACCCAGGGGTTAATCTCCATCTTATTGGCTTGACTTCTGCTCATCTCACCTTTCTCTTCAGACCTGCCCTGATGAACAAAACAAGGAGATTTCAGCTTTCTTCACATTGTTCAGAGGCAATTAGCATGGTCAGGAAACTTCCAAAATAATCTTGAAATGTAAGACAGTGTGTAAAAGTGCATGACAACTGAAATGTACTAAGACTAAAACGGCTCAAATTTTGAAGCTAATTTTTCAAGGAAAGATGAGGGAGAAAGCAGTTTACCTTGACTCCTCAGAGTATCCAACCTGACTGTCACCATAAAGCCTGTCTGCTCTGCCATTTGTGAGTGTTTATCTAGGATCTGTCTCTGGGAGGGGTACTCATACGGCACATTGGTGGCACGACTGTGTTGGGAACTAACGGGCCATTACTGACTCGTTGTCTATTCATTTCAGATTGTTTCTATGGAGGATTTATAGAAACAATACCAAGGTAGCACCAAGGTGGCTATCAATGCTGTTTACAGACAATTTAGAGGAACAAACCTGCAGTTATGCCCAGGCTGGCTCCCCCTGTGGTCCTGGGACCTAGTGTTCTAATCCTATTGTGACGTGATTGTTTCCCCATAAACTGCTCCACAGAGGCTTATAATTGGCGTACAGGTTCAAATTAGATTGCTGTGTGTTTACGAAAGCAGGGGTCATTTCACATCAGCACCTCTCATTAAGAAGCAGGCAATGAAGTTCTCCATTACAGGAAATCTAACCTATATATTTTCTTTTATTATAAAGAAAATACCCAGAGTCTATACTCACAGACCCATGCACACATACATTCTCCATCTTGCCTTTCATCACCATGAGGAGGTGGAGGAGGGTAATGTGAAAATGCAAAACACTTTTCTGAGAACAGCAATTAAATATTCACCAGCAATGTATCATGGAGCAGCGGCCTCAGGAGCTAAAAAGGGAAGACAGGAGAGGAATGGATGAAAAGTCCAACACCAACAATTAGTTCACTGTCTTCTAATAATATTGTGAGATGATGGTGACTAAGAAGCTAAGGCCTACTGTCCCTGTGTTTTCAACTCTAGGTATGGGTGATCTCAAATGAGGTCTCAGGAGAAAATACCTTCCTTGTAAATTCCTGAGCTTCTTTTAAAAATCACCAAAGAAGTCTTCAAACCACTGACAGCAAAATATATTTATTAAAGGATAATATACACGCAAGGCTTCCCTGATAGCTCAGTTGGTAAAGAATCTGCCTGCAATGCAGAGACCCTGGTTCAATTCCTAGGTGGGAAAGATCCGCTGGAGAAGAGATAGACTACCTACTAAGCTTTCCTTGTGGCTCAGCTGGTAAAGAATCCACTCACAATGCGGGAGACTTGGGTTCGATTTCTGGGTTGGGAAGATCTCCGGAGAAGGGAAAGGCTACCCGCTCCAGTATCCTGGCCTGGAGAATATCATGGACTGTATAGTCCACGGTGTTGCAAAGAGTCGGACATGACTGAGTACCTTTCACTTTCACTTTCAATCTGCACATGGAGCAAGTTTGCTGTCTGGATAGTTGAAACCTGGGGCAAGGTTGCTGTCTGTATAGTTCAAATCTAGGCTACACAACACTCTAGTAAAAAGAATAACAAACATTTCTGATGCTGTTAAGTGAATAAATACTTCTCAAGTCTTTGCTTCAGCCTTTCTATGACCCATGGAGGGAAGAAAAAAATATATTTAAAGGAGGCCACTAGGAGGAGAAAATTATGCAAACCAAAAAGTATGTAATGTTAGAAATGAAGAAGCAAAACAGCAAAAAATAAATTATGATTATGAACAGAAAAGCAATGTCAGCAACAGCAGGAGAATTGATAAGTAAAAACAAACACAATTTAGTTTCATTAAAAAGTAAAAGAGACTCCCCTGGTGGTCCAGTGGTTAAGAATCTGCCTTGCAATGCAAGGGGACATGGATTTGATCCCTGATCGCAGTATTAAGATCCCACGTGCCATAGAGCAACCAAGCCCACCCACTGCAACTAAATTGATAGATACTTCAGCATCCCTCTCCCAACCTTCCAAATTCCTCAGCTGTGCCTTCAGGAGATGCCTTAGGATGACCTTCAGGGCTGTTCTAGAAGCCTTTTTCTCTGCATAGCAGCCTGTGAATTCTCTGCTCCTTCTGTGCTTGTGTATATCAAGCAGGCATAATTCCTATTGGTGAAAGCTTGCCATCTTTGGGATCTATAATGTAAAGTCTACTGGGATACGAAAACTTCCTAGAGGTTCAGAAGTACAACCAACACCATCATCCAGGGACACATTACAAGACCTTGCCCTCCAAGGCTGCAGCCACCAACAAAAAAGCTATCTTTATGCATTTTTTCCCCATCATTTCAGTAAGTCTTCTAGTGACATTGTATTCTTTCCAAAACACACCAGCACACTAGGTGAACCATCTGTGATGTCATGTGACATGAAGCAGGACACACTAGCTGGTGTATTCTTGATGGGGCCAATCTAGCTTCCTCATATGCTATTGCTATAGGCTCTGAATCTCTGAGGAGCATTCTCCCCCACCCCACCCAAGCACCAGCTCCTTCCTTGCTAGTATTTTTCCACTGTAATTTCAGAGACAGACCTAAAAGACATGCTTCTTTGCTTGACAGTGATCTTAGGGCAGTTGCCAACAAGAAGACTGTACCCCAGCGGTCCCAAAGATCATAATGATGATCACAAAACATGTCCTTCCCATCCTGTTCCTAAGACAAAAGTAGGAAAAGGCATAAATAAGATGTGTGACCTTGAGACTATTAACCTCATCATCCAGCAATTTGAGGGGAGGGTGTTCTAGAAAATCTCTAGATCCCTTCTCTGATAATGCTATCTCTGGTACACTGAGGGGTTCCTCTCTCCCAGTTCCTTCCTCCATGTTTCATTGGCTTGATTGTTGTTCAGTGGCTCAGTCATGTCCAGCTGTTTGTAACCCCATGGACTGCAGCATGCCAGGCTTCCCTGTGCTTCACTATCTCCCGGAATTTGCTCAAACTCACGTCCATTGAGTCAGTGATGCCATCATTGGCTTGGAACCATCCCAAGTAAGACGTGACTTGTCCTGCCTGGCTCCTTCCACAGTTTTCTCCAAGATGAAGCCTTAAGAGTAAGTGCTTAAAGAGCCCCCTCTGAGTCTCTTTTACAAGCAAAAGAGAATGAACACTCTATATGCCGTCTGAAACCCTAGCACATCAGTGGTTTGAGCGGATTCCTTTCACCACCAGAAAGCTCTGTTACGTAATGTAACTATTAGGCCAGGCAGAACTTCACTGATGATAAACGACAGGTCACGGCAAGTTCACTGCCAAGAACAGAAGTTGCACATCAGTTCTATCAAGAGCACATACATAGGAAAGGAGACAGGAGCCATCAATAACCATGTCTGAGCCCGATAATTATTATTAGGTGAGTAACAGTTATCAGCACCCTCTCTCTTTCTGCTGATTTAGTAAAGGACAACTAATAACTATGAGGGGTCAAATTTGCAAACCCAATGGCACTCTTTTTCTGGGTACATAATGCAGTTTCTAATGAGCTAATAAATGCTCTGTGTGTGTGTGGTTGCAGATGTCTGCTTAATCCAAGAAAATTAACCTTTCTAGGTGGCAGGGGCAGCTCCAACCACCAGAGTTTCTTTTCTTTCTACTAAATCACAGCCCTACCACAAGCTTTCTTTGAAACCTTGCGAGACAGCAGAAAAGAGTTAAAGAATTCCCCTTCTGGCTGCACTTTGAATCTTCTTAAAACCTAATTCAAAGTATTGTCCTTCTTTTGTAGACACAAGTCTATAAATTCATTCTCCGGATAGAAGTTTTGAAACAAAACATGGGGACTTCTGAGACATGAAGGGCTCCTTAGTAATTAGGATAAAATAAGGATTCCCACATTGGTGTGCTGAAACAGATCTGTGCAACAGCTCGATACTTCACTAGGCTAAAGCCCATCTGGGCCATCGAGTTGAAAACTGCTGTATTATTATTCTTTGATGTCTACAGCTTAGTAGCACAAAGCTGGTCTCTGAGCACTTATTCCCTATAAAGAAACTCCAAATGTTTGGCCTTTGGGCTGTAAATATTGTGTCACCATTGATTTTTAACATATAAAGTGTATTTTCCTGAATGTCAAGTATTTTCAAAGTGCAGGGCCTCCCAAGAGCACAAAGTAGAAGGAATTAAAGACGGTTTAAGAGCTAAAGCTACAAGCGAGTGGGGAAGAAAGGCAAAGGAAGGAAGAAATAAAAGGGAGAAATGAATGAGACCCATATTCCAAGAACTGTGTTCTCTCTCATGGTGAGTTTCAAATGTTACATGAAAATTTATCTCGTTGTCAGTGAAGGCATGTTAATATCAGCGTTATCAGGTCCATTTCTTTATAACCACAACTGTGCAAACGCTACCAGCAGCACTAGAGTAAAATCTCTGTAAGGACTTTATCTCCTTCTTTTCAATCTCTTTACTCTTCATAGTAAAGAAATGCAAACAATATTTGTTCAATGAAGAAATTCTACCAAATCATCTATTTCCTAAAAAGTGAACTTATATTTCAAATACCGTTAGAACTTCAAATTATTAATAGAAAATAAAACTATTAGAAAATAATTCTGAGCAGTTATGAGCACATTGAAAAGTCTGTCAAGTACACACTACTATATTTTAAATGGATAACCAACAAGGACCTACAGGGAACACTGCTCAATGTTATGTGGCAGCCTGGATGGGAGGGGAGTTTGGGGGTTAGAAGGGATACATGTGTGTGGATGACTGAGTCTGTTTGCTGTCCACCTGAAACTATCACGTTAACATTGTTAATCAGCTAGACTCCAATATAAATTAACAAGTTTAATAAAAAAATAAATGAGAGAGGGAATGTTAAAAAAAAAAAGTCTGTCAAATTTCACATTTTGTTTCTTTTTTTAGCATGATGTTGAAGACAGTCTGATTTAAAGCAAATAGGGTGACATTTTGTTTAAGTGAAGGGAAATGTCCTGAGCTGTATTCCAGACCCACAGCAGATCACCTTGCTCTTACTTTATCAGCCTCCTGAGCCAAGTAATAATAGGTCCATCAAGTTCAGACTCTGACCTTCTAGATGCAAGCTGAGAAGACCCTTGGGATTCAGAGGAGCTGGGGGAGATATTCTCTTTCCCTCAGTCAATCAGACAGATGCAACCAAAGTTAGGACAGATTTCTTTATACAAAGCCTTCCCGATTTGCAATCTCCATGTGCAAAGCTAAAAGAAATAAAGGTTTTGTCACTTATCTTAAAAATAAGTTATCACTGGACAAATCTTCAGATCCCTCATTGCTTTATAAACTTGATATAATATACATCAATATATAATGCAAGTAATGGCTCAATTTCAAAAGAGCTTAAATACAGACTTGTAGGTTAAAAGCCCAAAGAAATAAAATTGCAAAACTATAGCACTGCCAGAACAGTCCAGAAGAGAATCTAAGGAAACAGATTTTTGGTAAGCAAATATGTCAACTCACTGATATTAAAGGAGTACATGCTAAACCTGTTCTCAACAACTTTATTCAAATTACTCATCTTTTTGTTATAAAGCTGCGATGGCTTTCTTGGGAATCCTAGGGTGACTGTGATTCTGATAATCCGTTTCTCTCATGGCCCCTTCTGATCCCGTCTTCTACCTCCTGTAACTGCTCTGGACCATCACTAATTAACTGGGGAAATGCCTTGATATCTATCCTACAGCTATTATCTAGCAAGAAATATTTGTGCCACTTGAGCATGCTCTATCTATACTTAATACACCAATCATGCATGTTCTCTAAGGATGTTTCTATAACTGCTCATAAAAAGTAAGTTGACTATTTTAAATCCATATAAAATGTCAAGAAATTCATTCTGACTATATTCAGTGCAAATCAGGCAGTATTAATTGAGCTGCCCTCATACACTTGGCTAAATGCCTAGGCAAGTCACAAAAGGAAAAGCGAAATGAAATTAGCCTTTGCCAAGGAATAGGGAACCTCAGTCCCATCTCTAACATAAAGTTACTGCATAGTCTTTGACCCATCATCTCTTCGCCCTGTTTTTAAAATTAAAATGACTACCCACTCCAGTACTCTTGCCTGGAAAATCCCATGGACGGGGGAGCCTGATAGGCTGCAGTCCATGGGGTCGCTAAGAGTCAGACACGACTGAGCGACTTCACTTTCACTTTTCACTTTCATGCATCGGAGAAGGAAACGGCAACCCATTCCAGTGTTCTTGCCTGGAGAATGCCAGGGACAGAGGAGCCTGGTGGGCTGCCGTCTATGGGGTCGCACAGAGTCGGACACAACTGAAGCGACTTAGCAGCAGCAGCAGCACAGCCTTGATGGAACTGCAGATTCTCTCCAGTATTTCAAGTAATCCCTGTGCCTTTCTGAGCCTTTGAGTCTGTGTGTTTTTTATATGCCCTAAGTGTGTAAGGTGGTGTATGAGGTAGGGACTGAAAGAAATGAAGACTAAAGCTGAGGGATTAAAATCGTATATCTCTATTGTTTGAAAACAAAAGCAATCTGAGGTCAAACAAAGGACATTGTTTATGTTTATGGGACTATAAGTATAATACTTGTAAGAAAGTGGGGCTATTTGCTTTTAGATCTATTTTATTCAAGAAACTATTTGAATAAGTCATCTAAAATTCTGATGACAACAGATTAAATCCAAAATTATGTTAAAATATTGACAATGCAAGGGCTATTTTTTAAAAATTAGGACATTTTAGGTATTTATTCTTACTTGCAATAAGAAATTTCTTTCTCCTTAATTAGGGATGAAACAAAGTCATAAACCAAAATTCTATGTGAAGTGCATCTGTAAAGGATGATAGACCATTTAAACAATTCCCAAAGAATTTTAATTGGAGTTACTGTGAGCTCGCTAGCTTCCAACTATTGCTCAAAATCATTAAATGTTATAGATGGCAGTATTAATTGTGAAAATAATCACAGGCCAAGGTTAGCAATGAAATCATAAGTGATATCATGTTGTTATAATTTTATTTCTTCATTAATTCCTCCAAAGCAATCATCACTAAAATCTACATATACTCCAGGCTGGGCATCTTAAAATGCAGTTCTCTTTGAGGAATCTGTAGTTATTCAGATCAACAATTTTGAGACATAGCATATTGCCTTTTTCATTCCACTTCTTTTGATCACATTTGATTATCTTATACTCAGTGCTCAGTTTGGGAATAACATATTCCTTTCACTTCATTACACAAGATAAAGTAAACATATTTTGTTTACCTATACCATCTTAATTCCATGGCTAAATTAAAAGCTAATATTCATTGAATTGTTCACTCAATCCCTAACTTTGTGCCAGGCATTGTTTGGGGAACATGGCTATATCCCTAACCAAAACAAAACATAACAAAAAAATGTCTTGCCTTCTGGCAACTTACATTCTGGTGTTGAGAAGGCAGATAATAAACATAATAAACACACACAAAAAATGACAAGTGCTATTCAGAAAGTGGCAGTACGTATGTTGGTCTCTTTTCTCTTATATAATGGTTAGGTTGAGGTCATGAATAATACATCTTGTTTCCACAAAGCATTCAGATACTGACATAATTAGACTCATTTCTGAGGTCTTCCTATAGTTCATGCATCAAACGCAGGCCCTTCAGGCAGCTGCGCTAGGGTCTATAGACATGGGATGTTAAAGAGAGGAGCGCAGTCCTGCTAACACTGCCCTCCCTCCCTTATAGATGGAGGGTGACAGCGATTGCCCAAGGCATTCTAATTACAAAGTATTTAGTAGTCAGGATCTAGCTCACACCTGCCAGAAACTTGAGAGGAGGGAGGCCGCATCAGGATTTTTATCCTACACAGGAACCCAGCTGGAAGCCAAGTTCTAAAGATGCTGGTGGCGGCATTAAAACCACATGCCTTCGGAGTTCAGGTGGGAGCCCAGGCATTCTCCCCTTACAAGGGCAGGTACAAACACATCAGTCACAGTCTCTCATTCCACAAGAACCAGCCTCGGTCTTTGAAGCCAAGACTGTGCTTCTGCCACTACTTGGAATTAGAAACATGATTTTACAAAGCCCAGTGACTACACTTCCTACCTGGACATATATCTGAAGGGTTTCCAAACAAGGCATGTGAGTGTTTCACAGAAAAGATAACATTTGATTGAGGCTAATACACCAGGCTTCCCTGGTGTATCAGACAGTAAAGAATCTGCCTACAGGGCAGGATATCCAGATTCAATCCCTGGGTCAGGAGGATCCCCTGGAAAAGGGTTAGGCTACCCACTGCGGTATTCTTGGGCTTCCCTGGTGGCTCAGATGGTAAAGAATCTGCCTGCAATGCAAGAGACCTGGGTTCGATCCCTGGGTTGGGAAGATCCCCTAGAGAGGGCATGGCAACCAACTCCAGTATTCTTGCCTGGAGAATTCCATGGACAGAGGAGACTGGTGGGGTACAGTCCATGGGGTTGCAGAGAGTCGGATACAACTGAGTGACTAAGAGTGCTCCCACACACACACCCATGCATATCTACACACCACTATCAAATTACTGCCAATATATGGTGTTGAAAGTTAAGTAGCAGGCAGATGTTCAAATGGCTCCACAAATTTAGAAGTGAACACATTAAATCAGAAGTCTTAGACTGCAACTTCAAATTTTGTAGACTTGGAGGCACTTATTATTGAAGTGAAAATTAATAAACATTTTTCTGAGAAGATAAAAAAATAAACTGTCTGCTGTTGCTTTTTTTTTTTTTCTCCGCCGATCAACTTATCTGCTCACTTCCTTTTTCTCACTATTGTCTTATATAAAAGTCTTAGAAAACAGAAGGAAATCCATAAAATGAGGCTATTTCCCAGACAGTCAGAAGTAAACTTAGGGGGATAAAAGCCAAATCCACTTGCTTATTGTATACACCTGCTGTGACAATCTGATAATAATAGGAGGTATAAATAATTAACTGCTACCTCAACGCCACTTTGTAGGTGGAAATCAGGAATCTCATTTTGCCTATAATTGAGTTAACGAAGCAGAACTAAACCTAAAACTAAACCTAAAATTCATTTTGTTTCCCTACAATTTAGGGAATGCAAACACCCAAATGGCTCCCACTGAAATCTTACTTTATTCACTGAACTTACACCCATTGTCTTTATAGACTTGTTTGTCGTGTGCTGTGCTTAGCTGCTCAGTCGTGTCTGATTCTTTGCAATCCCATGGACTGAAGCCCGCCAGGCTCCTCTCTCTATGGGCATTCTCTAGGCAAAAATACTGGAGTGGGTTGCCATGCCCTTCTCCAGGGGATCTTCCCAACCTAGGGATCAAACCCAGGTCTCCCACATTGCAGGCAGATTCTTTACCAACTGAGCCACCAGGGAAGCCCTTGTTTGTCATAGTCATCTGTAAATATTACTTTGGAACTATTTTGGATTAAAAAGTGAGGGACCAAGGAGGACCTGAAATATTCTCAAGCCTGAGTCTCTACCTGCAGCAGTGGCTCCTCAAGCACCCTAGACAAGTTTGTATTGATCCCATTTTAAAGATGTTCACTGAAGGAGATTCTAAACTTCCCTCTCTATGAAACTCAATTCAGCGTTAAACAGTTTCTTGATGTGGAAAATACAAATTTCATTGTACGCAATACCTGTTGCTGTACTTTTCAATCCGTTTCCTCTGTCTGCCTTTCCCAAAGACAGCATGGGAGCTACCGTCACATTCCTATGTACATCAACTCCTATGTAAAACCTGCTATCAGGCTGTGGCCAGGCCCCTCTTTTCTTTCCCATCACAAATGTTCTAGTTCTCTTATGGCCTCCAAGGGGGGAAAGGATGGGAGGAAGAGGGAGTTTGGGATTGACACGTACACACTACTATATTTTAAATGGCTAATCAACAGGGATACATACATATGTGCTAAGTCACTTCAGTTGTGTCCAACTCTTTTCAACCCCATGGATTGTAGCCCACCAGGCTCCTCTGTCCATGGGACTTTTCAGGCAAGAATACTGGAGTGGGTTGCCATTTCCTTCTCCAGGGGATCTTCTGCACCTAGGGATGAAACCCACATTTCTTAGGTCTCCTGTTTGGCAGGTGAGTTTTTTACCACTAGCTCCACCTCTCTCTCTTTATATATATGCTGCTAAGTCACATCAGTTGCATCCGACTCTGTGTGACCCCATAGACAGCACCCAACAGACTCCTCTGTCCCTAGGATTCTCCAGGCAAGAACACTGGAGTGGGTTGCCATTTCCTTCTCTAATGCGTGAAAGTGAAGTCGCTCAGTCATGTCCGACTCTTAGCAACCCCATGAACTGCAGCCTACCATGATCCTCCATCCATGGGATTCTCCAGGCAAGAGTACTGGAGTGGGTTGCCATTGTCTTCTCCTCGTTTTATGTATGTGTGTATATATATATATATATAAAACAAGAGTCCTTTGGACAGCAAGGAGATCCAGTCAGTCAATCCTAAAGGAAATCAACCCTGAATATTCATTGGAAGGACTGATGTTGAAGCTGAAGCTCCAGTACTTTGGCCACCTGATGTGAAGAGCTGACTCACTGGAAAAGACCCTGATGCTGGGAAAGACTGAGGGCAGAAGGAGAAGGAAGTGACAGAGGATGAGATGGTTGGATGGCATCATCATCCCAATGGACATGATTTTGAGCAAATTTCGGGAGATAATGAAGGACAAGAAAGCCTGGTATGCTGCAGTCCATGAGGTTGCAAGGAATCAGACACGACTGAGTGACTGAATAACAAATAACAGATTCTTTACTGACTGAGCCACCAGGGAAGCCCCCATATATATATATATAGAATGTATATATGTGTGTGTATATGTGTGTACAGCACAGGGAGCTCTGTTCAGTGTTATGCAACAGCCTGAATGAGAGGGGAATTTGGGGAAGAATGAATACATGTATAGCTGAGTCCCTTTGTTGTCTACCTGAAACTATCAAACATTGTTAAATGGCTAAGTCTAATATAAAATAAGCCATTAAAAAAATTACCAACACTTCTTCCAAATATTCTAGTTCTGTTAACCTCACAGCCCTATTTTCTAGTCCTAAAAATCCTTACCAGTCATAAACCACTCTAGACTCAGAGCAGTAGTGTCTCTATCCCTTCAAGCTTGTTTCACCCAGAAATCTTGCTTCTAATTTCCTAGATGTTAAGAATTAGAATGTTTACAATTTAGTTCAGAAACAGATAACTCCCAGTGAAAAGGGATCCCTTTTGGTAATTTCTGGATTTTTCTGTACATGACCTATAAAACCATCTCTGGCACCATGCACAGTGCCCTAGATTGGCTGGACTCATTAAGTTCAGTTCAGTCGCTCAGTCGTGTCCGACTCTTTGCGACCCCATGAATCGCAGCACGCCAGGCCTCCCTGTCCATCACCAACTCCCAGAGTTCACTCAGACTCACGTCCATCGAGTCAGTGATCCATCCAGCCATCTCATCCTCTGTCGTCCCCTTCTCCTCCTGCCCCCAGTCCCTCCCAGCATCAGAGTCTTTTCCAATGAGTCAGCTCTTCACATGAAGTGGCCAAAGTACTGGAGTTTCAGCTTCAGCATCATTCCTTCCAAAGAACACCCAGGGCGGATCTCCTTCAGAATGGAGTGGTTAGATCTCCTTGCAGTTTAAGGGACTCTCAAGAGTCTTCTCCAACACCACAGTTCAAAAGCATCAATTCTTTGGTGCTCAGCCGTCTTCACAGTCCAACTCTCACATCCATACATGACCACTGGAAAAACCATAGCCTTGACTAGACGGACCTTAGTTGGCAAAGTAATGTCTCTGCTTTTGAATATACTATCTAGATTGGTCATAACTTTTATGGCAGAAAGTGAAGAGGAACTCAAAAGCCTGTTGATGAAAGTGAAAGAGGAGAGTGAAAAAGTTGGCCTAAAGTAACATTCAGAAAACGAAGATCATGGCATCCGGTCCCATCACTTAATGGGAAATAGATGGGGAAACAGTGGAAACAGTGTCCGATGTTATTTTGGGGGGCTCCAAAATCACTGCATATGGTGACTGCAGCCATGAAATTAAAAGATGCTTACTTCTAAAGGGAAGGTCAAATCTCACATTTTTGTCAGAGAACATACTGAGTTCAGATTTTAGTGTGAGAATCAGTAGGGAAGCTCATTGAGAGTTCAGATTCACTTCACTATGGCATCCCCCATCCCTCAAATTCTGAAATAGGAAATCTGAGCCATAACCCAGAAATCTGCTTTTTACCAAGCCGCTCCCCATAGCATCCAATCCGCTTCTGATGATTCTAAAGCGCATCCACTGGAAATTACACTTGAGAAAGAGTTTCCTCTTTCTGCCCATTATCCTTTTTGTCTAGACTGACCAGAAGCAGGAATCAATCTGAATTCATAAAGTATAGACAAGGAAACGTCCATGGATAAACTGAGGAAATCTGGGTGAAACCGAGTCAGCACAGCCTCCTCACTTCTCGCATTTCTTTGTGTACTCATTCATTCTTTCATTCATGTTTTCACTGTGTCAGTTAAGAGGTTTAGGGGTCACCGAGCCAGAGTTCCAGGGTGGACGTGGGTTCTGACCCCCATTGTGTGAGGACCTTTGATAACACATGAGTGGTACAATAGTAAATACCACTGTATGGGAATTCTCAAGGCGAGGACAGAGTGCTAGAAAGTGCTGGAAGGGGCTAGTTTATGCCATGACCTTGCACAAATGAATGACCTCCAGTTTACAATCCTGCACAAACATGGAATATGGATACTGAATTTTCAGTAAGAAAAGGTCAGCCTGGGAGAAAGTCACAGAACCAGCAGAGGAAAGGAGCCCTCTCTGCTGGTGGCTGAGCTTCCCTAGTGGCTCAAATGGTAAAGAATCCACCTGTCAATGCAGGAGACGCAGGTTCTGTCCCTGGGTCAAGAAGATCCCTTGGAAGAGGAAATGGTCTGGATAATCCAATATTCTTGCCTGGATAATCCTGTGGACAGAGAAGCCTGAGGGCCTGCAGTCCACGGGGTCGCAAAGAGTCAGACATGGTCAAACAACTGAGCTTGCAGCTATGCTGCTGGTAGCCGGGATCACTGCTGGAGGGGCAAGGTTCATGCACACGGGCACTCATGTGTGTGCGCTTCTGTTCTGTATGCTTACAAGACAGGTGCTGCCTCTCATCTTTGGGTTAAAGCAGTTTGTCCAGCCTGGTGCATAGCTACAGGTCTCACTTTTTTCCCCCTGAGTCAACATGATCTATGCTAGACTTTGGTTAAAAAGCAAAAGCTAAGTAGAATGGCTGAAGGATTGTTTTTTTAGATTTTGGGGATCTTATCAGCCATAAGCTGAAGTCCAGATTTTCTATTTATATCAAGTACATGATATATAAAAAAATTCTTTTTATGTGTTAGAATTGAAAGAATGTGGCTTCCCATTAGATTAAAAACAATATATAATTATACAACATCATATTGTACTGTAACTTTGATTTAAAAAAAAAAAAACAAAAAAAAAATCCATCAAAAAACAAGGAACTTCCCTGGTGGCCCAGTGGTTAGGATTCTGTGCTTCTACTGTAGAGGGCATGGGTTTGATCCCTGGTCAGGAACTAAGATCCCTCAAGCCTGCATGGTGTAGCCAAAAGTAAATAAGTAGATAAAATAAAATGGAAAAAAACACCAAAGAGTTTACAGAGATTGCCTATTATTTAACTGTGCATCTTTGTGAAAGAAGTAGGATTAAGCTCATTTTGTTGCTGAGAAAAATGAAAGTATAAGGTAATTAAAATAAATTACAACTAATCTGGGTGGTGGAGTAAACTCAAATGCTACAAAGTATAGATACTGAACTTTCTTCAATGGACAGTGAACTTGGTAAACCAGACAGCTATCAGAGAGGTCACATGATATAAGAATCATACATGCAGCAAATAAAAATGCTATATAAAATCTAGTACGTAATTGCATCCAATGATAATCTCTTCCTTATAGGATGAGATAGAAGTTAGGGCCGGAACAGAAAATTCCATTTGAAAGAAAGAAGAACAGCTTCTGGGCAGGCAGTCAGCAGCATCCATTAAGGATAACCAAAAATAATCTAGATTTTAGTCCTAACGCAAAAACTTGCCCAGAGAAGAATTTTTAATAACACAAATTTTGTTATTTATTGTACCTAACTGGAATGTTTAATTACTAAAAATAATCCTTTCTTCATCATTTCTGTTGTATTTTCATTTACTTCCACTTTCAATGGTCCTTTTTCCTCATTAAATTTTGAACACTTTGTTGTGTCCTCTGCTTCAACAGAGGACCCCCCGATGGCACCCAGTCCATTACTTTACATCCAGCAGGGACCAAACCATTTGACTAGTTGCTAAATTCCAGCCAACTGGTTGCCTTACTCCTTGACCTTTTGGCAAAGAGCACAGCATGAGTTTAGTTGTTGTGACATCTTCTATCCAGGGACTCTTCCCTCTCCTGGCAGGAAGACAAACCCTACAGACTCATTACTAAGCATGTGATTTTTAACTAAAATGCTTAAAACACAGAGCAATTTTTATCTAATATAAGGTATTATGTAGACTGAAAAAATATTAGTTCAGAAATCATCTAAAGACACACTTGTCTTTATTGTATAGAAGAAACAAGTCTACCTTCAACGGTTAAAACACACTCAGAGTCACGAAATTAAGGTTTCCTCTGGTGCTCTGAGCAAATTTTAAAAAATCCCCCATGATCTAAGACAATCTTATCCTGAAGTATTGAAAAAAACCAATGAAGCTCGTTGTTAAATAAGATAAATAAGCAAATGACCCAGGTCACCACTGACAATGTTATTTTATAATAACTGTAGTTTCAGAACTCTAAGTAAGTGTAATACAAGTTTGCAATTACACCTTTTTTTCCCCCTGATGGATAGAGTTATAGGAGAGTGACAGTTGCTCAATTGTCTGTTATTGACCTAATGTTCTTAGACTGATTCAGAGAACAAAGGCCTATGTATATTTTTTGCTGACTCAAATGAAATTTCCATTAAAATTAAGAATTTGTGTATGCTCCAATGAGTGAAGTAGTTTTTATTCTCCACCTGGTTTGTCTGTTTTATTATTAATCTTTAAGAATCTCATGAAGTAACCTGGCTCCATCATGCAACTCAATTCTTAAAAAATAAAAATGAATAGGTAGAAACTGTAATATCATCTGTGTTAGAGCATACCTTTTGCAAAATCATAATGGAAAGAATAAGTAAGAATCAATAATCCCCTAAGTATCCCTGTGCTGTGCTGTGCTTAGTCACTCGGTCATGTTTGACTCTTGCAACTCCATGGACTGTAGCCTGCCAGGCTCCTCTGTGCATGGGATTCTCCAGGCAAGAATACTGGAGTGGGTTGCCATTCCCTTCTCCAGGGGATTTTCCCGACCCAGGGATCAAACCCAGATCTCCTGCTTTGCAGGTGGATTCTTTACCAGCTGCGGAGAAGGCAATGGCACCCCACTCCAGTACTCTCGCCTGGAAAATCCCATGGACTGAGGAGCCTGAAAGACTGCAGTCCAGGGGTCAATGAGGGTCAGACACGACTGAGTGACTTCACTTTCACTTTTCACTTTCATGCCTTGGAGAAGGAAATGGCAACCCACTCCAGTGTTCTTGCCTGGAGAATCCCAGGGATGGGGGAGCCTGGTGGGCTGCCGTCTATGGGGTCGCATAGAGTCGGACACGACTGAAGTGGCTTAGCAGCAGCAGTAGCAGTCTTTACCAGCTGAGCTACCAGGGACGCCCTAAGTATTCCTAGAGGATATTTTCAAATTTCCAGATCATTTCCTAAGTATTATTCCACAGTGTTTAGAATAAATATTGACCAGCTGTACCCTTAAAAGTATATTTTAAAAGTTTAATTTTTTAATCATGCCATACTTATATAGTTACTGTAAAGGCATCCACATTTCAATGGGTTAAAGAATAGCCTTTGTGGTCTATATGAATCCTCCAATAGGTGCAGAGTTAGTACAGATAATTGCAATTGGAAAGTAAATCCCAATTTAACAGATATTGAAAACTTGGCAAATGAAAATTTTTCATCAGACTTGAAGAACTATTTTTAACACTGATAAAACTAACAGTCATTCTAAGGGCACTTACTTGCTTTTACATGAATTATTTCATTTATTTTCTCATATCAACCCTGCAACTATCATAGTTATCGCCTCTTTATAGATGAGCAGATAGGCTCAGAGAGGCTCTGCTGCTCACTTCTAATTTTCCCTGATCTTTGTATTCCACGTGGTCTGGTGTTCTGAGCTAAAGGATGACACAATCCAAGAGCAGTTATAATGTGATGGGCAAGAACTTCTGAAGTAGAGGCAAGCATGATATTCTACAGTTCAATAATGCTGAAACTGAGACAAGGAGGAGGAGAGCAACTGGACAGCATATGGGTTTTAGCTCATATTACTTGACATGGGCTGAATAACCTGAGATTCAGTGGGACTTTGCAGCAACTCCCCTGATCTGGCATATCATAGTTGCTGCTTTCCATAAGGAGAACAGGGTTTCTTCCTGCTATTTGATGAAAAGAAAACCTGAAGCATGGGCTGCAAATCTTCACATGCATGAGAGACTAAAATGTAAAATATGATTATGAGGATGAAACTCATGAGAATACTAGGAAAATAATAATATTGAGGTATGAAATAACTTTTGAACTCTAAGGTAAACTATTACCTTAGAAATAGAACTGTAAAGAAAGAAAGCAATAACTTTACTAACATAAGAATTTAAAGGGGAAGAGGGAGTTGAAAGAAATATAAACAAAGTTTAAAAGAAATAAATGAGCAGGGAAACATATTAAGCAACAGGTATGTCAGACAAATGGTTAATATGCTTAATATAGAAAGAGCTCTTGTAAACCATCAGAAAAAAAAAAAGCCCAATCCCCAAATACACACAAAGAGCAAAAGACATAAATAGGCTAAAAAAAAAAGTCAGTGCAAATTGTCAAAAAATATACTTTTTGGAATGCTTACTCCACTAATACTAGTCAAATAAATGCAAAATCTAATTAGAATATTTTGTCTCTATCAATTTTATAATAAAGAAATAATAAAAGAAATTTAAAAAGCTCATTCTCCCTTTTCCACTTGGAGATAGAATTAAGCTCTGTTTTTATAAAGTACTTAAAGCTTCAGCAAGCATAATGTTGAGTCAGAAACTTTACACTAAAGCACTTTGAAAATAAAATACATGTATTATTATAAATAAAGTACCCAAATCTAAAATTATCCCCATGAGACTTCTCCAAAGTGATGTATTTGGTTATCAGCTATTTCAATCTCTTAGAAAATTTCATTGATCTTCCATATGAATGTCTTTTAACAGACATCTTTCTTAAAACGTATGGTGCCTTTGGAACAACCAAAGTGAACATTGGCTGGAAACTTCTTATTCCATCTGATACTTGTTATCTTTCAGGGTGCCCAAGGTCTGGATATACTCAAAGGTGTGGCATTCGTTTGTGGTTTTGACGTAATGTCATTTTCTCCTCTTCAACCTGAATATTTACAAACATATTTAACACATCTCTATGCAAAGACTGAATCTCTACAAAACCAAGTATAAGTACATTGCGTTTTATTTAATTCATGAAGACCCCATAGGGAAAAGTGTCACAGGAAAGACCTCAATTTAAATACTGGCTCCACCACTCACAAGCTTTGTGATCTGGGTTAAGGTATCTAAAGTTTGTTTTTTTTAATGTGCAAATTGGAATTATGGTTCTTTCTTGTATAGGTTGGAAAAAGCTTATAGTGTGTTTGGCACATGCCAGGCACTCACAAAAGAGTAGCCATTATTAGTGAAGCAGGTGGAATACAAAAATTATTATTTATATGACTGCAGGGGATTGAATCATGAACCCTAAAAGAAAGGACCAAGTCCTAATTTCTGAAAATTGTGAATGTGAATTTATTGGGAAGTAGAGTCTTTTCAGAGTTTTTGTAGATGTAATCAAGTTAAGGTGAGGTTATACTGGAATATTTATAATCTCATCCTAACTTGATTATGTCTGGAATGGGGCTTCCCTGGAGGCTCAGACAGTAAAAAAAAAAAAAAAAAAAAAATCTGCCTGCAATGCAGGAGACCTGGATTTGATCCCTGGGTCGGGAAGATCCCCTGGAAAAGGGAATGGCAACCCACTCCGGTATTCTTGCCTGGAGAATTCCATGAACAGAGGAGCCTGGTGGGCTACAGTCCATGAGGTTGCAAAAAGTTAAACATGACTAAGCAGCTAACATTTCCATTTTCACTATATTGGAATAGGGTGGACCCTGAATCCAATGCCTGGTGTTCACATAAGTACAGGAGAGGACATAAAGACACAGAAACACCCAGAGAAGGTCATGTGAAGGCACATGTAGAGACGGCAGTGATGCAGCTATAAGACAAGAAATACCAAGGATTCACAGAAGCTACAAGAAGCTAGCAGGTAGTAGTAGAAGCTACAAAGCATTCTTGGTTAGAGCCGTCAGAAGGAATATAGCTCTGCTGACACTTTGATTTTGGACGTCTAACCTCCAGACTGTGAAAAGATACATTTCTATTGTGTTAATCACTTTGTTATGGCACGCGAAGAAACCAATATAATAATTTAGCCCACATTCTCACTCAAGCTTCTGTAATAGCTCTTAGGAATAGAGAATATGATATCAATTAATGGATTAGCCCTCTTAGAAATTCCCTTTGAAGATTTATCCAGTACACTGACATGGATGGGCTGGTACACTGGGATGAGGCTAGTGGCAATAATTTTTTTTTAAGAAATCAAAAGAACTTTTACCCTTGACATCAAAATAATTCAAATAGCTTTTAAAGATTTGGGTATTGAATTTATGCCTTCATTGAGCTCTACTGTACACCTTTGTGTATATAACTGTATACACTATTGCTACTTCTTGAAAATCACAGAAAGAATGATCAGTTCTGACAAAGGCCATATTCTAAGAAGTGATCCTGTTTTTAAAATGAAGACAATTGAAAGAAAAAAAATTATAATTTAAAATGAAGACAATTGAAAGAGAAAAAATTATAACCAAGGAAAATCAGCCCCATAAATGATGAATGATGCTGACTGACTGAAGGATATTAGCAAAAGGAAAGGAAATAGGAAATCTACAACCCAGATATCACTTTAATTGACTTCAAAGGTTTTGTTTTTTATTTAATAGAGCAAAAATGGAATATTTCATCCTTTTACTCATGCAATTAAGTTTATGCAGCTCCATCTTATTCTGGCATGGTTTTTTCTCCCCTACTAAGAGCCAAAATGGAAGCACTTCAAATAGTTTATAATGGGTTTTGGCAACTGGTTTCTTGTTTTTTTTTTTTTTTTAATCCTTTAAGGATAAATCTCCCCAAAGAAGACTCTTTGAGTCCCAGACCAATTAAGTGTTCTGCTGAGTTTAAGTAGCAACAGTTTTGGACTTTAGGAAAATGTTAATACCAGCACTAAAATTTATTCTGTTAATTGCTCTAATAATCAATAAGTAATTTTCATTCTAAACTAGGTTCTTTATGTGACTTAAATAAACCAACTGAAGATCATTTACATCTGAATAACAATTCCTAATAATGTCACATCATTAAATTCACCCGGGTTCTCAATAATGTTGGTTAGTGACCAATAAAAGGACTTATTACCTTGGTTGGGTCCTCAGGGCTTAGAATAAACCAATGGGTGAAGGATTTTCTCATTGCACTGTGATCCAGAGTGAACCTTTCCTCTCCTGGGACATTTACCGCGATTTAGTTGCAGGATGGCCTTTTTTCCCTCCTCTCTCTCTTCCTGTCTCTCACTTCTTCTTTCCCTCTCTCCCTCTCTTTCTTCCTTCTGTATTTGCTTTTAAACAGAATTGTTTTCATCCTAATTCAGGCAAAAGATTTATAAAGGGAAGAATTTTCCACAACCTATTTCTCCTTGCATGTGATTAATAGAATGAGCAAAATATTTAAGGAAATCTCTGCACATTGAATTTATACTTTAAGAAAAATAAAGAGAGTAGATATTTGGGTATTTTCTATGCATATATACTAATATAGATATCCCATTTGGACATTATTTTTAAGACAAATATTTTGTGCCTATGTTTCTAGGTTAGTTATTTAATTTGACCAAATTAATAGTCTCTAGCTTTTTTATGCTGTTCTGTATATAGCTGCAATGCTGTAGAATCAACCATGTATCAGTAAAAAGTGTTTTTAAGACTAAAATGTGTATAACTAAAATAGTGAAAATCATTACTATTTTCAAATACATTTTAACAATGCTTTTGTGATATTAACACACTTGTTACCAATATTGAAATTTTCACGTTAATTAAATAACCCCTAACCACTGGGTACATTTCAGATATGTACACTTTGTAATTACCTCCATTATTGAAATAGCTGGCTTGATTCATCCTTGCCACAGTAACACAGTAGCTTCTGTTATTTTTGTCTTCAGAAAAACATAGGTCCCAGAGAGGGAATATAAAACTATTACGGTAAATTAAATATTAAAGCTAACTTATTTTTGCATAAGAGTGCTGTCAAATAATGGTGATAACTGTTGCTAAAACAGAAACTATTTTTTGGCAATTTTTTTTTTTGGAAGCACAAATTAAAATCCAATTTCAGTTCTTTTGGTAAATCGCATGTATTTAGTGTGTATAGTTTTACCAATAGTAGTAGCTTAAAGGGAGCTATTATAGTCTTAGTTTAGCGATTAAGAAATACAACATTTGTTGAAGGGCTAGGCCTTTTAGTCTAGGATGGATTAGCACTTGATCCTTCCTTAAGCATTTTTATACAGGAGTGCATTATCCTTGGAGCCACCCTGGGCTCCATGCCTCATTAGCTTGGGTGTTAGATAAATCAAAGGCAGCCTCAGAGACAAAGATAAGCAAACTGCAGGCCAGCAAGATGATGATGTATGGATCCAGGAGGCTAATAGGAAAGTATTGACAGGAAAATGGTGTGCTTATCCTGCAATCACTGCATATTGCAATGAGAGCTCCCCAAAGCAGATGGGATACACTTCAGGGAATGCGCAGCTACAAGACTGTTAGGCAGAAATGGATCCTTGTGTTTTAAATTCTAACAAGAACTTAGTTTCTTTTTAGTAGCAATTCAAATGCATTAGAAGGTGTTAAGGCACAGACCACAGCAAACTCTAAAAATAGAGAACCCCATTTCAGAAGAGCAGGTGTTGGAATTATTTTCATTTCAGAAGATTTTTTCTTACCAGTTATCCTTTATGCAGCAAGGAATAAACACTTACTTGTTTTCCATGATTATATCTGCTGTGCGTGTGCATGTTCAGTTGCTCAGTCGTGTCTGACTCTTTTCCATCCCATGGACTATAACCCACCAGGCTCCTCTGTCCATGGGATTTTCCAGGCAAGAATACTGGAGTCTGTTGCCATTTCCTCCTCCAGGGGCTCTTCCTGGCCAGGGATTGAACCCATGTCTCCTAAGTATCCTGCATTACAGGTGGATTCTTTATCACTGAACCATCGAGGAAGGCTGTATCTGCTGTATCAGTCGTTAATACACTATGAAGCTTACTTCTTGATATTTCTGCAGGATTCAAAATATACACTATCTAAGCAAATGGGGAAATATATATACATATTTGATGAGTTCTGTAGTTAATAACATTTCCAGATTCTCTATAGCTGATATCTTTAAATTATACTTTTAAGATTATGCACAAAGTTTTATGCTTAGGGTTTTCTACTTATGGGATCCCACTTTTGAAATTCATGCATGTTGTATATTTTTAATTCAGGCATTTGTAAAATTTAAGAATTTAGTGCAAAAAATACTAATATGATGATGACTGAATCCAAGAGACTCATGCATTCGCAAAAGCAATTCATGAACACTCATCTGACCTGAGCCTGTCCGGGTATTGCTGTGGGTTGAAGATTAACTAAGACTGACTTTCCAAATCATGATGTACACATCAGTCTCCTTCTTTCCTGGCTCAAAACAGAACTCCCTGAAATACTCTAAATGATGGAACACTTAACAGCCCTGAAATAAGAGCAGCTGAGTTCTTTGCTAAGACTCTTCCATTTTTCAGGACCATGAAAACCAAATGTATTTATCCAGATGATGACCAACCATTAGGAGAGTCCTGTAACCCCAGAAAAACCTAGGTTATTTTTGCATGGACTTCACACTAATTCACTGAACCACAGTTCTGACAGAAACAGTCTGCTCTGTACTCAGATCATGACATTACAATGATGGGTGAGGATTCAATTGCTGTCAGGAAGTGAGACAGAAACACCCAGATAGGCTGAGAAAAGAAATTCCAGGAAAGTCCTGCAAACTAGGGTCCATAACTTATGGTAATTGATGTGTTAATCTTGAAGTTACTAAAATGCCCTACATCATTATCTAAAAACCTCAGATTTTCCCATATTTAAGGTACTATATACCATACACTGTTATTATTGGCATAGATAGCATATCTTAATTCATGATAGAAACTTTCATGGAAATTTTTGAATCCTTTGTTCAAAGACAGGTAGAAGCAAGTGAAGATTTTGTAGTCTAATTGCATTTAAGGAAAATGAGCAAAGAATCAATGAAACTCCATTACCAAATCCAAATTTTACAGATGAAAAGAAAAAAAATGAGGCTTCTGCTACTCCCCCAAATAAAACACCTGCTAAAGGTCAAACAATTAGCAATTGGCAAAGCATACTGTCCGACAACTATTAATAGTTAGATATCCTTAACACGCTGTATCTCTCATCAGTATAAAATTTGGGGGTGCAGAGGTGGAGATTACTACAGTTACTAAAAACAGAAAAAGAAGTTAACAGAACTGAATTACCTCTGGCTTTCCCAGGTCACTAGATATCTCAAACACAACCTAATAATCTCAAAGAAAAGGGAATGCAGACAACTGTCTAGTCCAAGTGATGGGTTGGTCGGAAGTTCACTGCCCCTGTCCCTCAAGCTGGACACCCTCAGAGCTCTTGGTGTGAAGGTGAGAAACTTTGTCTCTCCTATTTTTCCCAACTTGAACTAGTGCTCGACTTCTGATACCCCTTAGTACTTAATTCCATCTTCTCCCTCCTTTTCCTCCCAGAATTTCTGACTTGCTCCCCTTTTAAAAAATAAGCATTAGACCTATTATTTTGCCTTATGGGAAGACTATAAAAATCTTTCTAAATAAAAATAATTATAAATAAATCACCTTATCTTGTAATTCAGTGCAATACAATTGCTGTAAAACTACCAAAGAAAACATCAGTTGGTTCGACTTCCTCTAAATCATCATTCCTGAAAGCTGTGAATATCTTAAGCTCAGAGTAATAGGTCACATATTTTCAATGTGTGCTCTTAACATTTTGCTGTTCTGGGCTAGAAGTATTCTTTCCTTCTCTTTCCTATGGAACTTCAAGAGAGAAAACAGTCTATCGGACCATCAGAACTCACTGCAGACATCTGGTCAGGTTCTTCTTGCTTTTTAATGGAGATCTCTTTGATAAATCAATTCAATAGTAATTTTAAGAATGATATCTAAAGGCATTGCACAGAAGGATTTTAAAATCATAGCTAATGATGCCATCTGTTATACCTCTGAAGTTACCCAAATGTCATTTTTAAAATTATAACCAGAAAGGAATGAAGAGTTCACATCAAGCCAGCAGTGCTGTTTCTCAGAAAGAAGTCCCTGCCCACTGACATCAGCTCCTTTGAAGCCTGCAAGGAAATCAGCCATCCAAATAAATTCAGCTTCACCAAGGAACACTGGAAGGAATGAAAACAGACGACCCCAGACGGGCTGTCTCATCAGGCCTCACTCCTCCAGTTGCCAGTGATGGAAACTGCTGTTTATTTCACTCTCGGAAGCCCAGTGCTGCAAACTGGCAGAGGTACCTTCTTCATGATGTTCTGCCTTTGTTCTAGAGTCGGAGCTGCTTTTGCTGCATCTCCCTGTAGCCCGAGGACCACCGTGATTAATGCCCACGCTCCCTGCCCCTGGCCCGAGGCTACTCCCTCGCAGGTCCAGGGCATCATCGCTGTCTCTGTGCCTTTAACTGCCTCCCCTGCAGCCCCCCACTCCGCTGCCAGCAGCTGGACCACCCCGTGGCCGGCTGGCCTGCTTCCTGTACCCTGGGACCGAGCTGGGTGCGTTCATTACTCATCGGTGACAATAGCCCATCGAGTAAGATGTAGAACTCAATTCCAGCAGAAAGTCCTATAATGTCAGAGTCAGGAGGTTATCGCTGAGGGACCTGCACCTTGCTCCTCACCTCTCTTATCGAGAGCTTTACAGCCTCTGCTGGGGCCAGCATCTTGTAAAGCTGAGGGCGGCAGATTTGGCCTCAGATTAGCATACATCTTCCTAAGTGGTACTACATTTAATTAAAAAGTAAACCCTGGTTAATTTTTTTTTCTTCATTACTGTAGTATAGGAAAAAGAAAGGGAGATGCAAGATGTACCTTCTAAAATGTGAGTTGACTCTAGAGAGGAAAAGAAAGCCGATCAGAACACCGGGACCCTGCTGTTTCAAGCCCTCTCCCCTCCTGGAGAGGTAAATGACTCATTAGTGCTGGAGAATTCTCACCCTGCAACCCAGAAAACTTGTCCCAAACCAAAGGACACCAGACAGCACCTGATCATTGTCAAACCCCGTCTCCCTCTGCTGTGGCCTTTCAGATTTTTCTGACGGGCAGCGTGTTTGAACTACTGTCAAAGTGTTAAAATGCGACTCAAAACTGGAATGTCTGCCACCTCTGGGAAATTCCGATTTGATGAAAATTAGAAAACTCCCTGATGGCTCAAGTGGTAAAGAATCTGACTGTGATAGAGGAGACCTGGTTTGATTCCTGGGTCGGGAAGATTCCCTGGAAAAGGGAAGGCCAACCCACTCCAGCATTCTTGCCTAGAGAATTCTACGAACAGAAGAGCCTGGAGGGCTACATGTAGTCCATGGGGTCACAAAGAGTCTGACACGACCCAGCGACTTAACACTTTACTTTCACTTTCAGAAAACTTAAAAGCCCTTGTGCAAAAGAGGTGAGATCAGGCTAGAAAGGGATGTCCCTGGAATATGTCTTTTTATCATTTAATCATCTTCCAGAACCACTGGCATCATATTACTAAAGGAAAGCACAAGTGTTAGACTCACTTCAATTTCATTACATTAGACAGATATTCATCAAATTGTAATAATTAACCAGATATGAGAAAAGATTCATTATACTTGATAAGAAAATTCAGGTCATGACCACAATATCACTGAAAACCAATCATGCAATTAAATACTGTAAACTGTTTAAAGCACTTTCCCACTGATTTCAGAAGGCTTACTCATGGAAGGGCCATACTGCAAAACCAAATCTAAAATATTGGGAGAATAGGGGAAAAAAAGATAACTGGGGAGATTTTCATTTGAAATGGTTAAGATAAAGTAAATCAAACAAAAGAATATAAACTAAGGATATTATTTCATGTGAGGATAATGATAATTATGTTTAACATTTCTAAACATTTTGTCATCATATCATCAGACTGAAATTTTACCAGAGCTTTTTACCTAATTTTTTTTGTCAAGTTGCCTTTCTTCTACACAACACAGTCTTCTACAGCCTTGCCATTTTCTAGTCCTCACTTCATATTGCTTCACAATTTTCCAGCTTCCGTCTCCACCTATGTCAAGGCTGGGCCATTTTCATTTAGAAATAGCTTGAAATATAACAGAAGTCACTGACTTCCCTCCTTACAGGGCTCTCTCTACTACAAGAGCATTTCAGAAAACACAGACATTTGCTCAGAATGCAAACCATTGCCTAAATGAGCCTTCCCACAGTTCCACAGAACTCAATTCCTTAATTTATTTATAATTGTTACTTTTTTTTAATGGAGTTGCTATTTCAGTAAACTATTTGGGTATCTGAGTTTAAAAATCTCGAAGTCTTCTCAGAATCTGTAAAATATCACTCTGTACTGCAATAGTTCAAGATGCCAAAACATAATTTATTTTTTAAATACACTGGACTGTAGGATCCTTTTCAGGTAGCATCTGTGAGGGACAGTTTCCCATAGAAACACCTGGAGACCCCTGGGCCTTCACTTGTTCTGAGTGGCACAGAGGGGAACTTGCTTTATCATAACATCTCATTGAGGGTCTCGATGTAGGAGGCAGAATAATACAATGAAGTGCAAATGAATAAAAAATGAAAAAAGTTAGTACAGTTCTTGGACCCTAAAAGATGTTATTCGTTTTTTATTACCATAAAGTCACCTTCTTGGGGCTTCCCCGGCAGTCCAGTGGTTAGGACTCCATACTTCCACTGCTGGGAATCCCTGGTTGTAGAACTAAGATCCCACAGGCCTTGCAATACAGCCAGAAATAAATAAACAATTCTTTATATATATCTATATTAGATACAGATACATGTCACCTTCTCTCCAATGCCTTTTTGCAATAGCCCCAGGCAGTGTTACCTCCCACAGGCTTTCTTAGTGCTCAGCTCATATCTCTATCAGGCAGTTATTAATTGGTTTATCATATTCACTGTACATAAGTGTCTTCCCTCTTGCTTCTGAGAAGAGGGCCCATGTCTCAGCCATTCTTCCATCTCCACTTCCTAGCACTGTACTGGGCACCTACCTGACTGGCATTACCAGATGTTTGTTAAAGGGAATGAATTAGCCAGAGACTAAAATTTTATTTGTCTTTGCATACTAAAAGACACAGAGTCTTTGCTGGTGGCTCAGTGGTAAAGAATCCACTGCAACGCAGGAGACACAGGTCCAATCCCTTGGTCGCGAAGATCCCCTGGAGGAGGGCATGGCAACTCACTCCAGCATCATTGCCTAGAGAATCCCACTCACACAGGAGCCTGGCAGGATACAGCCCACAGGCTCACAGAGAGTTGGACATGACTGAAGTGATTGAGCACGCAAGCATGCCCTAAATACAGAATGCTTCTAAATATAGCACAGGGTCAAGACCCATTCTCTGCCACCTCAGACAAATCAAGGGCAACTCAGTCATCACAGAGAGAATTTCGACAGCTACACCAACCAGGTGTGAAGGTTAATCTGGGGGCCAGACTCTGTGCTAGATGGTTCTACCTATATTATCCTTCCGATCTTCATAGCAACCCCCAGGTACATGTTGTCATCTCCACTAGATACAGGAGAAAACCGAGGCTGTAGGCACTCAATTCTGTGCGCAGTCCTTCAGGGAGTATATCCTGGAGCGGGAATTTGATCCAAGCTTGCTTGAGTCCAGAGTCATGTTAGCCACCCTGCTTTACTGTCAAGGAAACTAAATACTTAGGACAGCACAAGCCTCTGTGATTCTTTCCTCCTTGTTCAGATGGGTCTTCACTGCTGCTGCTACTACTGCTGCTGCTAAATCACTTCAGTCGTGTCTGATTCTGTGCGACCCCACAGACGGCAGCCCACCAGGCTCCCCCGTCCCTGGGATTCTCCAGGCAAGAACGCTGGAGTGGGTTGCCATTTCCTTCTCCAATGCATGAAAGTGAAAAGGGAAAGTGAAGTCACTGTGTCCAACTCTCAGCGACCCCATGGACTGCAGCCTACCAGGCCCCTCTGTCCATGGGCTCTTCCAGGCAAGAGTACTAGAGTGGGATGCCATTGCCTTCTCCAGTAGCTGAAAAAAAAAATAAAACAAAAATACATATTTCCTTGATCTTACATATCATCCTGCAAGAGACAGTGAACCACGGTGGAAAGTCCCCAGATCTTAGTCGCAGTTGCCTTGTTTTTCTCCAAGTCTCAGTTTCTTGTCCTGTCTGTGCTCAGTTGCTCAGTCTTATCTCACTCTTTGCAACCTTATGGACTGTAGCCCACCAGGCTCCTCTGTCCATGGGATTCTCCAGGCAAGAATACTGCAGCAGGTTGCCATTCCAGGGAATCCTCCCAGCCCAGGGATTGAACCCTGGTCTCCTGCATTACAAGTGGATTCTTTACCATTGAACCACCAGGGCAGCCTGCATGGATATTACAATGTTTAATTGTTTTATCAGCATAATGTGAAAAATCAAATGCGATACCTAGTAGACTCAAAAGATGATGTGATTATGATGCATTTTTCTCCTTCCATACATTGAAGGCAAGGCAGAAGGAGCTGCTGCTTTCTGATTTCTATTCCCTCTCAAGCTCTGACCCCTTCAACATCTTCTGACATGTCTACCTTAATTCATTCTATCAAATTCAATTCTATCACTGAATTTCTAGTTGTCAAATCCAATGCTCTTTTCTCAATTCTTGTTTCCCATGCTTTCTATAATATTTACAACTCTTTCCAAGATGTTCTCACTCAAGAAGTCATCCTTACTTGTTTTATAAAATTTAAAATTTATAAGGAAAATATAAACAAGAAACTAAATCATCTGTGTGCTAATTATTTTTTTAAAAAGCCATTAATATTTTGGTGTATTTTTCAATTTTTCTAATTACACATATAATATATATTTTTAAATTTTGGATAAAACTATATAAAAAGGTTGAATCCATGTATATTTACTTAGCACCATAAAGTATGTCAGAGAAGGCAATGGCACCCCACTCTAGCACTCTTGCCTGAAAAATCCCATGGACGGAGGAGCCTGGTAGGCTGCAGTCCATGGAGTCGCTAAGAGTCAGGCATGACTGAGCGACTTCACTTTCACTTTTCCCTTTCATGCACTGGAGAAGGAAATGGCAACCCACTCCAGTGTTCTTGCCTGGAGAATCCCAGGGACGGGGAAGCCTGGTGGGCTGCTGTCTATGGGGTCGCACAGAGTCGGACACGACTGAAGTGACTAGCAGCATAAAGTATGTATCAACTCACGTGTTTAAATTTTATTTTAAACCAAGATTTTTAACAACCAAGGGATGTACCTTATTTGACTTCTGATATTTTTCAAAGTATAAGTATTGTGATAAAGACACCTATGAATCTTACTGACTATTTTGCCATGGAATATAGTTCTTAAAGAAATATTAAGTAGGGGCTAGGAGTATACGGGACCTCTCTGTACCTTCTTCTCAATTTAACAGTCAACCTAAAGCTGAAATCAATCAATAAACAAAATATCTTTTAAAATACATACCTTAACACTGGAGAAGGAGGAGAGGGCCAAGCAAAGGAGTGCTCCATAGCTTTGAAGCTTGAAATGTCTACATAAGGTGTCCTCCTAGAGCAAGGCCTCAGGGTGCATATATTTCAGAAAAGTACCAGGAAGGGGACCAGGAAAAGCATTTGTAAAAATATTGCTCCAGTGAATAGGTCCTATTGTGGACTAGAAGTCCAGCTTTAGTTCTATGACTCTAGACAACTCACAGAGGATGCTGCATTGCTAAATGTCACCTGCCAGTCAGCCAGATGAGTGAGAAGATAACTATGGGGAGGGAAATGATCATGACACTGGTGATGCCTTGAATCTTTGCAAAAATCAGTTACCTTCCCCTTGAAGACACTTCTCTGCTCTTTCCTGGAACACTCATAAGCCCCAGGGGACACCTAGGCCATCCCGATGGCCAAGAGAGAGCCTAACTCTCAGGTATGCCCATGGAGACCAAACAGGGCACGCTGGAGCTTCAGAGAGTAGTAATATCCTACTACATGGAGAGCTTACCATGGCCTTCATGACACTGTCAGCAAGGAATTGGAGTACTGCTGAAGGCCCAAGCTGTCAGGCAGAGAAATTCATGTGAAGATTGTTAAGACAGCCAGCCCTTCCTTGTTGAGCCTGTATCCAGGTTAATGACTTTACTCACGTCTGTTAATAGTTCATCTTTTCACACTCTGAGGAGGGGTTTTCCTTCCTCTCCCACTTTAGAATAGAATCATGTGGGGCAGTATTCAGGGAGCTAAATCAGGATGAGTATCTCTATCTAGGTGTTTTAACTTAATTCTACATCAGAAGTTAGATAGTGTAAAATGTGGACAATGTTGATAATCTGCATCCTCATTTAAGAGTAAATATCAGAGGCCAAAGTTCTAAAAGTTGCTACAACTTATAGTGGCATAGAGACCCATCCAGGTGGTTTCAAAATTAAATAGATCTGAGCAAAATCAGGAGATTGATTCTTGAGCTCTGATAAAAATGTTATTCTATTAATAGAAACATGATTTACTATTCCACTGGAGTTGTTAAGCTGCTAGGAGGTAACCACGGGAGGCCATCTGGCCCATCCCATGAAGAAAATGTTTCTTAGGGATGTAGAAAGAGATCAGCCTAAGAATAGGATGTGTGTTGCCTGGATCCAGCTGTGCCTGAAGTCAGAACTATTCTTAGATTTCTCAATTAAGAGAATTAATATATCCTCTTTGAGGAGTTATATCATTAAATTAGGTTACATTAAGTTAATAAAGGTAATTAAATTAATTTCTTCAAATTAATAAAGAAATATAAAGATTACTTAAATGAGATATACATAAAAATTATTTTCTTTCTGTATTCTTCCCAAAATGTCTACAAAATCCCAACAGATGAAAAGTAGAACTTGTTTAAAGAAAGATGAAAGCATTTGCTTATTTTCATTTCTTCTCTACTTGGAAGTCAGTATAGCAGAGTAGGGGCCTCCCTACTCTGGTGGCTCAGTGGTAAAGAGTCTGCCTACAATGCAGGAGCCATAGGAGACAGAGGTTCAGTCTCTGGGTCAGGAAGATCCCCTGGAGGAGGGCACAGCAACCCACTCCAGTATTCCTGCCTGGAGAATCCCATGGACAGAGGAGCCTGACAGGCCACAGTCCATAAAGTTGCAAAGAATCAGACACGACTAAGCGACTTAGCATGCGCCACGCGGCATAGCAGAGTAGATATGGGAAACTTCTAAATTCGTCTCCACTGGGTCGAAGTCTGGTGGCACCAGCTGGGTGACCACACTGTACACATTATGGAAGTTCTCTGTGCTTCAGGTACCTCATGGATAAAGTAGAGGAAAGTACCTGCCACATGAGGTTATTGTAGTAATTTAAAGATTTGATGCCTGTGACACATTAGCAGCTGGCACACTAAAGCACTGTATAAACCTTACTTACCATTATTATTAAGGACTAACAAGGTAGAGTATAATCAGACTGGAATTTTTATTCTGCATATGAGTATTTCAAGTAAGTCTGGGAGTGGTGATCTTTGTGCGTGTGTGTTAAGTTGTATCAGACTTTCGCGACTCCATGGACTGTGGCCTCCAGGCTCCTCTGTCCATGGGATTTTCCAGGCAAGAATACTGGATTGGATGGCCATTTCCTCCTCCAGTGGATTTTCCTGACCCAGGGATCAAACTTGCATCACCTGCTTTGGCAGGCGTGTTCCTGGGAAGTCAGTGATCACTATGCCACGTAATTATTATAACCATGTAATTGTTAAATGATACTAACATTGGTCTCCAGAAACACTAAGTAGGCCATTTATATAAACAACAGGATGAATAATATAAAAATAAGTCATTTGAGTTATATTCAGTTTCTAATTACCTTGGTATGCCATTTGCAAATATGACAATGTACATACTCATTGCTCAAGACAAGTCAAATATAAATATAGTAATTTAAGTCTTAATAATGTTCTATCAAACATTCATGATCTTTCTTAATAGAGCTATACCTTTAAACTTTATGGGTCACTTATCCTTTCCATTGTGTGAACCATTTTTCAAAATACTAATAAATAAGTGAAAATATAAATCATTCTAATCTTCTAATCTTAATATTGTGCTATAAATTTGGTTTGTCTTCGCAGTTTTTTCCTCAGCCACATTTACTTAAGCTTTTGATAAATCTGAAAAAAAAATCTGTCTCAGAACCATGACCCTAAACTTCACAAATTTGTGTGTCCATGCTAAGTCACTTCAGTTGTGTCTGACTCTTTGTGACCCTATGGATGTAACCAGCAAGGCTCCTTTTGTCCATAGGGATTCTCCAGGCAAGAATGCTGGAGTGGCTTGCCATGCCCTCCTCCAGGGGATCTTTCTGACCCAGTGGTCGAACATGGATCTCTTACATCTCCTGCATTGGCAAGCAGGTTCTTTAACACTAGTGCCACCTGGGAAGTCCAAACTTCAAAAATTACTTCTATATAATCAGTTGACTATATCTAAAATAAGAGCAAACTCCCAATAATGTTGGGGGGACATCTTCAGTATTTGTCAAAGTTTTGAGAACTGGTTTTCTTCATCTAGTTTGGTTTGGATAACTTAAAAACTGTAAAATGGAAAGAATTCTATAAATTTATTTTATTGGTAATTGGTGATCCATTTGAATGCCATGTTAGGCAAAACTAAAATAGAAAACTATTTTCAGAGACCTTACAGTATCTATCATAAATATACACACAAAAGTCCTCAAGAAAATGCAGTGAAATCAAATTCAAAAATGTATTAAAAAATTATTTACCATGATCAACTGGAATTTATTCCAGTCATATAAAGCTAGTTTAACCCTCAAAAATCGATTAATTTAATCCACCCCATCAACAGGTTAAAAAAGAAAAAAACATATAATCATATCAAAGGATGCAGAAAAAGCAAACCTATGCCAGGGGGAGAAAAAAAACACCTCAGCAAACTGTAAATAAAGGACAAGTTTCTCAACTTGACAAAGAATATTTACAGAAAACTTACAGGTAATGTCTTACTAAATGGTAGGAAATGAATGCTTTCCTTCTAAGACCAGGAACAAGCCAAGATATCCCCACTCATCACTGCTTTTTAACATCATACTGGAAGTTCTAGCAAATGCTGTTAATAGAAGGAAGATTTTCCTTAGAAAAATAAGAAAAGATATTAGATGTATAGGTTGGGAAGGAAGAAATAAAACCACTTTTGTTCACAGATAGCTTGATTAACTATGTAGAAAATCCCCAAAACTTTAAAAGAACAACAAACTCCTGAAACTAACTCTTACATGAGATTGCAAGATATAAGGCTAATATACAAATTCAATTGCTTCCCTAGCAGCAGGGAACAATGGAATTCTGAAATTAAAAACACAACACTATTTACATCAGCACAAAGCAAATTAAACAACAGGTTATAAATCTAACAAAGTATTTGTAAGATCTATATAAAGAAAACTACAAATTCTGATGAACAACGAAGTTCAAGATAAATGGAAATACAGTCTATGTTCATGGATGGGAAAACGATATTAAGATGTCAGTTAAGATGTCAGTTCTTCTTAACTTGACCTATATATTCAATGCAATCAAAACCCAAATTCCAGAAAGTTACATTGTGGATATTCACAAACTGATTCTAAAGTGTATACAAACAGGTGAAAGATTCGGAGACAATAGAGCATTAAAACAGAAGAACAAAGTCAAGGACGGACACTGCCCCACCATAATACTATAGTAATTGACAAAGGGTGATATTGGTGAGAGGGGCCTCAGAAGGTGGCTCAGTGGTAAAGAATCCTCCTGCCAATGTAGGAGATGCAAGAGACATGGCTTTGATCCCTGAGTGGGGAAGATCCTCTGGAGCAGGAAATGGCAACCCACTCTAGGATTCTTGCCTGGAAAATCCCATGGCCAGAGCAGTCTGGCAGGCTACAGTCAATAAGGGTTACAAAGAGTCAGACATCACTGAGCAACTGAGCACACACAATATTGGTGAGAGGACAGACAAGTCAATGAAACAGAAGATAGAACTAAGAAATAGATTCACACAGATTCATTCAAACAACTGATTTTTAATAAAAGAGAAAAGCAAATCAAAGGAGAAATGGTGGTATTTTCAACAAATGATGCTCTAACAACTGAACATCCAAATGCAAAAAAATGAAAAACTGACCTCATACCTTTCACAAAAATTAACTCAAAATTGATCACAGACCTAAATGTAAGATGCAAAATAATAAAACTTCTAGAAAATAGTATAGGAGAAAATCTAGTTGACTTTGAATTTGGTAAGAAGTTTTTAGATACAAGCCAAAACAATCCATGAAAGAGAAGTATTACTGTTAGACTTCATTAAAATTAAAAACTCCCGCTGTGCAAAAGACACTGTTAAGAGAATGAAAGAAAAAGACGCAGACTGGGAAGCAATGCTTGCAAAAAATCTATCTGATAAAAGACTTGTATCCAAAACACACAGAGTTCTAAAGAAAGCAATCGACATTTCCTCAAAGAAAATGCATAAATAACAGGTAAGCATATGAAAAGATGGTTAGCATCATTCCATCATTACAAAGCTGCAAATGAAAACAAGATACCCCTACATACTTATTAGAATGACTAAAATCCAAAACAGGAACAAAACCAAATGCTAGAGAAAACCTGGAGCATGAGGAACTCTTATTCACTGCTGGTGGGAGTATGAAATGGTACAGCCACTTTGAAAAACAGTTTGGGTTTTTTTTTTTTTTGCAAAGCTAAACATATTCTTATTTATGATTTAGCAAATGCACCCCTAGTTATTAGCCGAAGTGAGATGAAAACTTTGTCCACACAAAATTTGCACAAGAAGGTTTAATAGTATCTGTATTTACAGCTATAAAAATTGGAAGCAAACAATATGTTCTTCAAGAGATAAATGGATAAACAATTGCAGTACTTCTCTATAGTGGAATAGCATTCTGAAAAAGAAATAAGAAATACTGTATCAAGCCAAAAAACGAAGGCAACAATGCATATTTCTAAGTGAAAGAAACCAATCAGAAAAGGCTGCATACTGTATAATTCCTATTATATGACGAGGGCAAAACCATGAAGAGAGTAAAAAGACAGTGGTGCCAAGAGGTGAGGGGAGGCGAGGGAGAGAGAGGGATGCAGGCATAGGAGGAGCGCATTAGGGCCCTGAAGCGATGCTAGCCGACACTGTAATGGTGGTTACAGATTATGCATTTGGCAAAACTCATAGAATGATACTAAACTAAGAATACTCTAATGTAAACTATGGACTTTAGTTAATATTGTTGTACCTATATGAGCTCATCAATTGTAACAAATGACCATGCCAGTGCGTATATGTGTGCTCACTCACTCAGTCATGTCCCACTCTTTGCGACCCCATGGACCATAGCCCACCAGGCTCCTCTGTCCATGGGATTTCCCAGGCAAGAATACTGGAGTGGGTTGGCATTTCCTCTTTCAAGGGAACTTCACCATCCACGGATTGAACCTGCATCTCCTGAATTAGCAGGCAGATACTTTATTGCTGAGCCATCTGGGAAGCCCAGCCATACCAAAGCAAGATGTTAATAGGACAAAAAGTGCGGGGAGGGAGGGGAGGGTGCAGACCACGTACAGCAACTCTCTGTACTTTCTGTTTGATTTTTCTATAAATCTAAATCTTCTAGAAAAATAAAGTTTACTAACAAAAACATCTATTTAACTCCTAAAAATCTTTTATCACATTTCAATTAAACAAAGGAATAAAGCAGAAAGTCTACTGACTGAATTTATTTTATAAAATTATAAAATTGGTAGATATTCCACAGAGAGAACATCAAGCAAAATCCAATGCTAATTGGGCAGATTAACGCCTCTGCCTGCTCCCACACACACACACACACACACACATGAGTCCATATGGTCAACCTAAGGCTCAAGGAAGTCAATTTGGAAAAGCAGATTCCACAAAAGGAGATTAAAGATTATTTTAGTAACCTATTCTAGTAAAATGCAAAGTGAAAAGTCATTGTGTTTTTATTAATATGTTTACTAGACAATTGATGTCCCTAATTGCAACTGAGCCTATACTCTTTATAAATCATTTGCAGTTGCCTTTAAATTTTAGCTATACTGTTCAATCCAAAAACTAACGAAAACAAATGGGGCCAGCTCTAAAGAGAGGCAGAGATTCTGGGAATGTGGGACTGGAAGAACACTATTGATTGATGTGCTATTGGTCAGAGGGCTCTACTCAGCAGTCATCAATGGTTAAATGTCAGCCTTGGGGGCATATTGAATGGTGGTCCTCAAGGGGTCAGTCCTGCACCTGGTGCTGTTTAACGTGACTCTAATGATGTGTGCTTAAGCCAGTTGCTTAGATTGTGTTGCTTAAGCAGGTCCAAATTTTAGCAATGATAATTCATGATCTATCTGACAGATCATGGAGAAATAGATAGATGTGAAAACTGTGGAAGTGCAAGGGAATTTATTTTAGAAAACAAATACCCTGTATGTACCTTAGAATAGCCCTGCATTGAAATTTCCATTCAGGCCTTGCCTTCATTACTCTGGCTGCCAGACTGTGCCTAAGAGAGCCTGAGCAGGGTTTTGACTTCCTTCAGTGAAACCACCTGAGACCCTCCTCCCTGAATTGGGCCCCAGTGAAGAGGCTGGAATGGTCTGGGCCTGCAAAAGATCTTGACATGTAAACTGGCAAAATTCTTAGCTTCCATATTACTGTTAGCTGTCAGTACTGGAGTGTTACTTGCTCAGTCACGTCCGACTCTTTGCAACCCCATGGACTGTAGCCCATGAAACTCCTCTGTCTGTGGGATTCTCCAGGCAAGAATACTGGAGTGGATAGCCTATCCCTTCTCCAGGGAATCTTCCTGACCCAGAGATTAAACCCAGGTCTCCTGCATTGCAGGCAGATTCCTTACCGTCTGAGCCACGAAAGGAAGTCAGTACTGGAGGCTGCAAGTATCTCAAGCAGATCAGCTGGGATAAAAATTTCCATCACTTTCAGAATTATTTAATGATAAAAAGCAAACATCTTATAGATTATAATACATTAATTAGCTTCATAAATATATACTTATTGCTTAAAAATATAAATTGTCTACAATTATAATTTTATTTTTTATTTTACTATACTTATTAGTGACATAATAATAAGTAGCACAGGAATTCTGAAAATAAGAAAAAATAATCATTATGAATTAAAATGACCAAAGAAGGCTCCACTCTGGACGTGAGCTTTAGAAAAAAGGATGTGTTCATATACAACAAGAGAGGGGAATTTTCTATTAAAAAAACTAACAAAACAGATACCCTAAACAGGACTTCTCAAGGTTGGCACTCCTGCTATTTGGACTGGGTGATCCTTGTCGTAGTAGCTGGGATGTGCATCATAGAATGTTTAACAGCATCAGTGCTTCTGCTCAAGAAATGCAGTAATGCTTCCCTCAGTTTTTGTAACCAAAGATGTCTTGCAAATGCTTCTGGGCAATTTGTTCCCCCTACTGAGAACCACTGCTATAAAAAAAAAAATAAAATAAGAAGAAGAAGCATTAGATATCCGAAAGCTCACTTTCTAAATGAAGAAGTTAAACTACAGCAAGTTCAAGTAACTTGGTCGGGTAGATTCAGGACTAGAACTTGGGTCTTTTGGCTCCTAGTCCCAGCTCTGTCATAACTTCATTCTGCCACTCAGAATTCTGGGTTTCCCTGGTAGTTCAGTAGTTAAGAATCTGCCTGCCAATGCAGCAGATGCTAGTTCAATCCCTGGGTCAGGAAAATGTCCTGGAGGAGGGCATGGCAACCCAGCCCAGTATTCTTGCCTGGGAAATCCCATGGATAGAGGAGGTGGTGGGCTGTGGTCCGTGGGGTCACAAAGTGTCAAACATGACTGAGCATGCAGGCATGAGTTCTGGAGACCTGGACAGACTCCAGGAGAGCTTGCTTGGATAGTCCATTTCCAACAACACATGGGTCATCTCCAAATATCCTGTGGGTGCTTGCTGTGTCCCCAGAACCCTTCAGGAGCTGGAAATTGATGTTCTGAAGCTCTTTGGACAGAGATTCCTTACTGCTTGGAGGGTAAGGACAGAATGGTGGGAAGGAAAATAGGAAGTCTGTGTAGGCAGTGAATCCCCAAAGTGCAAGGTAAATTTAATTCACTGGTGTAATTTCAGGAAATCCACAGTAGATCAATGAATGCTGCATGGAGAAGCAGGCATGATCACCTCACAAATAAGATAATAAAAGCCTCAGTTTCATAAACATAATAAACAGAATTTTCATAAATTAATCTGACGCAAGTCTCCAAAAAGGTTGAGTGATCACTGAAAGCCCAGAGATGAAAGTAAAAATTGATAAACTGAATTCTGTAAAAAAAAATTTTAGAGATTTGTGCTTCATAAGACACCATTCAGAAAGTAAAAAGTCAAAAAAAAAAGAAGGAAAAAATAACCCATAGAATGGGAAAAGATGTCGCAAATCATACATCTAATAGAGGACTTGTATTGGGTTATGTATAAAACACTTCTATGTGCCCAGTCGGTCACTTGTTTCTGATTCTTTACAACCCCATGGACTGGAGCCTGCCAGGCTCCTCTGTCCACTGAATTCTTCAGGCAGATATACTGGAGTGGGTTGTCATTTCCTCCTCCAGAGAATCTTCCCAACCCAGGGATCAAACTTGCATCTCTGGCATCTCCTACATTGACAGGTAGATTCTTTACCACTGAGTCACCTGGGAAGCCTCATAACACACTGAGAACTCAATAAGAAAAAGATAAATAATTTAAAAATAAGCAAAGGATTTGAACAGACATTTATCTATAGAAAATGTATAAATGGTTAATAATACCATAAAAAGATTTTCAATATCATTATTCATTAGAGAAATGCAACTCAAAACCAAAATAATGCCATCTCCCCACTAAAATGACTAAATCAAAAAAGAGAGACAATAACAAGTGTTGATTAGAATGCAGAGAAGCTTGGGCCTCATACGTTCCTGCAGGCTATGTAAGCTGAAGCTGAAGCTCCAATACTTTTGGCCACATGATATAAAGAGCCAATTCACTGGAAAAGACCCTGATGCTGGGAAAGATGGAAGGCAGAAGGAGAAGGGGATGACAGAGGACGAGATGGTGGGATGGCATCACTGACTCAATGGATACAAGTTTGAGCAAGCTCCAGGAGATAGTGAAGGTCAGAGAAGCCTGGCATGCTGCAGTCCATGGGGTTGAAAAGAGATGGACATGACTGAGTCACTGAACAACTCTGATGATATAAACTGGAGCAGCCATTTTGGAAAACATGTTGGTACTTTCTTATAAGGCTAAACACAAATATGTCAGGCCTACTCCTAGGAATCTACCAGAAATATACGTAAACATATCCACACAAAAACTTGTAACTAATGTTCACAGCAGTATTATTCACATGAGCCAAAAAGTGGAAGTAACTCAAATGTCCATCAGCTGGTGAAAGGATAAATAGAATGAAGTTCATACATACAACGGGAAACTTCCGACAATAAAACAGAAGTACTGACACATGTTACTATGTGGATGAACGTCAAAACCTTGCTAAGCAAAGGGCCAGATAAGAAAAGACATATATTGTATAACCTATCTATATAAAATGTCCAAATTCAGAAATATAAAAAGAGTAGATTAGTCATTGTCTAGAACTGAGACTGGAAATGGGAATAGCTGTAATTAGATAGATTTCTCTGGACTTTCCAGGAGGTCCAGCGGTTAAGGCTCCACCTTTCCAATGCAGGGAGAACGAGTCTGGGAACTAAGATTCCACATGCTGGGTGGTGCAGCCAGAAAAAGAAAGAAAAAAAAAAAAGATTTCTTTTTAGGTTAATAGAAATACTCTAAAATTATGGTGTGGTGATTGTGGTACAACTCTGTAAACAAAAATTCATTGAACTGGACCCTTGAAATGGTGCATTTATGTATACAAATTATGTCTGAATAAAACTGTTTAAAAAATTTATGATGAGGGTGGGATGGGTTGGCAGAGTGGCAATGTAACATGTGTGATATCATAAGTGAAACGAATCGCCAATCCAGGTTTGATGCAGGATGCAGGATGCTTGGGACTGATGCACGGGGATAATCCAGAGAGAGGGTGTGGGGCGGGAGGGGGAATGTGGGGGTCGGGATTGGGAGTTCATGTACAGTCGTGGCTAATTCATGTCAATGTGTAACAAAACGAATACAGTATTATAAAGCAAAACAAACTAAAAAATAAAAATTAATTAAAGAAAAAAAATTTATGATGAAGGAAGCAGCAAGTCACAACTGGAAGAAAAGAATTGCAACATATGTCTCACATGGTGTGCATCTCATACCCTCAAAAGTGGGTAAAATCTGAATCTTTGAGTTTAAAAAGAATAATGAGTAAAAGAAGTAGCATGACGTTCCAAGAGAACATCCCTCTGTGTGTATAATTAATATGACCAACAGATATCAGGTGGGTTGATAGTATCTAAATCTCATGACAGGTAGAAAGCTAGAAGGTTTTGATAAGCATCCTTTATTACAGTAAGTATAATTACAGAACAATTTATACTCCATATCAGTTAGTTTCTAATAGCAGTGCCCCTCGGAGAAACAACAACAACAAAAAAGAGTGGCTAAAAAAGTTCAAATAGCAGAACATTGAGCCAAAAGACTGAGTAAGGGAGGAAAACAGAGCATGATTTCAAAGTGGCTAGAGAAGATCGGCAAACAGAAGTGAAATCATGGCAATTTCTTTGCAAATGTAGAGTATAAAAGATAAGGGGAACCTAATACGCTGCTGTGGGTAGATAATGGCAGACAGAAAGAAGGTCATCAATTTGTTCAGTCTCATGTGAGCCTTGATTGTTGGTGACGCATGCAAGGGCTTCTTAACTAGGACTATAACTTATCTTTCCAGTTGTCAACATCCTCTGGAAGTATCAACCCACCCTCCGTGTGCCCTGGAAACTGCCTGCTTCACTGTTGTTTTCTCCATGCATCCTGCACTTTCCCACCTCAGCTCGTCACCACTTTCCTTCCCCCAGTCCTTACCTATTGAAATCGTACTTCATTTTCAGTCAAGTTTAAAAGCTCCCTTCTACCAGGAAGCTTTCTTTAGGTCCTCTTTTTGGAAATAAGTTTCTTTTCTATATTCCCACAGCACTTTGTGTATTTCCCCTATCTTTTATGTTACAGCTCTCTGTACAACAATCTTATCTTCCTTCAACATTGTAATTTCCTTCAGGTAAGCAGCTGTGCTTGCTCTCTTTATATTCCTACCTAGGATATGCATGTCTGGAAAAGGCTAAACTCTCAACACAGTCTGAATGAAATTGCCAAAGTAAGGAGTGAGGAAGATTTCGCTTGGAAACAACTAATGAAATATGCCAAATCCTCACCCCATATGAGTCAGTTTCTAATAACAGTATCCAAATATATCAAATACCAAATTAGAAGTGTTAAAAGGTTAACTTTCTCTACATATTTATTATAATTAGCAAGAGGCAACAGTGCCTAAAGGCTTCCCTCGTGGCTCAGTGGTAAAGAATCTGCGTACAATGCAGGAGACACAGGTTTGATCTCTGGGTTGGGAAGAGCCTCCGGGGAAGGGAATGGCAACCCACTCCAGTAGGTCTGCCTGAAAAATCTCAAGGACAGAGAAGCCTGGCGGGCAATAATTCATGGGGTTGCAAAAGAGTCGGACACAACTTAGTGGCTAAACAATAACAGGTCAGTTCAGTTCACTTCAGTCGCTCAGTCATGTCCGACTCTTTGCGACCACAAGAATCGCAGCACGCCAGGCCTCCCTGTCCATCACCAACTCCCGGAGTTCACTCAGACTCACGTCCATTGAGTCCGTGATGCCATCCAGCCATCTCATCCTCGGTCGTCCCCTTCTCCTCCTGCCCCCAATCCCTCCCAGCATCACGGTCTTTTCCAATGAGTCAACTCTTCGCATGAGGTGGCCAAAGTATTAGAGTTTCAGCTTTAGCATCAATCCTTCCAAAGAAATCCCAAGGTTGATCTCCTTCAGAATGGACTGGTTGGATCTCCTTGCAATCCAAGGGACTCTCAAGAGTCTTCTCCAATACCACAGTTCAAAAGCATCAATTCTTTGGCACTCAGCCTTCTTCACAGTCCAACTCTCACATCCATACATGACCACAGGAAAAACCATAGCCTTGACTAGATGGACCTTACTCGGCAAAGTAATGTCTCTGCTTTTGAATATACTATCTAGGTTGCTCATAACTTTTCTTCCAAGGAGTAAGCGTCTTTTAATTTCATGGCTGCAGTCACCATCTGCAGTGATTTTGGAGCCCAAGACATTAAAGTCTGACACTGTTTCTACTGTTTCCCCATCTATTTCCCATGAAGTAATGGGACCAGATGCTATGATCTTCATTTTCTGAATGTTGAGCTTTAAGCCAACTTTTTCACTCTCCTCTTTCACTTTCATCAAGAGGCTTTTTAGTTCCTCTTCACTTTCTGCCATAAGGGTGGTGTCATCTGCATATCTGAGGTGATTGATATTTCTCCCGGCAATCAACAACTCCTAGTGCTATTTATATTTGCAGTTGGTTCTGGCTTTGCCCTAATGCTGTGGGAATGAGTACCATGTATTAATGAGAGTAGATGTATAATGCCAAAATATCTTCCCTGATAATTTGCAATCACCTGGAAACCTGGGCATTTACAAGAAGTCAGCATGTTCAGAGAGGTATATGAGAAAGCTGTCTTATCTTCCACGGACCCTGTAGTCTGTACACTGTAAGCACTCTGGAAACTGAAAATGATGCTACAACATGAAGCTGGGTTTCATTCTTGTTATCACGGTGAATAGTAACTTGTAAACCAAGACCAGAAGCTTGTTTCCATGCTCCTCTTAATGTTTTTACCTTCTCCTCTGTACCTCACTCCAGAATGATGGTGGTCCCTACACCATCATCAGTGGAATTTGTCATCAATGAAATTCGTGTTTTTGACAGTTGTACTCACATTGTGTCCACAATACCCAGAAGTTTGAGCAGAGATAGAAGCAGGAGCCCAGGTCGGAGGCAGCTGCAGGAAGCCGTCAGGTAATGATGGTGGTGGTGTGGCTGGCTGGCTGTAGAGGACTGGTGAGAGGTGTTGTGTAGTGAATGCTGTGTCTGTAGAGCCTACAGGTTCTGCTGGTGGATGGTTGTGAGGTGTGAGGGAGACAGAGGGGCTTCCCAGGTGGCTCAGTGGTAGCGAATCTGCCTGCAATGCAGGAGACTCGGTTTGATCCCTGGTCGGGAAGATTCCCTGGAGAAGGAAATGGCAACCCACTCCAGTATTCTTGGCTGGATAATTCCATGGACAGAGCAGCCTGGCAGGCGACAATCCATGGTGTCACAGTGAGTCGGACATGACTGGGCACACACAGACTCATGAGAGTCAGAGGAGTCAGGAGTAACTGATTTTCAAGTTTTTAACCTTTCTTTTCCTGTGACTTAAACCAAGGATGGAATGAGTTTTCACTTCCTAAGTGGACACCCGCTTGTATGAATCTGGGATTCAGGTACAGGTGATGAGTTGAGATGTACATTCCAAGAAGGCTCTGTGTGTGGATTGTAATTAAAGCCAGTAGACTGGATACAATGACTGAAGGAGTGGCTCTAAATAAGTTCGAGGATTTAGCCCTGGGGCTTTCCCTGGCAAAGAGCCTAAGTTATATGTCTACAAGAGAAGGCAGAGAATGGGGTATAGGTCAGGTCATGGAGGTCACTGCCAACCTCCACAGGACCCTGCAGGTAGAGGGGGTGGGTGACAGCCCAGGTAGGATGGAGCCAGGGAGATTCAGAGGCGAGGAGCTGGATAACACAAGTGCAGTCCACTTTGGAGGACATAAAAAACAGAGTTTGCAATAACTGGTGAAGGAAGTGGGATTGTGAAAAACTTTTTAGCATGGTAGAAGCTATTTACAGATAAAGAGAATTTATTCATATTGCTAAGAAACTTCAGTCGTGTCTTCATATAAGAGAAAATATTTCTGTTTCACCCTTGGAACTTTTGCTGCTACTGCTAACTCACTTCAGTTGTGTCCGACTTTGTGCAACGCCATAGACGGCAGCCCACCAGGCTCCCCTGTCCCTGGGATTCTCCAGGCAAGAATACTGGAGTGGGTTGCCATTTCCTTCTCCAATGCAGGAAAGTGAAAAGAGAAAGTGAAATCGCTCAGTCATGTCTGACCCTTAGCGACCTCATGGACTGCAGCCCATCAGGCTCCTCCATCCATGGGATTTTCCAGGCAAGAGTACTGGAGTGGGGTTTTGCTGGTATTCAAATTTGCTCATGAATGTTATGAATACTAACACACATATATACGAATATACATATGTGTGTGTGTGTGTGTCTCTGTGTATGAGCATGTTAGTAATGGTGCAGACTTAACCTCCTCTCTAGAAGCTGTGTGCTGGGATGTTGAGAGCCAGGGCTTCTGCATTAGTTGGGTTCAGATGCTGGCACAGCTACTTAATAACACTGCTAATAATAGTTCCCAGGTGTGTTTGTGCTCCAGGTCTTCTCAGAGCATTACCTGCCAAGTAATCCTTGAGAGACTCATATAATACAGGTGCTATCATACCACCCATTTTGCTGCGCTGGGTGCTGTGCTAAGTTGCTTAATCATGTCCAACTCTTTGCAATCCCACTGACTGCGGCCACGGGATTCTGTCCTCTGTCCACGGGATTCTCCAGGCAAGAATGCTGAAGGGGGTTGCCATGGCATCCTCCAGGAGATCTTCCTGACCTAAGGAAGGAATCCACGTCTCTTATGCCTAATCTGCATTAGCAGATGGGTTCTTTACCACTTGCACCACCTGAGAAGCCCATATCACCCATCTCACAAGTAGGAAAATAGAGATGCAGAAAGCTTAAGTAAGGGCTTCCCAGGTGTGCTCAGTGGTAAAGAACCTGCCTGCCAAAACAGGAGATGCGGGTTCAATCCCTGGGTGGGGAAGATCCCCTGGAAGTGAAAAGTGGCAACCCACCCTAGTATTCTTGCCTGGGATATCCCATGACAGAGAAGCCTGGTGGGTGACAGCCCATGGGGTCGAAAAGAGTCGGACACAACTGAGTGACTAAACAACGACAAAGCTTGAGTAAACGGTCCTCAGCATAGAGCCTCGGAGGCAGAGCTGGTCCCGAGTGCTTGCTCAGTAGTAATCCTACAGTTATGTTTGTCCTGCTCTTACAATAAAGCAATCCATAACTGTTAAAGGAGTTTTGAAATATTATTAGCAATAATAATAATACTTATTAGCAATATGCTGATATAGGACTACAAGGAAAACGTGACTGCATAGACTTTTCCAGTCCAGTATGTATGAGTTCAACAGAAGCTTCAGTTGCAGTGGAGGCCCTCACCCACCTGAGTCATAAGTCTTGTTAAATCCTAGCATGTCAAGTTCAGACAACACAGTCCTGTGATAGTAAAATGCAATTGCAGTACGAATAGCCTTTTCTTATTATTTGTTCAGTAAGTCATACTGTAGATAAGCAGTCAAAATCACGTTTCTAGCTTGGAATGTTTCTCTCAGGAATCCCTTTCTATAGGAAAAATCTGCTTTTAAAATGCTCTTGCCTTTGAATCAACTGTACTCCAATAAATTTTTTTTTTAAAGATCTTGCCACTCCCAGCTTCTGCCTGCAAGGGAGGGAGGCCTTCTCAGCCTGAAGGCCCTCCTGGACTGAAAGCTCAGACTTGCTTCTGATTTACTGCCCATCTGCCTTCCCCACCTGCCATTCACCCCTGAGCAGCCGTGCATTTAATTCATGTTGTTGTTATTCAGTCCTCAGTCATGTCCGACTGTTTTCAACCCCATGGACTGTCACCTGCCAGGCTTCCCTGTCCATGGGGTTTCCCAGGCAAGAATGCTGGAGTCGACTGCCATTTCCTCCTCCAGGGGATCTTCTCCGCCCAGGGATCAAACCCAAGTCTGTGCCTCCCGCATTGGCAGGTGGATTCTTTAATACTGAGCCTTGTTTTGTGTTAGTTGGGCTGAAATGCAGACTGTCTGGTTGCCCGTTCTAGACGTTAGCCAGCTGCTGTTGTCAGACTGTTCTCAGGCCATTCTGGAAGCAAATCTCTGAGTAACAGCCTCTCTGTGAAAATACTGCTGCTAATTTCCTCTCTCAATGGGCTGACAAAGGGTCTGCTCTTTCCTTCATAACATAACCTCTAATTATGTAGGATAATCACACTTAGGGGCTTCCCTGGTAACTCAGCTGGTAAAGAATCCACCTGCAGTGCAGGAGACCTGGGTGGGGAAGATCTCCTGGAGGAGGGCATGGCAACTCACTCCAGTATTCTTGCCTGGAGAATCCCCATGGACAGAGGAGCCTGGTGGGTGACAGTCCATGAGGTTGCAAAGAGTCGGACACGACTGAGTGACTAACACACAGCAGTCACACTCAGATGTGTTTAATTTCTAGCTGTGTATGTGTGATGGATACGGTTTTGGAGTTACATTCTGTTTCACCACTTCCTGCCTTTTCATTCCTGGAAAAATTATTTAACTTCTCTAAGCCTCAGTATATTCATATGGAAACTGGTAGATAAAATTTTCCTTGAAGGTTGTGAAACCTAAAAACAATATGTTTAAAACCAGTAAGCAGAATGTCTGGAGCCTCCAGGAAGAATGGAAGGATCTTTGGCTGTCCAGGAGTATTCTTGTAAAAAGATTCACAGTGACTGTCCCATCAGACAAGGTGCGCAAAGCTGCTGTTTATCACAGACTCAGGAAATTTTAATAGTGATAACTTCTTTCTGTGTAAAATTAAATGTAAATTCAGGCATGGAATGTGTGCTCAACATATTATATTGCTTGTGATCTTCCTATGATTAACATTTTTCAGAGTCAATAAATGTGGTAGAAATAGGAAAGTTGTCAAAAGGAAAGGAAAAGGACTAAAGTTTCCTTTGAGGCAAAAAGGAAGAGTGTTACCAAATAAAGGAGTCTATAATGAACAAAATGCTACTGTACAAAATGATGGAGGAGGAAATGATAACCCAGTCCACTGTTCTTGCCTTGGAAATCCCATGGACAGAGGAGCCTGGTGGGTACAGCCCATGGAGTCGCAGAAGAGTCAGACATGACCAAGTGACTGAGCATGCATACAAAAAGGGGAAATCAGCTGATGACAAAACTGGACAAAGACAGCCAACAGTTTTGGTAGAAGAATCAGGGCGATATATGTGGAAGAGACAGTGTTTTTCTGTGGATAAGAGCTTGAGTTACAGCAACAGAGAGACCTGGTTTAGATACTGATTTGCTCTGCAGTGAAATTTCTTCCACTCCAAGACATACCATCTTCCTGACGGGTGATTTATATCTGGCTAAGTAGTAAATCAAAACAATTTCAGGCTTGCCAACATCATTTCATTAAGTCTTGCTTTTAACAGTTTTACAGTCAAGCACATCTGTAAAATACTTACGCCTGTAAAATACTTACAGGAAGCTGAATTTACCTTCTTGATGTAACTAACTGACTTGAATTATTTTAATCCCTGAGGGTCATCTAACTCCAAAATTCTGGAAAGTAATTTTCAAGGAGTGAATATGCTTCTTTCCTATAGAAATATAACTGCTTTTCTCTAATTCTTGTCTCTTGCTTGATTTCTGTTTAAATTTTCTATGTTTTGTAACTGACCGAATGCATTATTTTGGTGGCTCTAAAGATAGTCACGTGTTTATACCAAGGGGGTGAATTCAGGTGTCACTCAATCAGAGCTGCTGAGAAGAAGGCTCAGTCGATAATTTAACTTTAGTTTAAGCTTAATAGTTTAATAAGCAACCCAGTCAGTAACTATCTCCCCTATGACTTGAGGACTTTTACTTATTGTGCAAAAGCCTGCCTTTTGCTGAAGGACACATACCCAGAATGGAGATTAAACAGGTGAACTTGACCTCATATATTGGCCTCTAATATCCAATTCTTCCCAGTTAGTCCACAAATCTTAAGGATATATATATAACTGGATTTATAAATATATATATCCTAGAAGGCAATGGCACCCCACTCCGGTACTTTTGCCTGGAAAATCCCATGGGCGGAGGAGCCTGTTGGGCTGCAGTCCATGGCGCGCTAACAGTCAGACACGACTGAGCGACTTCACTTTCCCTTTTCACTTTCATGCATTGCAGAAGGAAATGGCAGCCCACTCCAGTGTTCTTGCCTGGAGAATCCCAGGGACTGGGGAGCCTGGTGGGCTGCCATCTCCTGGGTGGCACAGAGTCAGACACAACTGAAGCAACTTAGCAGCAGCAAAGAATATAAATATGAAAATATAATAACATGATTATGTAAAACCATTTATCATCAAAATTTTCTGAGATAATTCATAAAACCTAATACTTATCTCTGAAATGGATGATCTGCTGCTGCTGCTGCTAAGGCGCTTCAGTCGCGTCCGACTCTGTGTGACCCCAGAGATGGCAGCCCACCAGGCTCCCCCGCCCCTGGGATTCTCCAGGCAAGAACGCTGGAGTGGGCTGCCATTTCCTTCTCCAATGCATGAAAGCGAAAAGTGAAAGTGAAGTCGCTCAGTCGTGTCTGACTCTTAGCGACCCCATGGACTGCAGCCTAGCAGGCTCCTCTGCCCATGGGATTTTCCAGGCAAAAGTACTGGAGTGGGGTGCCATTGCCTTCTCCAAAATAGATGATCAGAACACTTAAAATGAAAGTTTAGGTCTGCTGAAATCCAACTCTTTCATCTCTGATTATCTACAGAAGCATGGCAAACCATTGCATTTCTTTAAAAGCTTGTTATCATTGATAACTTTTAGTAGTCTCTGAAATGTAATTTAAATATTTTATGAATATATCTTTTGATAGATTGGCATAAAATATTAATATAAAACCATATGTACCACACAGAATATAGTTTTAATTACTTCCAAATAATTGTACTTGAATGAAAAAAAAGGGAGAAATTTTCTATTCATCCACGTACAATTGTTTGAAAGTAATAATTTGGAGAAAACAACTTCTTTTACAAATTAAATAATTTACTGGACTGGCCTAAATTATGTAACAACTTCTGTTTCTATAGTAGGATATAACTGCCTTACAATTAATAAGATGATAAAGGAAGTTTCAACTGCAATAAGATCCTGAAATCTCAAGATAAAATTAAGATTCATAAACCAACAGTGATGGAAAGTAGCTACTTTTTAGGTTCCATTCAATATTTAATTTGAAAAGCAATATAAGTAAATAAAAATTTCTAAGGATTAATATTTTGTAAATAAGTTAATAACATCATTTTTGTGCCAAAGTTTAGCCAAATAATTGTTTTCTTTTCTTGCATAAATTTTTTGCACTAAGAATAAAAGGCTTCTGGAAAACATTTTTAATGATATATATTTTTAGAAAATCCTCAACAAATGTATATATAATTTCCAAGGCTGTGCGAAGTGGATATCTTTTCAAATGATGTATATTTAAATAACTCAGTGTCTCTATAGGCTCTTCCAAAGTTCATGGACTGTTAGGGTAATTGGATCAAAGTGACTCAGACAAGGAAAAAAATAAAATGACTAAACTAAGTCATACATTTGTTTAAATTCAAAATAATTGTTAAAAAATAAACTATATTTTCTGAACATACCATAGATTTTAAATAAAAATTAGCAATCAGGTTTACTTTTAGTTTCTTATAGAGAGAAGTAAGTATGGAGACAAAAATAGCTTATTACTACATCAGTTAGAATTCTGAATCAGGTAACTTTAGAAAGTAGGGATCACTGAATTGCCTCTAGAGAATAATACATTATTTCAAAATTGGCACGAATTTGATATTTAATAACAGAAACTTTGTTTAATAGTTACGTTGGACATCTACTCATTAAAACTTTAATGAAGATAAATCAAAACACCAATATTTCTTGTTGAAAATGTCAAGAACCACAAATGAAATTTTGTAAACAAGGTTTACACATCTCAAAAAACTGTAAAGTTTTATGGAAATCGCCATTATACTCACATAGTCTCCGCAAAACATTTTGATGATAATGTTTAACTTCAGGGCAGATCAAAAGGTGTTTAGTGTGTGGTCAGTTGAATAGACTTGTTTCACCGTGTCCCTAGAAAGAACTCAAGTTCACTGTTCAATCCAACTTAAGTGTTCCACTGTCCACTTTGGTTTCTCAAGAAAGAAAACAGAGGGTCAGTTATGGACAAGCATTTATTAATATACTGAGCCAACAGTCACAGGCAGAATTAATGCACAAAACAAACAGAACCAGTAGCTTAACCCCTGGCTCTGTGTTGATTTAAGAAACATTAATTATCAGGCCAATCAAAGCAGTGTAATCTTTTGAGAAAGCTGGTGACTTATGGAAAGTGGGTTGATTAACCACGTAGTTAATGATTTGTTTTCTGCTTTGTTGTTTTTAACACTCAGACTTTTTCAGTTCTCCAGCCTCTAGCTTCATGCTTCACATGGCTAGGTTTTTTATGCATCTATACCATTCACTTGGAGAAGGAAATGGCAGCCCGCTCCAGTATTCTTCCCTGGAAAATCCTGTGGATGGAGGAGCCTGGCAGGCTACAGTCAATGGGGTCGCAAAGAGTTCCACACGACTGAGTGACTAACACATACCATTCACTAAATATATTAAACTGTTATGTGTCTTATGTTAAAAAATAGTTTATTTAGGAAAGAAACGGTCACCCATCAGGAGAAGTTTTGGAGAAATCATCTATGTGCACCATCATTTGTACCCTTGAGCTTCCCTCAGAGCTCAGTTGGTAAAGAATCTACCTGCAATGCAGGAGTTCCCGGTTTGATTCCTGGGTCAGGAAGATCTGCTGGAGAAGGGTTAGGCTACCCAATCTGGCATTCTTGGGCTTCCTTTGTGGCTCAGCTGGTAAAGAATCTGCCTGCAATGTGGGAGAACTGGGTTCGATCCCTGGAGAAGAGAAAAGCTACCCACTACAGTATTCTGGCCTGGAGAATTCCATGTATAATCCATGGGGTCGCAAAGAATCACACACGACTGAGTGACTTTCACTTTCATTTATTCACTTTCGTATGTATATACACTATTTTAGGATTTAGCCTTATTACATTTTGAGGAAACATTTTAAAAACAGCTTCAAATTCCAATATATTGCTAGGAAATATCTGTAAGCATATGTTTCATACTTATTTCCCCCAAAATCACAAAATAAATGTGTATTACAGCATTTTACTGCTACTTGCCACTTAGTGAACAACCCGGTGTTCATTTGTTGTTGTTCTGAGTCAGTCACCAAGTCCTTTCTGGCTCTTCAAGACTCCATGGACTGAAGCATGCCAGGCTTCCCTGTCCCCTGCCATCTGCTGGAGTTTACCCAAGCTTGTGTATATCGCATCAGTGAGGCCATCCAACCATCTCATTCTCTGTCACCCCCTTCTCCTTCTGCCTTCAATCTTTCCTAGCATCAGGATCTTTTCCAATGAGTCGGCTCTTCCCATCAGGTGGCACATGTGTTGGAGCTTCAGTATCAGTCCTTCCAATGAATTTTCAGGGTTGATTTCCTTTAGGATTGACTGGTTGGATCTCCTTGCTGTCAAAAGGACTCTCAAGAGTCTTCTCCAGCACCACAGTTCAAAAGCATCAATTTTCCACTGCTCAACTTTCTTTATGGTCCAACTCTCACATCTGTACATGACTACTGGAAAGACCATAGCTTTGACTAGTTGGACCTTTGTTGGCAAAGTGATGTCTTTGCTCTTTAAGACACTCCTGAAGTTTGTTACAGCTTTCCTGCCAAGAAGCAATTGTCTTCTAATTTCTTGGCTTGCAGTCACCAGTGGCAGTGATTTTAAAGCCTAAGAAGAGGAAATCTGTCATTGTTTCCACCTTTCCCCCTTCTATTTGCTATTAAGTGATGATACTAGATTCCATGATCTTAGTTTTTTAAATAATGAATTTTAAGCCAGCTTTTCACTCTCCTCCACCCTCATCAATAGGCTCTTTAGTTCCTCTTCAATTTCTACCATTAGAGTGGTATCATCCACATATCTGAGGTTGTTGATATTTCTCCCAGCAATCTTGATTCCAGCTTGTAACTCATCCAGCCTGGCATTTCACATGATGTGCTTAACATCTAAGTTAAACAAACAGGATGACGATAAACATCCTGGGTATACTTCTTTCTCAATCCTGAACCAGTCAGTTGTTCATACAAGGTTCTAATTGTTGTAATCCTGAACCAGTCAGTTGTTCCATACAAGGTTCTAATTGTTATTTCTTGACGTGCATACAAGTTTCTCAGGAGACAGGTAAGATGGTCCGGTATTCCCATCTCTTTAGGAATTTTCCACAGTTTGTTGTGATCCATGCAGTCAAAGGCTTTAGTGTAGTCAGTGATTCTGGAATTCCCTTGCTGTCCCTTGATACCATAGTTTTCTTCTGCTGATTTGCATCATTGTAGCTATGAGAACGGAGAAGGCAATGGCACCCCGCTCCAGTACTCTTGCCTGGAAAATCCCATGGACGGAGGAGCCTGGTGGGCTGCAGTCCATGGGGTCACTAAGAGTCAGACACAACTCAGCAACTTCACTTTTCACTTTGGAGAAGGCAATGGCACCCCGCTCCAGTACTCTTGCCTGGAGAATCCCAGGGATGGGGGAGCCTAGTGGGCTGCTGTCTATGGGGCTGTACAGAGTTGGACACGACTGAAGCAACTTAGAAGCAGCAGCAGCAGCAGCTATGGGGGTTGAGAAGATCAGGAATCAAAAAGCCACAAATTGAGGTCTGAAAGCCTCAAATTCACACTTTTTTTTTTCCTGGCGGAAGTTGCTTTCCAATGTTTTGTTGGTTTTAGAACAATGCGAATCACTGATGATTATATATATATCCCCTCCCTCTCAAGCCTCCCTCCCACCCCACATCCCACCCCACTAGGTCATCACAGAGCATGGAGCTGAGCTCCCTGTGCACACAGTAGCTTCCCACTCGCTGTTTTACACATGGCAGTGTGGGTATGTTGGTGTTGCTCTCCCAGTTTGTCCCACCCTCTCCTTCCTCCCCTGTATCCACAAGTGCGTTCTCTAGTAGGTTCATCAGTACCATTTTTCTAGATTCTCTATATATGCTTTAATATTCCCAGGTGGCTCAGAATCTGCCTGCCAATGTAAGGGACACAAGTGTGATTCCTGGGCCAGGAAGATACCCTTGAGTAGGATATGGCAACCCACTCCATATTCTGGCTGGAGAAATCCCATGGACAGAGGAGCCTGGGAGGCTACATACAGACCATGGGGTCACAAAGGGTCAGACACAACTGACTGACATGCACATATACAATACTTCTTTTGACTTACTTCACTCTGTATAACAAACTCTGTGTTCATCCACCTCACTGTAACTGACTCAAATTCATTCCTTTTCATGACTGAGTAATATTCCATTGTATATACGTAACACTATTTAACTTCTATGCAGAGTACATCATGAGAAACGCTGGACTGAAAGAAACAAAGCTGGAATCAAGATTGCCGGGAGAAATATCAATAACCTCAGATATGCAGAAGACACCACCCTTATGGCAGAAAGTGAAGAGGAACTAAAATGCCTCTTGATGAAAGTGAAAGAGGAGAGTGAAAAAGTTGGCTTAAAGCTCAGCATTCAGAAAACGAAGATCATAGCATCAGTCCCATCATTTCATGGGAAGTAGATGGGGAAACAGTGTCAGACTTTGTGTTTTTTTTGGGCTCCAAAATCACTGCAGATGGTGACTGCAGCTATGAAATTAAAAGACGCTTACTCCTTGGAAGAAAAGTTATGACCAACCTAGATAGCATATTCAAAAGCAGAGACATTACTTTGCCGACTAAGTTCCGTCTAGTCAAGGCTATGGTTTTTCCAGTAGTCATGTATGGATGTGAGAGTGGGACTGTGAAGAGGGCTGATTGCTGAAGAATTGATGCTTTTGAACTGTGGTGTTGGAGAAGACTCTTGAGAGTCCCTTGGACTGCAAGGAGATCCAACCAGTCCATTCTGAAGGAGATCAACCCTGGGATATCTTTGGAAGGAATGATGCTAAAGCTGAAACTCCAGTACTTTGGCCACCTCATGTGAAGAGTTGACTCATTGGAAAAGACTCTGATGCTGGGAGGGATTGGAGGTAGGAGGAGAAGGGGACGACAAAGGATGAGATGGCTGGATGGCATCACTGACTTGATGGAAGTGATTCTGAGTGAACTCTGGGAGTTGGTGATGGAAGGGAAGCCTGGTGTCTGTGATTCATGGGGTCGCAAAGAGTTGGACAAGGCTGAGCAACTGTACTGAACTGAACACATCTTCTTTACCCATTCACCTATTGGTGGACATCTAGGTTGCTTCTGTGTCCAGCATTATTGTAAATAATGTTGCAGTGAACATTGAGGTACACGTGTATTTTGGAATTGTGGTTTTCTCAGGGTATATGTCCAGGGATTGCTGGGTCATGTTGTTGTTTTATTCCTAATTTTTAAAGGAATCTCCATACTGTTCTTCATAGTAGCTATATGAATTTACATTCCCACCAACAGTGCAAGAGGGTTCCCTTTTCTCCACATCCTCTCCAGCATTTATTGTTTGTAGATATTTTTTTGATGATGGCCATCCTAACTGAGGGCTTCCCTGATAGCTCCATTGGTAAGAATCTGCCTTCAATGCAGGAGACCCCAGTTCGATTCCTGGGTTGGGAAGACCCACTGGAGAATGGGTAGGCTGCCCACTCCAGTATTCTTGGGCTTCCCTGTGGTTCAGCGGGTAAAGAATCTGCCTGCAATGCAGGAGATCTGGGTTCAGTCCCTGGGTTGGGAAGATCTCCTGGAGAAGGGAAAGGCTACCCACTCCAGTATTCTGGCCTGGAGAAGTCCATGGACTGTATAGTCCATGGGGTTGCAAAGAGTCAGACATGACTGATCGACTTTCATGTCACTTCATTCTAACCAAGGGCTTCCCTGGTGGCTCAGACAGTAAAGAATTTGCCTGCAGTGCAGGAGTCCCAGGTTCAATTCCTGGGCTGCGAAGATCCCTTGAAGAAAGAAATGGCAACCCACTCCAGTATTCTTGCCTGGAGAATTCCGTGGACAGAGAAACCTGGTGGGTTAGGGGCCCATGGGGTCACAGTTGGACCTGACTGGGTGATTAAAACGTTCATTCTAACCATGTGAAGTGATACCTCATATAGTTTTAATTTTAATTGCTCTAATAATGAGTGATGTTGAACATCTTTTCATGTGTTTATTGGTCATCTTACGTCTTCCTTAGACAAATGTCTGTTTAGGTCTTCTGCTCATTTTTTGATTGGGTTGTTTGTTTTTCCAATATTGAGCTACATGACCTGCTTGTATATTTTGGAGATTAAAAAATAGACCCTGCTCACCACAGGTAGAGAAAAGCTGACGCAGCAACAAAGACCAGGACAGCCAAACATGAATAAATAAACGTTGTTTTTTTTTTTTTAAAGTGTGAGTCATGCAGTCATGTCTGACTCTTTGCAACCCCATGGGCTGTAGCCTGTTCTACAGGCAAGCATACTAGAGTGGGTTGCCATTCCCTTCTCCAGGGATCTTCCCGACACAGGATTGAACCCGGGTCTCCTGAATTGCTGGCAGATTCTTTACTGTCAGAACCACCAGGGAAGACTGTGGTGCCCTAAATGGGAAGGAAATTCAAAAAAGAGGAGATATGTGTATACGTGTAGCTGATTCACGTTGCTGTATAGCAAAAACTAGCACAACATTGTAAAGCAACTATGCTCCAATAATTCTTTTTAATGTATCAAGAAGGACCAGACATTTTTATTCACCTCAGTGCAGCCCATCCTCCCATGTGAGTCAAAGCCAGCACATTCCTCCCACAACCCAACCAGCTGCTCAAACCAGGATCTGGGTCTCACCCTCAGAGCCCTGTGTACCCTGAATCACCAGCAGGTCCTGCTGACACCACCTTGCTGTGTGTCCTAACCTGGGTCGGCGTCTCCCCTCCACGCCAGCTAGACCTGTGCTCCCTCGTCCTCACAGAGCGGCTTTGATGACCTGCTCAGCTCTGCAGGGTCCGGTCTGCATGCTGAACCCTCTCTCATCCCTGTAACAGCCTTCCCTGACTGACAGTTCAAATAAAACCCATCTTCTGCCCCCATCTTGCCAGGCTGTGCATGACCTTGCCCTGAGCCTTTCTGCCTGCCCATCCGCCTTTCCTCCAGACTAAAGGCCATCTCCTGGAGGGCTTGTGGACACCAAGCTCGCCTCCTGCTCAGAACCTTAACTTGACATGAAACCTGCTCTTCATTTATGTGGACCCCTGTGCCCATATTGGGCAAGCGTGGCTCTTTCTTCTTATTGAGACCTCTGCTTGAACATTGCTTCCTTATAATATCTTAACCTGGCCAATCTGTTCTTTTTTTTTTTTAATTTGATTTTTTAAAACTGAAGTAGTATAATAATGAGTACAACTCAGACAGTAAAGACTACTGCAATGCAGGAGACTCAGGTTTGATCCCTAGGTTGTGAAGATCCCCCTGGAGAAAGAAACAGCAACCCACTCCAGTATTCTCGTCTGAAAAATCCCACGGAACAGTGGAGCCTGGAAGGCTATAGTCCGTGGGATCCCAAAGAGTCCACCATGACTGAATGACTAACGCTTTCACTTTTCAGAGTTGATGTATAGTGTTGTGTTAATTACTTCTGTACAGAAAAGTGGTTGTTATATATACATATGTGTATATGTGTATATATACACACACACATACATATACCTTTTATTTATATTCTTTTCCATTTTGGCTTATCACAGGATATTAAATGTAATTACCTTTGCTGTACAGTAGGACTTTGTTGTTTATCCATCCTCTGTATAAAGCTTGTGTTGTGCTGTGCTTAGTCTCTCCATCATCTCTGACTCTTTGTGACCACATGAATTGTAGCCCTCCAGGCTCCTCTGTCCGTGGGGATTCTCCAGGTGAGCATGCTGGAGTAGGTTGCCATGCCCTCCTCCAGGGAATCTCCCTAACTCAGGGATCAAATCCGGGTCTCCTGCATTGCAAGAAGACTCTTTACCATCTGAGCCACAAGGGAAGCTCATGTATATTTATACATGATATACATAAAGCACCCAAAATATTTTTTGAATGAATGAATTTTTGTTTCTAAGGATTTGGAACCGAGGGCCAGGCAGATGGTCGTGTTGGTGGCCGCTGGATGTCCCCGTGTGGCCGTGTTGGTGGCCGCTGGATGTTCCCGTGTGGCCGTGCTCTCACCATGTATGATATATTCGGGTCACCTGTTAGTGTAGAGACCAAGTTACAGGCCATCCAAATTCATCTACTTTTCAGGAATACTCTTTTCCAGGACTTTAAAAATGTTATCATTGGTCATCCTAGCTAGCAATCCCTGAAACCTCCATTTTTGTAAACCTCAAGACTCTCTCTGAAGCAAAACAGGAAATGTTAGCTTTCCTGAATTGTGTTGCTTATCAATTATAACAATAGATTTTCATTGTATAAACCGCATTTGTCCAGCTCTAAATGTCACTGTCAGTTTCATATATGGACAGAGTATTGCTCTTCAATCTAAGGCAATTTTTTGAGTGAATTCACATAGAATATACAATAGATACCTATGTCATGCATAAATGAAAAAATATGATTTAAAAAATTATCTTTATCTCTGCACTTTGGACATAGACTGATATTCAAAAGTCCATTTAAGGCTGCCTCTAATTTGAAATTTGCATTCACCTTTTCCATTTTATAGCAACAGACTTCATGAATAAAAATAACCTGTTTTAAATTATTTTTCAAATCAGAGACTCAAAACCTTATAAGAAATTTAGTTAAAACTCAAAGAAAAAAGTAACATACTACAAAATTATTTTCACCACTTTGAAAACTAGATTCTAGTACATTAGTTATATATATATTAATTTGAAACAAAGTTCAAATTTCTGGAATAGTAATTTTCATATATTTCACAGAGATTAGAAGTCAGAGAATCATTTTCATTAAAGAAGGAGAAATATTTATGATGGTAAATGGGTCTCATGTGAAATTAATATTAAAAGCAATGCGTGTTGAAAAGCGCTATCAGGTGTTTCAGGAGGATATTTTCCTTTGGGTTTATCAATACCTTTTTAAAACATTGTTATTTATTTGGCTGCGCTGGGTCTTGTTGCTGCGCAGGCTTTTCTCTGTTGCAGAGTGCAGGCTTCGCTGTTTCGGGGCTTCTCTTGTTGCAGCGCCGGGCTCTGGAGCACAGGCTCAGTAGTTGTGGCGCACGGGCTTAGTTGCTCTGCGGCAGGCGGGATCTTCCCAGACCAGGGATGAACCTTCGTCTTCTGCATTGGTAGGTGGATCTTTTCCAGTGAGCCACCAGGGAAGCCCCAGTACCTTTTCTTGTTTGTTTTGAAATGGAAACACAAGATGCGTCTGACTCCCGTGTGAACGCTGGAGCTGGTCCTAGGGAGGAGTATCAGTTCTCAAGGCGCAGATGTGGACAAAGCAGAGCCATAACCCCGACTTAACTTTTCTTGAAATCACTAAATAAAGTTCATGGCATCGTATAAAGATCCTTCCCTGCTGGCTCAAGCAGTAAAGAATCCACCTGCAATGCAGGAGACATTGGTTTGATTCCTAGGTCAAGAAGATCCCCTCGAGTAGGAAATGGCAACCCACTCCTGCATTCTTACCTGGGAAATCCCATGGACAAAGGAGCCTGGTGGGTACAGTCCATGGGGTTGCAAAGAGTCGGGCATGACTGAGCAACTGAGCACACACACTTGTCTTATCCATTGAAATAGCAAATATGTTTTTGGCAAAATAATATTTCATTTTGATGTGTGACTTTGAAGTATGTAAGAAATAGACAAGCTGGAATTTACATATCTAGGCATGTATTGTTGTTTGCCTTGGGAGATAATTAATGGTGGCAGTGATGCCCTTGTTTCAGTGATAAAAGTGAATATTTTTCAGCACCAAATGTGCCAGCTTTGCTCTAAACACTTTAAATAGTTTAATTTGTTCCTATAAACAACCCTATGAAGTAGGCTTTATTATTTCTCCACAATATAGTTGGGGTTGAATAGATGGAAGATGAGATGCAGATGACTGATGCTCTGTGGAGCATCCTTGCGTGAGGTTTTAGTGAAGATAGCGACCTGGAGTGGCAGGCAGGAGAGTCCAGGCAAACTATGGGCTTCCATCGAGGCCCCCCACATGGGAGGATGCGACACCCACAGATGGGACCATCACCTGTGGATGTGTGCTGCTTTGGGAGACTTTGCTAGAAGTTTCCCGTGAGATCTGTCTGTCTCTGTTTATGGAGGCAAGCCAGGCTGACTCACCTGACCAGCAGCTCCTGGTTGTTGAGGGCGTTGTCTGGGGTTAGTTTGGAAGTGCTGCAGTGTGGCGCCCGCCCGCGATGCAGGAAGGCGGTTCATGATGCAGCCCCCGCTTCGGGCTTCTTTTCCTTTCAGGTGTCTCAGGCCCATTTTCTAGACAGCATCACAACCCCATGGCTCCTCCCCAACAACTGGCAAAAGCCACTTTTGCTGTTGGCGATTTCCTCTGACGGTGCAAGGAACACTGCTTAATTTTGCCCACACAGCGGGTTTTTTTTTTTTTTTTTTTACCCTCTTCAGTTAGTGTAATGCCATTAGCATGTCAGCAGAGCATTGTTTTCTAGATGGAGCACAGGTTTGTCATCTTGATCAGTGGTTCCTAACCTTTCTGGCAGAAGAGACCAATTTTCTGGAAGACAATTCTTCCACCAGCTGGGGATGAGGGGTGTTTTCAGGATGACTCAAGCTTTACATTTACTGTGCGCCTTATTTTTAATCTAATCCCACTACTGATGGTGACAGGAAGTACCGAACCACAGCCTGGAGACTGGGGACTCCTCCTCTAGACAGTCAATGACCATCCACCATCCATGCCACGTGGCACCCTCTGATAGTGTCACAGGGAAGGGACCACTCGGTGACATTCTTTCAATAGTCCACAGGGAAATGGAGGACCCGGAGGAACACCAGCCTCCTGAACATCCACATGATGAAGTCCCCTAATATGCCCCCCTCCAACCCCTGTGATGCTGTGAAAGTGCTGCACTCAATATGCCAGCAAATTTGGAAAACTCACCAGTGGCCACAGGACTGGAAAAGGTCAGTTTTCATTCTAATCCCAAAGAAAGGCAATGTCAAAGAATGCTCAGACTACTGCACAATTGCACTCATCTCACACACTAGTAAAGTAATGCTCAAAATTCAAGCCAGGCTTCTGCAATATGTGAACCATGAACTTCCAGATGTTCAAGCTGGTTTTAGAAAAGGCAGAGGAAACAGAGAGCAAACTGCCAACATCCACTGGATCATGAAAAAGCAACAGAGTTCCAGAAAAACATCTATTTCTGCTTTATTGACTATGCCAAAGCCTTTGACTGTGTGGATCACAATAAACTGTGGAAAATTCTGAGAGAGATGGGAATACCAGACCACCTGACCTGTCTCTTGAGAAACCTGCATGCAGGTCAGGAAGAAACAGTTAGAACTGGACATGGAACAACAGATGGTTCCAAATAGGAAAAGGAGTACATCAAGGCTGTATATTCTCACCCCGCTTATTTAACTTATACACAGAGTGCTGCTGCTGCTAAGTCACTTCAGTCATGTCCAACTCTGTGCGACCCCATAAACAGCAGCCCACCAGGCTCCCCCGTCCCTGGGATTCTCCAGGCAAGAACACTGGAGTGGGTTGCCATTTCCTTCTTCAATACACGAAAGTGAAAAGTGAAAGTGAAGTCACTCAGTCGTGTCCGACTCTTAGCGACCCCATGGACTGCAGCCCAACAGGCTCCTCTGCCCATGGGATTTTCCAGGCAAGTGTACTCAAGTGGGTTGCCGTTGCCTTTTCCGATGCTCTGATACTCTATGCAGAGTACATCATGAGAAACGCTGGGCTGGAAGAAGCACAAGCTGGAATCAAGATTGCCAAGAGAAATATCAATAACCTCAGATAGGCAGATGACACCACCCTTATGGCAGAAAGTGAAGAACTAAAGAGCCTCTTGATGAAAGTGAAAGAGGAGAGTGAAAAAGTTGGCTTAAAGCTCAACGTTCAGAAAACGAACATCATGGCAACCGGTAAGTGCCATGGCACTTCATGCAAATAGATGGGGCAACAGTGGAAACAGTGTCAGACTTTATATTTTTGGGCTCCAAAATCACTGCAAATGGTGATTGCACTCATGAAATTAAAAGACACTTACTCCTTGGAAGGAAAGTTATGACCAACCTAGATAGCATATTAAAAAGCAGAGACATTACTTGGCTGACTAAAGTCCGTCTAGTCAAAGCTATGGTTTTTCCAGTGGTCATGTATGGATGTGAGAGTTGGCTGTGAAGAAGGCTGAGTGCCGAAGAATTGATGCTTTTGAACTGTGGTGTTGGAGAAGACTCTTGAGAGTCCCTTGGACTGCAAGGAGATCCAACCAGTCCATCCTAAAGGAATTCATTGGAAGGACTGATGCTGAAGCTGAAACTCCAATACTTTGGCCACCTGATGTGGAGAAGGGACTCATTTGAAAAGATGTTAATGCTGGGAGGGATTGGGGACAGGAGGAGAAGGGGACAACAGAGGATGAGATTGTTCAATGACATCACTGAAACAATGGACATGGGTTTGTGTGGACTCCATGAGTTGGTGATGGACAGGAAGGAGGCCTGGCATGCTGTAGTCCAGGGGGTGGCAGAGTCGGACACGACTAAGTGACTGAACTGAACCCCATTGTATGTTCTTGAGTGTACCTTTTCTTTCAAAGACAATGAATTTCATTAAATTCTCCTCTCCCTTTCCCTCCATATAGGATGATGATGTGACTAACCCACAGTCATGGGCACCTCAAGTCTCATAATGCATGTATGTCCCTCATAGTGGGCCCTGGTAACAGAAGCAAGTCCAGGGTTGTCTCTCTGTTTCTGGGGAATTACATCAGGTTACTGCAGTCCATGGGATTGCAAAGAGTCGGACACGACTAAGCGACTTCTTTCACTTTTCACTTTCATGCATTCTAGAAGGAAATGGCAACCTACTCCAGTGTTCTTGCCTGGAGAATCCCAGGGACGGGGGAGCCTGGTGGGCTGCTGTCTATGGGGTCGCACAGAGTTGGACATGGCTGAAGTGACTTAGCAGCAGGAGCAGCAGCAACTGTCTAGTGCAAGTACCAATGGACACCACTGGGTGGCAGTGTCAAGCTTTTGCCAAGTGCTTGAGTCAGCTTTGATTTTTAGGTAATATCCATGTTACCAGGTTTATTTGGGCTTCCCAGGTGGTGCTAGTGGTAAAGAATTGGCCTGCCATTGCTGGAGACTAAGAGATGTGGGTTCGATCTCTGGGCCAGGAAGATCCCCTGGAGGAGGCATGGCAACCCACTCCAGTATTCTTGTCTGGATAATCCCATGAAGCAGAAAAGCCTGGCAGGTTACAGCCCCTGCGGTTGCAAAGAGTTGGATACGACTGAGCGACTAAGCACAGCTCAGTGTTCATAACATTAATTCCCCAGTGGTTCACTGGTAAAGAATCCGTCTGCCAAGCAGGAGACACAGGTTCAATCCCTGGGTTGGGAAGATCCCCTGAGGAAGGAAATGGCAACCCACTCCAGTATTCTTGCCTGGAGAGTCCCATGGACAGAGAAGGCTGGCGGGCTACAGTCTCATGGGGTCACAAAGAGTTGGACATAACTGAAGCAACTTAGCACATAACACAGATTTTTTTTTTTAATTTATATACAGTAATACTTGTTCCTTTTGGTGTGTAGGTCAGTGAGTATTGAACTATACTTGACGGGTGCAGTGTCAGGTAACCATAACCACAAATGAGGTACAATCTGTCACCTTGAAAGTCTCCCTCCTCCACCAGCATCCTCTGACGACCACTGACCTGAGTGCTGCCCTTCCCAGAATGCTGTGTAAGTGGGATAATCAACGCAGTGTGTAGCCTTCTGGGATTCAGCCATGCTCTTGCACGTATCAATAGTTCGCTCCTTTCTGTGGCTGAGCGTTCTGTCATAGATGTGCCAGGCTTTGCTGGCCCACTCACCTAGTGAGGGCTATATGTCTTCTTCACAGCTTTGGCTAGTACGGTGCTGAAACACTGATGGGACTCCCCGGCAGTCCAGCAGTGAAGACTGAGCTCCCAGTGCAGGGCCCGTGGCCAGTCCCTGGCTGGCAATCCAAGGTCCTGCGTGCTGCACGGCACGCCCCCCCCCCCAAAGCACTGATATATGGGATTTTGTGAAAACATAAGTTTTCATTTCTCCTGAGCAAAACCTTAGAGTAAAACCTGAGTAGTTGCTTGTAAGAGTCCGACAGACTGTCGTCCCAAGCAGTGTCATGAGATATTTCCACCAAGAGCGTTAAGAGTTCTAGTGGTTCTGCAGCATTGTGTTCCAGCCAGCTTTCAAGGGACAGTGGGAGAGTAGAGTTACAGAGGGCTTGATTGTGCTGTGGTTCTTTGGGGGCCTAAGAAAAACAGCAAAACCTCTTGTTTCTCAAAGCCTCACTCAAATCTAATTTTTTTCCCTTGGTAATTTTATGAATGTGTGCATGCGTACTCAGTCATTAAGCCATGTCTGACTCTTTGTGACCCCATGGACTGTAGCCCACCAGGCTCCTCTGTCCATGGGGTTTCTCCAGGCAAGAATACTGGAGTGGGTTACCATTCCCTTCTCCAGTGGATCTTCCCAACCCAGGGATCGAACCCATGTCTCCTGAATCTCCTGCTTGGCAGATGGATTCTTTACCACTGAGCCACCAGGGATGTTGTGTCCAGGATATTATGAATGCTATGTTGTGCTTAGTTGCTCAGTTGTGTCTGACTCTTTGCGACCCCATGGGCTGTAGCCTGCCAGGCTCCTCTGTTCATTGGATTCTCCAGGCAAAAATAATGGAGTGAGTTGCCATGCCCTCCTCCAGGGGATTTTCCTCACCCAGGAATTGAACCCAGGTCTCCTGCATTGCAGCCAGATTCTTTACCAGCTGAATTCCTAGGGAAGTCCCAATGTTATGAATAGGGGCTGATAAATCTCTCTGATGTTATTATGTGGTTTTTCTAGAAACCACACAATCAATTTTTGTGCCCCTCACTTTGATTTTGCAGTTGGCAGGACCAGTAACATTTCTGGTTGTCTGAGGCATGCGCTAGTCACCCCCATCTTAGAGATGTTTGAGCATTGCATGAGTTTAATGAGCCCTGTTCTTTAGTTGGTTTACCCAGCCTCTTCTGGTATTATATGGCTAACTAGTACTTCTAATTTAGTTTTAGTGTAGGGTTCAGGAGATGTGATCAGATTGAGAAATACACATAGCAATAATGTAATAAATAACTGTACTTTCAGTTGAATCAAGTTTATCTTTAAAGGCAAAAATATGTAAAGAATTCATACAATTCAGCAGGAAAAAAAAACAATCTGATTAAAGAATGGAAAGAGGAACTGAATAGACATTTTCCCTAAAGAGTTAATTATACAAATGGCCAAGCTGCTGCTGCTGCTAAGTCGCTTCAGTCGTGTCCGACTCTGTGTGACCCCATAGACGGCAGCCTACTAGGCTCCTCTGTCTCTGGGATTCTCCAGGCAAGAATGCTGGAGTGGGTTGCCATTTCCTTCTCCAACGCATGAAAGTGAAAAGCAAAAGTGAAGTCGCTCAGTCGTGCCTGACTCTTATCGACCCCATGGACTGCAGTCTACCAGGCTCCTCCATCCATGGGATTTTCCAGGCAAGAGTAGTAGAGTGGGGTGCCATTGCCTTCTTCAAAATGGCCAAGAGTTGCATGAAAAAGTCTCCAACATTGTTAATCATCAGGGGAATACAAACCCAAATTACAATGAGCTATCACCTCACACCTGTTAGAATGGCCATCATCAAAAGACCAGAGATAATGAATACTGACAAGGGTGTGGAGAAAGGGAGCCCTCCTGCACTGGTGGTGGGAATGTGGACTGGTGCAGGCACCATGGAAAACAGTATGGAGGCTCCTCAAAAGCCTAAAACAGAGCTACCGTATGACCCGGCAATCCCACTCCTGGGTGTACACATAAAGAAATGAAATAGGATATCGAGGCGATACCTGCCCCCGTGTTCAATGCAGCTTTATTCACAGTAATCAAAGCATGAAAACTGCCTTGAGTCTGTCAATGGATGAGCGCGTAAAGAAGATGTGATACGGGATGCTATCATTCAGCCATGGGGAAGAGGGAGACTCTGCCATTTGTGGCAAAAGGGCATTTGCTGAGTGGAGTAAGTCAGAGAGAGGCCCACAATGCACAATCTCGTNAAAGCATGAAAACTGCCTTGAGTCTGTCAATGGATGAGCGCGTAAAGAAGATGTGATACGGGATGCTATCATTCAGCCATGGGGAAGAGGGAGACTCTGCCATTTGTGGCAAAAGGGCATTTGCTGAGTGGAGTAAGTCAGAGAGAGGCCCACAATGCACAATCTCGTGCGTGGACTCAGAGATCCAGAGAGGGGGATGGTGATTGCAGGGCTGAGGGTGGGAAATGGGGGATGTCACTCAAGGGTACAGACTTCCAGCTGTAAGATGAGTAAGTTCCGGAACAGGACAATTTAAATACCCTCACGGAAACACAGTGCAAGTGTATTTTCCCATCCATCTCACATGAATGCAGCTTGTCTTTGAATTTCTCTGTGAGTAGAAATGGAGAGAAAGCACTGACCAACCTCCTCACAGAACCACAGTCTCCTTCAGCACGTCCCCCAGTTTGAATATTCATCGTCACACTCTGCTCTGTTGTGACCCGGGGGCCAATATTTATTAAGATTTGTGTTGTCTTCAGTGATGACACATCCAGGGTTCTTCAGCTTTTCTCACAGGACATTAAATTAGGAATTTTGGGGTATTGTTATACCTGCCTCTAGAAGAACTTTAATTAAAATCAAAATTTCTGTATGCCCCTCAGGTGTCCAACCCTGGTCTCTCCTATTTGTTTTAAATTAGCCGCTTGAGTGAGCTGAGAGAATTGTCAGAGTTACCATTACCCAGCCCTGTTAAATGAGAATGAAGACCAGGTTGGCATCCCCCCAGTCATTCAGGTGAGATAAGACCTTCCATTCGAGCATCATGTCTGTTCCAACAATACAGTCTGGTGGATGAAACAGCCAGACATACACACACAGTTACACACACACACACACACACACACCCCTCTTTGATTCACACATCACTGCGTTTAAGCCACACTCTTGTCTGTAACAGGAACGTGTTCAATGCAGCTTTATTCACAGTAATCAAAGCATGAAAACTGCCTTGAGTCTGTCAATGGATGAGCGCGTAAAGAAGATGTGATACGGGATGCTATCATTCAGCCACGGGGAACAGGGAGACTCTGCCATTTGTGGCAAAAGGGCATTTGCTGAGTGGAGTAAGTCAGAGAGAGGCCCACACTGCACGATCTCGTGCGTGGACTCAAGAGATCCAGAGAGGGGGATGGTGATTGCAGGGCTGAGGGCGGGAAATGGGGGATGTCACTCAAGGGTACAGACTTCCAGCTGTAAGATGAGTAAGTTCCGGAACAGGACAATTTAAATACCCTCACGGAAACACAGTGCAAGTGTATTTTCCCATCCATCTCACATGAATGCAGCTTGTCTTTGAATTTCTCTGTGAGTAGAAATGGAGAGAAAGCACTGACCAACCTCCTCACAGAACCACAGTCTCCTTCAGCACGTCCCCCAGTTTGATATTCATCGTCACACTCTGCACTGTTGTGACCCGGGGGCCAATATTTATTAAGATTTGTGTTGTCTTCAGTGAAGACACATCCAGGGTTCTTCAGCTTTTCTCACAGGACATTAAATTAGGAATTTTGGGGTATTGATATACCTGCCTCTAGAAGAACTTTAATTAAAATCAAAATTTCTGTATGCCCCTCAGGTGTCCAACCCTGGTCTCTCCTATTTGTTTTAAATTAGCCGCTTGAGTGAGCTGAGAGAATTGTCAGAGTTACCATTACCCAGCCCTGTTAAATAAGAATGAAGACCAGGTTGGCATCCCCCCAGTCATTCAGGTGAGATAAGACCTTCCATTCGAGCATCATGTCTGTTCCAACAATACAGTCTGGTGGATGAAATAGCCAGACATACACACACAGTTACACACACACACACACACACACACACACACACCCCTCTTTGATTCACACATCACTGCGTTTAAGCCACACTCTTGTCTGTAACAGGAAATGAGCAAGACCCTGGGAGCTCCTGAGCACAGAAGCCTTTCTGGGTCCCCCCCATTTCTTGTTTGTAGAGAACAGACTCCAGCCTCCATGACCTTCCCTGAGTCCCACAGGGAAGATGCAAACAGATGCTGTTCAGGGAAGGGGGTGGATGTAGAAACAAGGGAGGAGCAGCTGAGAAACAAAGGAGCAGCTTTGGAGCAGGGCCTGGTTTCCCCTCAAGGAATACAGATAACAGTCTTTGAGCTCTTCTGCAGAACTTTTTTGTTCAGTCACTCAGTTCTGTCTGACTCTTTGTGACTCCATGGACTGCAGCATGCTAGGCTTCCCTATCCTTCACCATCTCCCAGAGTTTGCTCAAACTCTTGTCATTGAGTCGATGTTGCCATCCAACCATCTTGTCCTCTCTTGCCCCTTCTACTCCTGCCTTCAATCTTTCCTAGCACCCCCAACAGATGTAATATGTGAGCATTCTTCATTCTAGAGAACAGCACAGATTGATGAGCTTGAGAAGCTCTTCAGGAGGCCACTTGAGGCCAGATTAAAGGACTGCAGTCCTTGTACACACTGATTCTTGTCAGCACTCCCCCACCTTGAACTGTCACTATAAAACTCCTCACCAGATCTGCCCAGGTTGAGACAGTTTTTCAAGGCAGGGCCTCACTGTGGCCCCCTTTGCCTGTTGTTGTTGTTCAGTCTCTCAGTCATGTCTGACTCTTTGTGACCCCATGGACTGCAGCATGCCAAGCTTCCCTGTCCTTCACTATCTCCTGGAGTTTGCTCAAATCCATTGCTAAAGTGCTGCACTCAATATGCCAGCAAATTTGAAAACTCAGCAGTGGCCACAAGACTGGAAAAAATCACCTATCATTCCAATCCCAAATAAGGGCAATGCCAAAGAATGTTCAAACTACTGTACTCATTGCACTCATCTCAGGTGCTAGCAAAGTAATGCTCAAAATTCTCCAAGCTAGGCTTCAACAGTATGTGAACTGAGAACTTCCAGATGTTCAAGCTGGATTTAGAAAAGGCAGGAAACAGAGATGAAATTGCCAACATCTGTTGGATCATCGAAAAAGCAAGAGAGTTCCAGAAAAACATCTACTTCTGCTTCATTGACTACACTAATGGCTTTGACTGTGTGGATCACAACAAACTGTGGAAAATTCTTAAAGAGCTGGGAATACCAGACCACCTTATCCGCCTCCTGAGAAATCTGTATGCAGGTCAGGAAGCAACAGTGAGAATGGGACATGGACCAGCAGACTGGTTCCAAATTGGGAAAACAGTACATCAAGGCTGTATATTGTCACCCTGCTTATTTAACTTCTATGTAGAGTACATCATGCAAAATGCTGGGCTGGATGAAGCACAAATTGGAATCAAGATTGCCAGGAGAAATATCAATAACCTCAGATATGCAGATGACACCACCTTTATGGCAGAAAATGAAGAGGAACTAAAGAGCCTATTAATGAGGGTGGAGGAGAGTGAACAAGCTGGCTGAAAATTTAGCCTTCAAAAAACTAAGATCATGGCATCCAGTCCCATCACTTCATGCCAAATAGATGGGGAAAAGAATAGAAATAATGACAGACTATTTTCTTGGCCTCCTGCAGATGTGACTGCAGCCATGAAATTAAAATACACTTGCTCCTTGGAAGAAAAGCTATGACAAACCCAGACAGTGTATTTGACAAAACCAGACATCACTTTTCTGACAAAGGTTGGTCTAGTCAAAGCTATCGTTTTTCCAGTAGTCATATGTGGATGTGAGATTTGGACCATAAAGAAGGCTGAGCACCAAAGAACTGATGCTTTTGAACTGTGGTTTTGGAGCAGACTCTTGAGAGTCCCTTGGACTGCAAGGAGATCCAACCAGTCATATTCGTTGGGAGGACTAATGTGGAAGCTGAAGCTCCAATACTTTGACCATCTGATGTGAGGAACTGACTTGTTGGAAAAGACCCTGATGCTGGGAAAGATTGAAGGCAGGAAGAGAAGGGGATGACAGAAAAAAATGGTTGGATGTCATCACTGACTCAATGGTCATGGGTTTCACCAAGCTGTGGGAGATGGTAAAAGACAGGGAACCCTGGCATGCTGCAGTCCATGGGGTCACAAAGAGTTGGATATAACTGAGTGACTAAACAACAACCCACCTTTATTAACACCTGTTTCTGTTTCATGTATGGTTCACAAATAGGAACTGACTCACAGACAGAAAACAGGCTGGTGGCTGCCAAGAGGTGGGGGGTGAGGAGGGATGGAGTGAGAGTTTGGGATTAGCGGATGCATGCTGTTATATACAAGATAGATAAACAATAAGGTCCTGCTGTACAGCACAGGGAACTATACTCAATATCCTAGGATGAACCATAATGGAAAAGAATATGAAAAAGAATATATATATATATATATATATATATATATATATAAATAAAAATAACTGAATCACTTTGCTGTACAGCAGAAACTAACACAGCATTGCAAATCAACTATATTTCCAATTAAAAACTTTAAAACAAAATAAAACCTATGGGTTTGTGTGATTTGCGGCCTCTTTTGAGTCCTCTCAGTTATGTAACCAGTTGCAACGTGTGCAGCTGGCAAGCTTCACTCTAGAGTTTAATTAACAGAGACTCTGTTTTGGGGGAAATAAGCAGTGAGAAGAGAGGGCCAGGAATCCAATGCCCTCTCTCCACATCCTGGCAGGAACTGGCACCAACGTGGCACCCACTGTAGGGAGGATGCCTATCAGTGACCTGGGGGGCAGATCCCAGCCCTGGCGAAGAGCTGGATGGATCTGAGTCGCCCCCTTGGCTGCTTTGTCTCTTGGGGAGAAAATGACACTAAAGAGAAGCAGCTTGTTGCTTTTGAGGCCACAGACTGTGACACGTAGCTCAGCTCCTGATGCCACAGTGGGCTGGGGAGATACTTGTTTTGTCAAAATAAGCTCTTTAGCAGAAGTTAGTTTCTGTTCACCCAGGGGAAGGGTAACTGCAGAAACCCAGGGACAGCCAGCCGCACAGTTACAGTGCTGTGGAGACGGTCACACACTCACTTTTGAGCCACCCTGGAGACCACACACTGTGCATGGACACTGTCCAAGCACAAGCCTGTCCATCTGTGCCCACGGCCCCCACTTCCTGCAGCTTCTGCCGTAATGCAGAGGGCACACCCCAGTATGAATCTCTGCTATGGGAAAGGAGAATTGTCCTGACCTACCCTCAGAGAGAATTTCCACAGTTTACTGTGATCCACACAGTCAAAGGCTTTGGCATAGTCAATAAAGCAGAAAAACATGTTTTTCTGGAACTCTCTTGCTTTTTCCATGATCCAGTGGATGTTGGCAATTTGATCTCTGGTTCCTCTGCCTTTTCTAAAACCAGCTTGAACATCGAGAGTTCACAGTTCACATTGCTGAAGCCTGGCTTGGAGAATTTTGAGCATTACTTTACTAGCATGTGAGATGAGTGCAATTGTGCGGTAGTTTGAGCATTCTTTGGCATTGCCTTTCTTTGGAATTGGAATAAAAACTGACTTTTTCCAGTCCCGTGGCCACTGTTGAGTCTTCCAAATTTGCTGGTGTATTGAGTGCAGCACTTTCACAGCATCATCTTTCAGGATTTGAAACAGCTCAACTGGAATTCCATTTCCACTAGCTTTGTTCATAGTGATGCTTTCTAAGGCCCACTTGACTTCACACTCTAAGATGTCTGGCTCTAGATTAGTGATCACATCATCATGATTATCTGGGTTGTGAAGATCTTTTTTGTACAGTTCTTCCGTGTATTTTTGCCACCTCTTCTTAATATCTTCTGCTTCTGTTAGGTCCACACCATTTCTGTCCTTTATCAAGCCCATCTTTGCATGAAATGTTCCCTTGGTATCTCTAATTTTCTTGAAGAGATCTCTAGTCTTTCACATTCTGTTGTTTTCCTCTATTTCTTTGCATTGATCGCTGAAGAAGCCTTTCTTATCTCTTCTTGCTATTCCTTGGAACTCTGCATTCAGATGCTTATATCTTTCCTTTTCTCCTTTGCTTTTCGCCTCTCTTCTTTTCACAGCTATTTGTAAGGCCTCTCCAGACCTTTTTTTTGCATTTCTTTTCCATGGGGATGGTCTTGATCCGTCTCCTGTACAATGTCACGAACCTTATTCCATAGTTCATCAGGCACTCTATCTATCAGATCTAGACCCTTAAATCTATTTCTCACTTCCACTGTATAATCATAAGGGATTTGATTTAGGTCATAGCTGAATGGTTATATGCAGAGTGCATCATGAGAAATGATGGACTGGAAGAAACACAAGCTGGAATCAAGATTGCCAGGAGAAATATCAATAACCTCAGATATGCAGATGACACCAGCCTTATGGCAGAAAGTGAAGAGGAACTAAAAAGCCTCTTGATAAAGGTAAAAGAGGAGAGTGAAAAAGTTGGTTTAAAGCTCAACATTCAGAAAACGAAGATCATGGCATCCGGTCCCATCACTTCATGGGAAATAGATGGGGAAACAGTAGAAACAGTGTCAGACTTTATTTTTCTGGGCTCCAAAATCACTGCAGATGGTGACTGCAGCCATGAAATTAAAAGACGCTTACTCCTTGGAAGTAAAGTTATGAGCAACCTAGATAGCATATTCAAAAGCAGAGACATTACTTTGCCGACTAAGGTCTGTCTAGTCAAGGCTATGGTTTTTCCTGTGGTCATGTATGGATGTGAGAGTACCCATCACTTCATGGGAAATAGATGGGGAAACAGTAGAAACAGTGTCAGACTTTATTTTTCTGGGCTCCAAAATCACTGCAGATGGTGACTGCAGCCATGAAATTAAAAGACGCTTACTCCTTGGAAGAAAAGTTATGAGCAACCTAGATAGTATATTCAAAAGCAGAGACATTACTTTGCTGACTAAGGTCCGTCTAGTCAAGGCTATGGTTTTTCCAGTGGTCATGTATGGATGTGAGAGTTGGACTGTGAAGAAGGCTGAGCATCGAAATGATGCCTTTGAACTGTGGTGTTGGAGAAGACTCTTGAGAGTCCCTTGGACTGCAAGGAGATCCAACCAGTCCATTCTGAAGGAGATCAACCCTGGGATTTCTTTGGAAGGAATGATGCTAAAGCTGAAACTCCAGTACTTTGGCCACCTCATGGGAAGAGTTGACTCATTGGAAAAGACCCTGAGGCTGGGAGGGATTGGGGGCAGGAGGAGAAGGGGACGACCGAGAATGAGATGGCTGGATGGCATCACGGACTCGATGGACGTGAGTCTGAGTGAACTCTGGGAGTTGGTGATGGACAGGGAGGCCTGGCGTGCTGCGATTCATGGGGTCGCAAAGAGTCGGACACGACTGAGCGACTGAACTGAACTGAACTGAATCAAGATAGCATGGTATCGATGTAAGAACAGACATATAGATCATCTGGACAGAAGAGTGCAGAATGAGACCCACACATATGTGGTCAGCTGATGTTTGACAGAATTGCATTGTTCACCTTCCCAGCCAGTGATCTCTTCCCACTTCTGGTAACCACTGATCTAAATCCTATCTCTATGAGTGAGGATGCCTGTGTTAGAACTGCTTACAAATGGAACCAAAGCCTGTTGCTTTTACAACTGAAAAGTCAAGGGAGTAGTTCTGAATTCTGGAAGTGTTCAATTCTTTTTAATTAAATTTACAAATTTAATCAGGAATTGATCTTTTTCTCAGCTCTTCTTCCTCCTAATTGACTTTATTCACAGCAGATTTTCCCTTAGCAGTGGCAAATATGGCAATCAGAAGCTCAAGTACTACCTTCTGTTCAATAATCTCAGTGTAAAAAGAATACTTCTTTCTTTCTATGTAATTGATAGGTAATTGTAGCCAAAGTGCTAAGTGTAATTCTTATTACATTTACCTGGAGAATAACTATGGCCAGGGATATGAGATATGCTGATTGGTCAAGCCTGGACCAAGTGCCTCTGTCAGGATCTAGGAGATGACTCTTGCTCTGTGTGACCCACACGGACTGAGAATAAGGAGTAATTGACATCCCTAGTTATTTTCTCAGGAGACTGATGTCCACCGCAAAGTAATAAACCAAGCATCCTAGATTCTAGTCCAGTATTCCTTATACCACAGTACTATAATTCAGCACCTGGGACAATGCACAGTATCCCAGAGACAATCTCCGTTGCCAGAATGTGATTACGATATCCTATAGCTCTTCTTCCAAATAGAGTCAGGGTGGAGGGACTCTATTTGAGCCCTATTGAGGGGGGATACTGGTCCAGAGCTAACTAGATGAGACAATTTCATTGTCATGAAGATTAGCAAGCAGAGTATTAGCATCTTTTACTCCATTTTCTAAAATTTGAATTTACAAAATTAAGCAAAGCATCAATAAACTTTGAACAGTAAATAGAGGGAAGACACAATTCCTATTCATCTGTAATTGTTTCATGTCCATAAGCACAATGAATATGAAGAGAAAAAGAAAAGTAAGAAAAATAGGAGACTGGAAAACCATATAAAAGAACAGTTTTTTACTCAGCATTTCGCTGACAATGTCGACAAGCAGTCATTTCTAAATGTCAAAAATGTAAGTAGAACAGCTCACTTAGGAAAGAGGAAGGCAGGATTATTAAGCCTAATCTGTCAATCAATGCTCGCTTGATTATTGGTAGAGAAATACTAGAGGAAAGTTTTTCAAATTCAAAAAATACATTCAGGGGCCTCCCTGGCCAACGTAGGAGACCTGGGTTCGATCCCTGATCAGGGAACTGGATTCCACATGTTGCAACTAAGCATCCTGCATGCTGCAACAAGAACCAATTCAGCCAAATAAAAAAGATCGTCATAACCCAGATAATCATGATGATGTGATGACTAATCTAGAGCCAGACATCTTGGAATGTGAAGTCAAGTGGGCCTTAGAAAGCATCACTACGAACAAAGCTAGTGGAGGTGATGGAATTCCAGTTGAGCTGTTTCAAATCCTGAAAGATGATGCTGAGAAAGTGCTGCACTCAATTTGCCAGCAAATTTGGAAAACTCAGCAGTGGCCACAGGACTGGAAAAGGTCCATTTTCATTCCAATTCCAAAGAAAGGCAATGCCAAAGAATGCTCAAACTACCGCACAATTACACTCATCTCACATGCTAGTAAAGTAATGCTCAAAATTCTGCAAGCCAGACTTCAACAATACGTGAACCGTGAACTCCCTGATGTTCAAGCTGGTTTTAGAAAAGGCAGAGGAACCAGAGATCAAATTGCCAACATCCGCTGGATCATGGAAAAGGCAAGAGAGTTCCAGAAAAACATCTATTTCTGCTTTATTGACTATGCCAAAGCCTTTGACTGTGTGGATCACAATCAACTGTGGAAAATTCTGAAAGAGATGGGAATCCCAGACCACCTGACCTGCCTCTTGAGAAATCTGTATGCAGGTCAGGAAGCAACAGTTAGAACTGGACATGGAACAACAGACTGGTTCCAAATAGGAAAAGGAGTACGTCAAGGCTGTATATTGTCACCCTGCT